>JBBMOE010000082.1:204830-546745 GCA_037975065.1 Chaetodon trifasciatus
CCGACCCGGAACTTACCCGGGATCCGACCTTGGCTGCGACCCGGGACTGACCCGGGTCCGACCCTGGATCCGACCCGGGACATGCACACACTAATATTAATAATAATCATAACAACCCGGGCCGAGATCAGAAGCGGGACACACACAGAAGCGACACACACACACACACACACACACACACACATAATATTAATAATAATAATAACAACCCGGGCCCTGGATCCGACCCGGGACACACACACACACACACACACACACACACACACACTAATAATGACAACAACAACAGTAATAATGAGCGGGAACCGACCCGGGATCTGACCCGGGACACACACACTAATAATAATAATAATAATAATAGTAATAATAATAATATCAACAACCCGGGATCCGACCCGGGACACACACACACACAGTAATGATAAAAATAATGATAATAACAGCTTGGTCGAGTCAGCTTGAATTAAAGGCATGAATCAGTTTTTCATCATCCGATCCGGGATCCGTCCGATAAGAGAGCCTACAACTTCCAAGAAAAAAAAAAGCTGCATTTAAGAGACAATATCAGCAGTCCAACTTAAAATACGGGTTTATCGCTTCAGGTGATTCTCACGCACTAAGCCCGTTCTGGGTAATATGTGGCGACACGCTCACAAATGAGGCAATGAAGCCTTCTCGTTGATGAGAAACAAGCGCAGGGCTCCCACTAATTACAACAACTACATTTTTATTCGTTTCTATGCCGGTTAAATTATTGCTTTACGCGAAAAAAGGTTGGGGAACGCTGCTCTAGAGGGTCTCTTGTTGACACTCTGAAACTTGACACAACGATACTTAACTGTGGAGAGACTCACCTTCTTTCATTAAGTTGCACAAATGCGCATTAAAGCCTGAAAGACTCAACTGTAAGATGATAATATCAGACTGCAGCCTCCAGAGGATTTCATCCTTGAGGGAAAGCAAATGCACCGTTGAACCTGAGTGCAGGTGTTCACTGTGTGTAGTTCAAGGCCAAGATGAGTCCACGTAAACTTCTTTAACAACCTCATGATGAATCTTAGAGGGATGACTCTTGCTTGTGCTCGTGGCTGTGGTCAGATTTATAAGAGATATTGACGTCTTGAGTCCAAATAGCATAGAAGCTGTAATTTTTCGTTTCTTCACATGACATTTATTCGTTTAACTTTTGAGTGATACAGTCAAGTAAAACATAATGATCTAATGCTGCTTTAAATAATTTTCGACACTGCTAGGAAAATCGCCTGCAGCAAAAAATATTGATTCCCTTAATTTCATTTAAAGTGAACTTAAATGCTTTGCCTGAATGTAGTCATATTTAAAGATAACTGAAGCCCACCTTTTGTTACCGGAGATTAAGGAAAGTTTCTCTTGCTTTTCTCTTTCCTTCCACTCCCTGTAGTGTGAAGAATAACAGGAGATAAATCATCAAGTCTGTAAATCCAGTTTGCAGAACTGATGTAAGTCAATGATGCCTTTTAATTGAATATCATAAGTTATTAAATCTTTAAAAAGTATTAGCAGATGAGTGATTTCTTTGACTTCATCTCTGTTCAAGGCCAGCCGGCTCTTTTAATATAACCACGCTCTCAGTTAGTATATAGTAAAGCTTGAGTTGGGTACTAAACATGCTTGTGTGTGTGTGATTGCATTGTGCGCCTGACCTCACGTGTGTGTGCTGTAAACACAGAGACGTTGGGCACATAGGGGCCTCATGGAGGAGCAGATAAAAGACCCCCATTGAATAAATTGTCGTACAACAGAAGTTTAACTCATCTGACAGAAGTTTATTTGTTTAATCTATGTATAACACACCAAACAATAATGTAGAGAGGGAAGTCAAACAGGTCATAAGTTCACATTTCCCGGATAAGTTGCCTTAGTTCTGATTTTATTAGGGAAGAAAAATTGTGTTATCAGGTAGTTCTTTCACACTCTGGGCATCTCTGTGGTCCTCTAAAATCCCGCGGTGTTGCAGAGCTGTTTCAGTCCCGGGACGCTGTCTCTTTAAAGCGCCGGGGGAGGCGTGTAGCGACGTCGAGAAGTGGTGCGCCCTGACGGTGTGCGTGCATGAATGACAGCAGCTCCTACAGGTTATGTGACATTGTGGAGGTGCAGGACACCCCAGCGGCAAAGTGACTTACGTTAAGTGTGTGGACTCGGGCGCGGAGAGGGCAGGTGAAAGGGGTTGGAGGGATCGCTGGGTGAGATGTGCCCCGGCTGCTGGTTTTACGCGGAGAGGAGCGCGGCGCACGGATCTGCTCTCTGAGAGGTTACCCAACAGGCTGCCTGTGGCTCTTGTCAGCTCCGTGAATCCGCGCTGGCTCCAAACTGGCACCGTGTGAGTGAAATCCAGCCCGGTCACATGAGGAGAGGACTGACACGTTTCACATCACATCGTTTTTTTATGCACATGGACAGATTTTGAAGAGTGCCTTTTCAAGTAGGCCTGCTCCACCTATCTGCTCCGCCTGGACTTATTCAAAGTGCCAAACTCCAAAGTTTTCAGGTGATTTTTCCTGCGCATGATGTACACAATTACACGAGGTCCCAGCAAACTGGTGACCCAGCGGCGCACAGGTGAGATCAATCACGCTCCCAGAGATCCAGCACACATTCATCTGGTTTTCAAGTGTTTTTATCCAAATTAAAATGTGAAACTTTACTCCCATTTTTAGGACCCACTCAGCAGCTTGACAACAAAATAAACGACTTCAAGCACAAGCAAACGTCCTGGAACATGCCTGAGTAAGTGTGCAACTTTTGGAGAGACGCCTCCTCTCCAAACGCTATCGGTTGTGTGTGTCTGTCTGTGTATTACCTTCATTTTGGGGACATAAATCTGTTTATGAAGTCACATTATGGGGGACTTACCCTCCTTATGAGGCCACACAGATCCCCATAACATAACATCATTCAATTTTAGGGGGAAGACTTGTTAAGGTCTGGGTGAGGCAGAAAATGAATGTAAGTCAATTTTAATGTCCCCGAAAGTGGTGAAAACATAGCTGTTCTAAAAAAAAATCTAAAACTTGTAGCTAATTTTTGCAGAGATCACTTGCTTGCCAGTTAATAGTGTTGGTTAAAGTGTGTGTAAGTGAATGACAGCGTCCTGCAGCGGAGGACGTCATCAGCCTGAGACGGCCGGCGTTTGTCCATCAGTGCAGGCCTGATTTACAACACGCCTTCACACTGTGGCTTCCCACCAAGTCAGGGCTACTTTCATGCCTTTGCAGCAGCCGTGACCTTGGTGGAAGGCGAGGTGGCACATGGTCCTTCATTCAGCTGTTGCTTTCTTGACTCCTACACAGCCAACCTCACTTGAGTTTAGGCCTCAAAGGCTAACACTCCCTGCTGCTTGTGACATGCTGTTTCTCTTCTACCTGTCAGCCTCCCGGCACCCAAGATAGTTTTCAACCGCCTCAACGGTAAGAGGTACCATCATCCTGCTCCGCCGCTCCCCGCAGGCAACCAGCAGGAAGAGAGCTTCTGCGCCACACACGAGGAAAACGTCAAATTTGTCCACGAGGGTAAGGAAACGAATGGATGGTCTGCCTGGAAACACGATACGATGAGACAACGCTTTTCATTGTCTCACTGTATCCAGACAGCCATCCCCCGCCAGCTGTTTTATGAATGACATTGTTTAAGAGTGTATTTAAAAACTACAAACCAGCCTCCTCCTCCTCCCCCGCTCCTCCCAGGCCTCACCCACACAGCTGCTCTGACACTGATAGCCATGATAGGCACCTGGCCGAGAAATGCTCTCACACCCACGGAGCATGCTCCTCATGAGCCACGCTGGAGGAAACAGCATTTTTTTTGGTTTTGAGTAGCGCCCACCAGCTACTCAGCTGGAGGAAGAGTCTTGTTTTCTGAGCTTTGAGGAAAAGGCAGAGCTGGGTTTTGTTGGGTCCGGGTGAAACTCGTTCACAGTGACCCAGTTTTGAAGTTTCTTTTTACACGTTGGCTCGCTCGGCCTTCGTCTGGCTCGGCTGTTCTCACTTTCTGCGTCTTGTTAGTTGCTGGCGTTGAAGCTCAGCCACAGAAGCTCATAAACAACTCCAGTGACCTTGTCGTTGAGTGGATAAGGACACAAAGACAATGCCCCTCACCCCCTCCCCTGCTGAGAGAGACTGTAGTTCAGGGTTGATTCATTCTCACTGACTCTCAGAAATACTTCAACACGTGATATAAACAAACTTATCCATTAGAGTTTTCTGGAAGTCGCGACCTGAAGGCAGCTACCAGGGCTAAAATCAATCACACGCAGTCCACATGCTGCATTATTTGAAATACACATGTTTGGGAGGAGTGGCCTTTGAAGCAGTTGCCCTTGTGGACTTTACTTGTTTGACACTGTGGGTGTGACACTGGGGTGCAGGACTTTTTTTTAAACTTGGACAGATAAGGGCATTAGCTATTACCGACTGATTGCATTCTTGATATCATATCTTTTGGTTCAGAGTATCATTATTTTTATTTTTAATTTTGTACTGGGAGCCTGCATCTCTGCAAATACAAGGAGTTAAATCCTGGTTCATGTGCATGACAAATTATGGACACACTTGAGGCTGCAGCTGATGCTTGTTGGAGCTGTAATAATGATAACGCATAACCTTTTTCAGATTATTTATGATTAATAGATGAACTGATTAATGGCCTTCACTATTTCCAAGACCCCAGTGTGATGTCTTCACATGCTTTCTAATGTCCAACCGGCACTTTAAATCCCAAAGGTATTCAATGTACTGTGATGTCAAGGCAAAGAAAATCTTAAAATGTTCTCATGTCAGAAACTTGAACCAACCAAAATGACTTCATTAATCAATGATCAAAATACTGTACTTGCTGGTTAATCTTCTGTCAATCAACAATCATTCTAGCTCTACACACAGAAGCCTATGAGCATTAAAAGTAGATGTGCTGATGAGTCATTGTGCTTTCAGCCTGGCAGGAGGTGCTGCAGCAGGAGCAAGAGCCAAAGGAGGCCCGGAGAGCAGTCCGCTATGAAGAAACCACCCCCAGTCCACACATGGACAGTGAGTACTGCTTCTCCTCCTTCTCATATTACTCCATTCTCCTCACACCCGTCTTCGGTGAATTCATCTGCATATTACATTTTAAGGCTGAACTAAGAGAATTTTTCATGTTAAAATGTCTGTTCTTAAGTCTAAGCATCAAGTTTAAAGGATATGTGATTCGGCGAAGGTCTTCCTGAGTTGGAATCAGTGACTTCTTAACATTTCAGTTGGTTCGTCTTTCATGATAACAGCCCACAGACCTGCAGCTAATGTAACCTGGATAATAGGTTGTATTAGTTTATGACAGCCAGCCAACCAAGGATTAGTAGACCTTCCTCTGATCCTTCCAGCTGGAAGGAAGCTCACAGGGGTCACAGGGCAGTCTTCCCTCATAGACCAAATAAGATGCAACAACTCTGGTGACACACTTAGAAATACGAATTTAGGTTTTATATTTTATTGCCACGTCAAGTAAGCTGCTAGGTATTTGTCACCAGACATTAAAAACATACTACTACCAATATTGCTAATAATGATAATAATGATAATAATGTGGATTTGTAGCCTACAATTGTGATTTCTACGTAACATGTTTGTTTTCTAATTTGTTTTGTGATTCAGTTTGTTCAATTTATTCTGAGAGTATATACCATAAGTGGTAGTGCGCTATCGTGACTGTGTGACAATAGTGTTGCAGTTCCTAATTGTGACCACTGGAGGGCTGTAAGCACTCACATGTCCCTGATTACCTACAAAAGTTTTAATGACAGTCGGTATGAATATCTTTGTTTTGGAGGGTTTTAGTCCGTAACACTGTTGCTCATGATTATTTCTATTTGTTTGCGTCTGATAGATTGAGTTTGGTTATTTTAGGAAACTATGGACGATGCTTGCATGCGAACATGTCTGCCAGTCAATTAACTCGGTTGTGATCAACACTAATATTACTGTTGTTATTTGTACTTATTGTACTGACCAGATTAACATTTTGATATTAACACAGATTTAAACAAAATATTCTTAAATTTGTTAGCCACGAATATAACCTAGTATTGCAGTTCCTCACTTTGGCCACTGGAAGGCAGTGAACACTCATGACTCAATATACTCTGGTCAGCTCCACAGACTTCTGGTTAAAACTGTCAAAATAAGACAATTAAAAGAGACTAAAAGACGTTAAATACACATAAGGTTCCAAGAGAGAAGGGATCCTGATTGAGCTAACGTAACATACTGACCCATAGCACCCATTCATGTTATAAATACGTGCTTATTTTGTGTCCTAGCAAAGTTTTCTCTGCATATTTCACCTTTACAGCCTCACGCAACAGCTCAGCTACAGACTTTCAATATTTTTTTTAATTCCTTTCTTCCTTTGTTTTTAGACTTTGTGCCCATAGATCTGGATGAATGGTGGGCTCAGCGTTTCCTTGCCAATATAGACAAACTGTCCTGACGCTCTTCTGGAATTTGTGAATCTTGATGGATGGTCAGGAGGTGAGACCTGAAGCAGGATGGCTCACAGAGGAGAGGAAGCCCCAGCAGGAGGTGCGATGGGTCAAAATGTGATTCAAATGGACGGACGGCGCTGGGACGCTAACATAGAAACCAGAGAATCACGTCATTTAAACACAATCCATCCATCTCTCAATGCTCAGTCTGTGACAGGCTGGACATCAGAAGACGACATCTTGACGCTGAGGTTCTCTTATTAGTCCTCACAAGAGAGGTGTCAGATTACTTTGAAATGCAGTAAAATTGTATTTTCAAGAAGCTCTGTATTTGCATCTTTTTAATTGTCACAAGAATGCTTGTTTACTCACCTCATTGGTTATGCACACAGGACACCAAAACATAGATTTTAGGCTCACTGCTAATTTAATACCAATGAAACCTGTCAGTTGACGAGTTGCATTCGCAGCATCTACAATACACACAACATGAAACTGTTCATTCATTTGACCCAGATTGCAGATATTCGATTTCTTATAAACCACAACAATAATAATAATGTAGAAAAATGAAACACTTTGGAGGGCTCATTCAAAAGCGAACAGAAAATGTTAACAGCAGCGAGGACGTCTTTCAGGGACCATCAGTGATCAGTCTCTCACCACGTCACAGCTCTAAAACACACCCCAGAACAAAACTTCATGTATCTTAAGCTGTTGTTCCACATGGTATTTCACGGCTTTTTGAAATGTGACAAACTTTTTACTGCTTTTCCTCATATCCTCATATCCACATTGTTTGTGGCTGGTTTGCATCCTGATGATTCAGGATGTGGACGACGTTGAGTCTGGCGGTTTGTTTTTGCAGCACCTGGTCTTTAAAACAAGATGGCAATTTCAGAAAAATGCTATTTTTAAACGGCAAGATGTGAAAGTCAACCTTCACCTGTTTATGGTACGTCCTCTAAATACCAATACCATGTGAAACACAGCTGAACGCAGAGCATAAAGACAGAGCAGTGTTTTCAGGGAAGCTTAATCTGAGCTTTTTAAGCCTTTCTGTGCTCTCCAAACAAGGAGAGTACAATGAAGTACTCCAGAGGGGAAAGAGATGATTTTATGGCTTCAGATGAACAATGGCCTGTCGTGCTCTTCAGAAACTGCAGATCTCCACCTTTGTAGGCCCTCCAGCTTCAGTCTACAGGCCACTGTGATCAAAACCAAGTCAGTCTGTCATTCATGGCTGCGAGGAGCTCTCAGTGCTTCTCCAGAGCTTTTGCCAACAGATCGTTCAGGCGGGAAATCATCGGCCGGGGGTCATCGTTCAGGCCTGCTGCAATCATGCCGTTGTCATAGATCTGCAAAATATGGATAAAGAGACTTCAGTGTACAAACCTGCAGAAGTCCAGGAGCAAATTAAAACACAGCAATATCCCACAAAAAGCTGATAAGATGCTACAAGAACAGAGTATTTATCATTTATCACTGTAATCACTGATATATTGTCATAACTTGTGAAATATCTTTCATGATATTAGTTGTATTTATTTCCTAGAACAGTTTCTTCTTCCGTGGGTATACCAGACATATGCCGGCTCAAATAATGGCTGAGTCTCAAATAAAAGACAGCACATATAAAGGTTCTCATTGATAAAGGCCAAGTTTAAAATTAGTTAATGAATAGATGAATAAACATTGAGGGGCAGCATGATGTGCATTTCCACAACATTGGTTCCATCAGTACAACACTGTCATGTCAAACTCTTTACCTGAAATATTGTTTTGACACTGATACTGTCAATAACCTTAAGATTTCCTGTGGAAGTTTGTAATCATCAGGAGCTGGAGTGACTGTGCCTTCTGAACTGCTGAAAAACTTTTAATTTGAAACATCGGTGCATGAAGTGTGAAGTTTCATTTTCCGGTAACTCAACTGCGGTTGAACAATATCACATTGGAGGTGAATAAGTGAAAGAAAACAGTATTTCTGTCAGAGAGGACAAACTTTAGGACATCACACTGTCGGAACATGATCCTGACTTTAACAAGACAACAGGAACGCACTGAGGAAGTTCTCGGCTTGCAAACTAAAACTGGAGCAGGTCAGAAACAATGAGGCCTTCTTCATAAAATGTGTTTTCTAGATCCAGATCTGAGCCACAGTACCTGTTCCAGAAGCAGACCAGCCAGTTCAGAGTTTGTGTCCTTCAGTGAGTGCAGCTTCTTGATCAGCTCGTGTCTATCAGATTGTAAAAAACACGATTTTAAGTAATAATTCCAGCTAGTAAAGTCCATCACACGCACACACACACACCCCTCTCTCTTACCCTGCATTGATCTCCAGTGTGGGCTGCAGGATCTGAGCCCTCTCCTCAGGGGTGCGGGCCAGCTGCTGGGTGCGGAGGAAGTGGCGAGCAGCACCCATCTCCAGCACTGTGATCATGGCTGGGTGGGTGTCCAGCCGAGGAGTCAGCTGAGGGCCACATGAGAAATAATTTAAGTAACACTGAAGACGTTTTCAGGCCAGTTACATCCCCATTTCCAAAAATGCTCCGTAAAACAAATAAAACAGAATGAAAGAACTTGCTAATCCTTTATGACGTATACTCAGCTGAAACAAAGACAATATATTGAATGTCTGACTTATTAATATCTGCTTATTGTGAAAATGCTGCAGCAACATGTTTCAAACAAGTTGGGACAGGAGCAACAAAAGACTGGGAAAGTGGTGGGATGCTCCAAAAACAGCTGTTTGGAACATTCCACAATATCGGACATTAAAAAAAAAGAATTGCAGAAGGATGTAAATTCACGGCTGAGCCGATTTCTTGCCAGGAAACACCTTTGAGGCCTGGGGTAGAATTAGAAACCATCCTATGAAATTCAGAATCCTCGACAGTCTCATCTTTACCTTTATGTTGGCGACTCGGGGGCCCAAAGCATTCTTCATCCAGGATATCAGGTCGTCGGCCTGCTCCTGCGACAGACGCTCAGAGGCTGCAGAGGAGGACATAAAAGAGGACAGTCAGGACTACATGCATGAGGGTGAAAGCTGTCCTTTAACTGGAGATATGAGAGAGGAGCAGACCTGGCTTGTTGTCCTCAAACTTCTCCTCCTTGTAGTGATCGACCACGATGTCGGTCTCGACGGAGATCATCTTCTTCTTGTCAAACTCCCGGAGGTGGAGGAGAGTCAGTTCATCGAACTGCTCGTAGCAGAACAGCACCTGCATGGAGAGGAGAGACGAACGTGAAGCTTCCACTGCGGCTTTCATCCAGAGTGACCCAAGTTTTAATCAGCTTCTCTGCGACACTTTATCCGCTGCTTTAATTCTCGTCTGACAAGCACGACTGACTCCAGCTCCGCCTGCTTGCGCTTGTCCGGTGTTTTTCCGTAAGAAAGACAAAAAAAACACTTCAAAGACAACACAGCATAGCGCACCGCTAGCCTCCACCTGCACTTTCCAACCTGACACTGAGTCTGAGATGACGGAGAAACAGAACTGGAAAATCCCTGAAGTCACTCTGCCTTCCTGCAACTACTGTCAGGCCACAGTAAACATACACGCTGCTACATACATTTACCCTGCTGTATGTGTGTGTGTGTGTGTGTGTGTGTGTGTGTGTGTGTGTGTGTGTGTGTGTGGAGCAGCACAGACAGTACACACACACACACACTTCCTCATTAAATTAATTTAATCTCTTCGTCAACTTTGCAAAATAATAAGCGGCATCCAGGTGCTACCGCGACATGCTGGGTTCACATTAGCTTTGCTCCCCGCCACCCTCTCACCTCCGTGTCTTTCTGTTTCATGGCCTCATAGTAGGGGGAGTGCTCTGCAAGGTGGCGGTTGGGGGCGCACAGGTAGTAGATGTTGCGTGTGCCGGCCTTCATACGGGAGGCGTACTCCATCAGATTGGTCTGCTGTCCCACCGGCAGAGCAGAGGACTCAAACCTCAGCAGCTTTGCGATATCCTCCTGTGAAGAGACGGCACGGAGGGTGACATCATATTTCTCCAAACGTTCTCTAACATTTTCATGAAACTGGTGGCACCTTGCATTCACAGTCACCTTGACGTCTTGCTCCTGGGTGGTGACGATGCCCTCCCTCATGAAGAGGCCGTAGTCCTCAAAGAACTTGTTGTACTTCTCCGGCTCCTTCTTGCTCTGGTCCAGCAGGAAGCGGATCACCCTCTGCTGCAAAACGTCACGAAGCTTCCTGAAGCCAGAGGTGAAGGTGCGAAAATCAAGCGGTGGATCGTTATTGAAGCACAAGCAGAGACTTGTGTGTTGCGAAATTATGAGTGAACAGACCGTAAATGTTCCTAAAGATGTAGATTTTGATACCTGATGAGGGCGCTCTCCTGCAGCAGCTCTCTGCTCAGATTCAGCGGGATGTCCTCGCTGTCTACCACACCTGCACACAAACGCACACACACAGGTTCAGCTCAGCAGCACTGAAGAATCAACCCTATTTTTGATAAAAAATGTAAAAACAGGCAGCAGGTGGAGGCACTCGGGAGGGTCCAGACCTCGGAGGAAGCGCAGCCACTTGGGCAGAATGTCGGTGGCTTTGGTCTGGATCAGGACCTTCCTGCTGTACAGAGCCACACTGGAGCTCATCTCCCTGCTCACGTCGAACATGCTCGGCTTCTGTTGGAAAATAAAGTCCTCTTAATAAAACACAGCTTCACTTTGACTCATCACCACTGGAAAAGAATATTCTGTGCAGGGAGAGAATTCAGTGGAAATGTAAGAGAGAAACATGGTGAAACTGTCTCTCAGCCACACAGTGAAACTCGATGCCGGGGTGTGTGCATATGAAAACACGTTACACCCAAACCAAAAGCACCCAGCCCCAAGCTCCTCACCGATTCTGGGATGTAAAAGATGCTGCGAATGTTGAGCGGGGCGTCGGCGCGGTAGTGCAGCGTGTAGCGCGGCTTGTCGTAGGTCTGCGCAACGTAACGGTAGAACTCCTCGTGCTGCCACTCGCTGATCTCCTTCGGCTCCATCATCCACAAGGCCTGGTGGGAGACAGACATCGAACAGCAGCGATGTCATGAAATTGTTTCTCATTATACCGAGCTCATTCGGTGGGACTCTTTGGAATAAGACCGACAGACTCAGTGAGACTCACCTGCAGAGTGTTGAGCCTCCGTCCATTCAGGAAGATGGGGAAGCTGACAAAGTTGCTGTACTTTGTCACAACCTCTGAAAGAGATACAGCAGCTTGTAAATCACATACAGTGATGCACTCAAGTGTTTGATGGCTGCAGCGGCTCCAGCTGTTGTACCTTTAACTCTGTCCTCAGTGGAAAACTCCTTGCAGTCGTCCTTAAGGTGCAGCACGATCTTTGTCCCCTGTTGAACGCCGCTGGCTTCAGCGATCTCAAACACTCCAGAGCTGAGGAGGACAACGACAGAGACTTTAGTCATTTCACTCTCTGCTCAGCTGTAGAGCAGATTCACAATGAGGACATTTCTAGTTTCCCATTCTGTCCTTGCTCTCATTCCCATCCCTGCCTCTCACCCGTCTGAGGACCACTTGTATGCGGGTGTGCCGGGCTCTGCAGATTGGGAGTAGACGTCAACACGGTCAGCCACCATGAAGGCAGAGTAGAATCCCACCCCGAACTGACCAATGATGGTGCTGCTGGCGTCTGCCTGGTTGTGCAGGGCGTCCAAAAATGCCTGCAATGTGGGGAAGTGACCAACATTATAAACACATCTGGCATTGGTAGATATGAACTGGTGGAAAAGATACACTAGAAAATCTACAGCAGTCACCTTTGAACCAGAGCGGGCGATCGTCCCTAGGTTGGCCACCAGCTCCTCTTGGGTCATCCCCATTCCTGTGTCCTGTGGGAGTACAGACAATCCCAGTCACTCAAAAAAGTGGACACAGCTTGTTGTATCATTTTCATCCAGCAGGTGGCAATTTATCTCAAAAAAGACCAGAGTCCACCAGCAGCCCTCTGTCACTGCAGTAACCTGATTCTTTACTTATAACTTTAACTCCAGAATCAGTGGGAAATGGCTATAAGTCAACAAGGGGCACAAAAAACCTGCAAAACTATCAAAACCAATAATACCAATCAACCATATGTGGTGCACATTGTCACTTATGGGTGTACCTGAATGGTGAAGGTGCCCTTTGCACCATCAGTCTGCAGGTGGATCTCCATCTGAGCCGTTTCTCCACCTGCTGTGGTCAGTTTGTGGCGCAGTTTTTCCAGAGCATCACTGCCGTTGGAGATCAGCTCCCTGATGAACACCTGGTGGGATGTGGGAGAGCCAGCGAATCAGCCACAAAAGAAGAATTAGAGGTAATAAACTGAAATGTCGGTTTAGCTAAGTTGTAGCTTCTCTCTCACACACACAGACACACACACACACACACACACACACTCTTACCTCTTTCTCTGAGTACAAGGACCGGGCTACAATGTCCAGCAGTTTTTTCGTCTCTGCCTGAAATTCATGTTTGGAGAAGCTTCCTGCGTGGAACAGGGTTGGAATAACATTCAGATTATCTTAACTCTACCAAGTGAGGTGCTTTGTGCTGTAACATTCAAAGAGAATCATGTCCGCTGCCGTCACAGCACCTTGCACAGACTCCGTATCGCTGATGATGGTGTGCAGAGGCTCCTCTTCAGGCTCTTTCTCGGCCTCCTGCGTGCTGTAGTAAGACTGCTGGCTGAAGCCGAGGCAAGACCGCTGCGAGCTCCACACTCTGGGCCGACTGCTCCACCTCTGCAGCTGTCCAGCCTGCAAGTCTGACAACAGGAGGATAACACGGTAAATCACACATACGGCATGTTCAGAACCACACGGACAGGTGCAGACAAAAACACTGCGTGGAAAGGGATGGCAAATATTGTCATTTTCACAACTAAGAGTGTTTTAGACATCCTTAAAAAAACACAATCTGGATATTTTTGCACAAAATCTCATGAATCCATTTTGCACAGAGCATGGCATTGGAGTCTCTTCATAGCCAGTAAGGAAATAAAAGTTATTACAGCAACCAGTCAGTCTCTCTACAAACATATGGCAATGAGTAGAGTTAATAGTCTTGTATGGGCCTTTGTTTATGACTTGAAATATATATATTGTACAAAATGAAACATATAATCACTTGACACTGATGATCAGTTCAGTGCATAGTCTCTGATTCAGTCTGATGTAATGGTTTAATACCTGAGTCTAGCAGGAAGCTTATCGATTTACATTCATCTGTAGCTGTTTTGTACTTTCTGAGTGAGCTATCGGACTAACATAGCAGCTCGTGCTGTTAAACTTCAAGCTGGTAAATGAAGAGTTCAGCCGCAGCAGAGTTTATATGACTGTGATCTTGTGGCTGTTAAATAGCAACACAGGCTAACTCGGCAGGCTAACAAACACAGCTTACCTCCTGTGACGGAGCGCGAAACAGTTCGGGTGCTCAGCCCGCGTGCACATGACATTAACCGTGAGTTGGTCCTCTGAGAGGAACCGAGAGCGAACCGGGCCAGCGCGAGGCAGCGGGACATGATGACAGGCAAGGGGAGACGAGGACGAGTCGACTGACCGAGGGACACACGTTAAGCAACGGTGGCACAGGCCGGACCTGCGACGGCGCCTGATGATGGCGTCACCAGGAAGTCCATCACACTGCCTGACGAAAAAGGAAAATTATTCGACTAACTGTAAACTATCTCAGGTAAACAGTATGAAAGTGCACTGGTTCATTTCGTTAATACGTATTTTAAAAACTGTTAGACGTATCTGTTCCAATTTATAGTTAAAATGTTTTTTTTATTATTCGACATTTATTTCAGTTGTTTGCCCTTCAGGGTCAAACGGTAATTTAGTACAATGGCATATAATCAAACAAAAATTTTTAAATCGATGTCAATAAGTTTGTCATCTGTCATCTTGATGCTGTCTAGAGCTCAACTGACTATTTGATTAGGTGACCACTTTATATTGATTTATCCTATTTTAATATTCAGTGGTTGGGAGTCATTTTTCAAGCAAAAAGTTTGAGCCTTTCCTTGCTTTGCATTATTACACACATAATAACTCAAACTCAAATAATCTGTAAATTAATAATGAAAATGCTCATTAGTTTCAAACCTAAAGCTGACCACAATAGAAAAAAAATAGAGGCAGAGTCTGTGGCACACAGGTTTATTTAACAATATGGTATATAAGTACGAAATGAGCCATTTGAACCAGTTTGTACAGTGATTTCATTCTTATTTTCTGCATATTTACAGTACTGTCTAGCTGCATGATTTACATTAGAGAACAGTTTATAATCAATTCAAGTTTAATGCAAGAGAGAAAATGATGCACAAAACTCTCTCTGAACACAAATCAGCAGTCAAACAAGTTAATTCCCACCACAGGCAAAAGAGGTTCAGGATTTTATGAGAATTTCTTCAGACTGAGGGAGAGACAAAGCAATTTTTTAAACATTTGCAAGACCATTTCTGGGCCCAAGCCAGTAAAAAGAACATTCCGGCACCTGTGAACATTAACAAGCTTCAATGCAGGTTTCTCTTAGACCTGCCTGTTGTGTTTGGGTGTGTGCAATAGTTCCTAGATCTATACAAATATGTTAATCTCCCATAGACTCTGCAAACAGGAAAGAAATTAAGGCTTTCCCAAAGGCAGTCCTTTTGAAAAATGGCATATTAGAATAAATTAGCCAGGAACAGAGAAACAGAGCAAGAGGTGAAAACCTGGCAAAAAATTCCCAGACAAATAATTGTACAGTCTTCTCAACACAAATACGATATCAATTTGCAAAGGTACAAAATAAAAAAAAAATTGAATAATAAAATGAAATATTTTTGTTTTGAGAAGTTTTGTTAAAAAACGTCAATACCAGAGCATAACAAATGAAAAACAAATTAAAACAACACAAAGACCAGGGCAAAGTCTTGCAAGACTGGTCTGAACCAAAAATATATTCTTTGTGTCTTTGTTGTCTTCTTTTAAACAGCAATTATTAAATCACTCTGTGTTGGAAGAAAAAAGCAGTCCCTTGGTTTAAGGAAAGTTCACAGTCTGTAGGCCTCATATGACTCATTTGTTTGTATTTACTTTAGCTTTTTACATCAGCAAGTACAAAAATTTCTCAGCTGAAAACAGAACAAGGCCTTTCTTCTGTCACAAAATGCTACAATCCTTCAACAAATTTCTCCAGCGTGTCTCCCGTTGTGTCACCCACCATACCCATGTCATTACTCAGCCCCCCTCTGTTTGGTGTGTTAAGTTGTGGGAGCATGGCACTCTGCTCCGGTGTTCCCATGTGTCCCTGCTCCATAGATCCTGACATGGGGCCTCCAAGACTGGGGTGGGGAGAGCTGGAGTGGAGGGCGCCGTGCTGAGGTGAGGGCTGAGGCTGTATCCGTGGGGAGGGACTGGAATGCGGGGGCTGCTGCGAAGGCGGACGGGGCGATTGCACTGGAGCTGGGGAGCGTACTTGGTTTCCCAGGGCGTTTGCCATTGTCTGGCCAGGTAAGTGAGCTCCTCCCTGGGCTTGACCTTGGAGCATGTGGGGTTGTGGACTCATTGAGTTAGCCTGCGCTGGAGAGCCCATCTGTTGCTTTAACATCTGCTGCTGCTGTTGCTGCTGAAGCATGCGCTGCTGGAGGAGGTTCTGGGGCCCATCCATGCCCATGCCAGGTTGGCCCATTTGGGACGCTGGAGGGAGCTGTCCCATGGGCCCCCCACCTCCTTGCATAGCCATCTGCTGCTGCATACGGAGCTGGGAGTAGCTTGCTGGCCCTGGCTGCTGCTGGGGGAACTGACCATGGCCCTGAGGCATGCCCCCCTGCTGCTGCTGTGCCTGCTGCTGCTGCATCTGCTGCATCCTGAGCAGGTGCTGTCTGCGGTACAGTTGGGGATTGCCATTTTGAGCAGCATTCATCATCTGGCCTTGGGGACCCATTGTTGCCATGCCCTGGGACCCTGCTTGCGGAGGAGGCTGCTGCTGAGGTGCCATCCCTGGCCTCTGCACCTGGTTTGCCATGGCTGCAATGGCCTGCATTCCTGCCTGGGACCCCAGCATGGCCTGAGGGTTTTGCTGCTGCACCTGCTGCTGTTGCTGCGGCTGGTTAGCCTGGTACTTGGCTGTCCTCTGTTTAATGAAGGCGGCCATGAGGTGGGGGTTCGACTTGAGGATGTTTAGGACCTGCTGCTGCTGCTGTGGGGAGCTGGGAGATTTGAGGGTGCGCAGTAATTCCTGCAGGGCACTTGGAGCAATGTTACCAGGTACACTCCGTGGCATGTTATGCTGCTGTGGTGTCATGCCCTGCTGAGAGGTCCCCTGGGGAGGCATGACCCCCGGCATTTGGAGACCCTGCTGCTGGGGCATCATGGGCCTCTGCATGAGCTGGCCCTGCTGGGGCATGGGTGTTCCCTGAGCCTGCTGAGGGGCCATAGGGCCTTGTTGAGGAGGGACCTGGGGCTGATGACCCTGGGGATTCTGCATGGGATTCTGTATCCCTGGACCCCACTGACCCTGCTGCATAGCCTGCATCACCTGGGGACCCCGTGGCCCCTGCATCATCTGCATCTGGCCCTGCATTGGCCCCATCATTCGTGGGTGGTTCATGGGCATCCCATTCATAGCATAATTCTGCTGTTGCTTCGCCTTGGCTACCATCTCGATCTGTCTGGCCACCTTCAGGGCGGCCAGCAGTGGCTGCTGTTGCTGTGGCTGCTGCGGTGGCTGAGGCTGAGGCTGCTGTTGGTGCGGCATGTTAGGCAAAGGTGACTGCTGCTGATGGAGAGGGGATGACTGAGGCCCTGGTTTGCCCTGCGGGACTGGTGTTGGGGGCTGGCTGCTGCGGCCATTGTTCGGGAAGCCTTGGGCAATATTGGCAGGGTTTGGTGGCTGCTGTTGTTGGGGTTGGTTGGGCATAGGCTGGGGGGTCTGGGGTGTATTAGGCTGCTGCACAGAGTTGGGGGTGTCGGGGGCAGCTGAGGTAGGTGGAGATGGCATGGGCATACCCCTTCCAGCCATGGTGGCCATTCTGCGGCGCATCATCTGAGCCTGCTGGAGCCTGTGCTGCAGCTGCTGCTGACGGAGTTTGTGCTTGATGTTGAGACAGAAGGGAACGGGACACTTGTTCTCCTGACAGTGCTTGGCATGATAACAACATAAAGCAATGAGCTGCTTGCACACAGGGCAGCCACCGTTGGTCTTGCGCTTGCAGCCCTTGGTGTGTTGAACGACCCTCTTCATCTTCTGGCATGAAGGCAAAGAGCAGTTGGCATTGCGGCACTGGCAGGCGTGGACCAAGGACTGGATGCAGCGCTGGATGCTGAGACGTCGGCTCTCCTGAGGGCTCTTGGAGGCCTCTCCACCCTGACCGTTGCTGTCGTCGTCTATACCCAGGCCCCACTTCACCATCTGGTGCTCGTGGCCCTTAGTGTTGTAGCAGTTAATGCATAGGTCATAGTCCTGATGACAGGTAAGAAAGACACACATGGTTAAGTCAAGATTTAAATTTAATTCAAAACTGGTACAGATCTCAAAATACATCTGTAAAGTGCCAGTGTAAAGTTTCCCTACCTCACAGACGGTGCAGTGCCAGCGCGTCTCTACGTGGTGCTTGCACTCGTTGCAAGTATACACAAAGCGGTCTTGTCCCTGGTTGTGCAGCTCTACCAACATACACATCGTGCTCCATTTGCATCTTCTCAGTGAGCTGAACTCCCAGTGCTTGTCCCTGGCCAAAGTCAGGAAGGCATCACGGCCATCCATCAGGTCACAGGTCAACAAAGGGTCTGGGTCAATGATGGGTGGCAGGGTGTTAATGACTGGCCCGGCATGGAGGTGGATAACAAAAAATACCTGGTAGTAGAAAGGAGGGGAAACAAAAAAATTAGTTGCAATGTTGTATGGGAAGGCATTTTAATTATGAGGAATGGACTGAAAAAAATCTGTTACACTTGGTACGGTTTCCCACCTCCTTATGCTTCTCCATCGTGGCGTACAGCTTCTGGGACAAATCATTGGCTACATTCGGCATCCCAGGCTTTTTCTTATTGGCTCGACTGACGCTGCTCTTGTTTTTGTTGGTTTTCTTGTTATTCTTCTTTTTGGCATTCTTGCTGTCAGCGTGGGCTCCCTTGAAATAGATGGACATGAACATTCAGAGAGGCAGAGATTGCACAACAGGCAAGATGAGGTTATGCAATTAAGCTGAGTGGTTAAACAATGCCTCAGTGACAACTGAAAGCTTTTATATAATGAGGACTTGAGAATGATAAAATCTGGGGTGAAATGGAGGCCTGAGTGCGAAGCTGTTGATTTTGGCATAACAGGAGCATTCCTCTTACAAAACCCATTTCAAAATGCTCGAGCCACCTATCCATCTAACTCACCTCTGTTGTCTCAGAGGAGGCCGTGTTCTCCTCTTTCTTCCTCTCCTCCTCCTCCTGCTCCAGCTCCTTGATGCTCTCCTCCAGCACATTAGGCCAAAAGTCGCCCTCAAAGTACGGCAGCTCATAGGCACTGGTCAGCCTGTCTTCTGTCGCCTGCTTGAAAATGTCCTGAACACAGACACAGAAGACTTCCATCAGACAAGATAATAACAGGGCTCATAAGGACAAACTCCCAACAGCTTTTTATTGACAAATTTAAATGTGGCCACTAAAATTAATATTAAAAATGGCAGTCTTGTTACCATCATTTACACAATAATCTATATCAAACACAAGGGGGAGCCCCCCCAATCACAGCAGACACTCTGACTTACTGTACAGTTATAACTGGTGGCAAAATTGTTAAATATAACTGAGAAAAATCATTTTCTGACCTTGTAATCATGTAAGATCCTCTCAGCGAAAGCCTTGTCCAGCATCTTTCTGTACCACTCTTGAAGCCTCTTGGGTTTAGGGATCTTCTGGTCAGGAGGGTGGCAGTGGAAAATGTAGTCATCTCCTTCACTGGGTGGGCAGGCCCAGATGTGACCTGTCACATATCTGACACCAACAAGACTAATCAGCCACTCAGCACTTGCAGGAATGATACCTACAGTATGAGCCGGAAGGGTGTAACACACCACACTGTGTAAAAGTACTCACCCCAGTTTCTTCACATACTCCAGGTAGCCTATTAAGATCTCATGGTACACTGCAGTCCTTAGCAAACGTGGTTTGAAGAAGTGAATACTGTCGAGGTATGATATGTAAACCCGTCTGCAAAGCAAAGACAGAGAATTTAATCAAAGAGCAATACAAATACAGCAACACGAAACGCCAAAATAAATAGAAGTAGTTTTACCTGGTATTTGGAAAGGGGCAATCTGAGCCGTACTCCTGGACATGCATGCCGAAGAAACAAACGTCCACTCCGTCTATTTCCTCAAATGCAAAAAGTGCTTTGGTTCTGTAAGGGAAGCTCTCCACCATCTCGCCTGAGTCCACAAACCTGTGGAAACGCAGAAGCATTAGCAAAGTTACAACTACTAATTATTTATTGAAGAGGAAGAGAGAAGGAAATATTTTGGGCCCCAGAGTCAAGTGTGCTCCTGGATAATTTCCATGGTCAGGTAGGTCTTTCATACATGTTGTCATACACAACTGTGCTGTAATTGCGATTAATTTTGAGGACAAAAGCTAAGCAAGAAGCCACAGGGTGCATTTTTTTTTTATTTACATTCTTCTAGCATTAGAAGGTCAGCACAATGGAGATCTGTAGGCAGGTCATCAACACATTTCAATCCACGGCCAATGGGTTTAAGATGCTGATTACAGAATTGTAAGATCCTTGGTTCAAGTCCAGCTGGGCCCTGCTGCTGCATGTCATCCCTACTCTCCCCCCATTCTGTCACCTCTATAAAATCTTTAGCACATTAAGACAAAAATGCCCAAAACAGTGACAACATGGTTTTATGTGGCAAGTTCAACTCCCTCTGTAACTGTGTTAGTTCAAACATCCCCATGCATTGATGCAACTTTGAAGACTCCAGCGCATCAAATGCTCAACACATCAAATGCACAATTATCAATGAGCAAAAAAGCACTAAATAATCCCCAACGTCTCTCCTGGTTTGCTCCTCAGATTACGTTTTAAGTGGTATGTGATGTAGTTCCCAGCTGGGCTTATAGTAAAAAAGCAGCCGCACAATGAAACAGTGAAAGCTGCCATGTTATTCCAGATTGAATCAATGTTACTGTAGATCAGGAGATTCACCCTTTATCAGCAGGTGAGAACCTTACCTAGACTTCATGCCAGGCTTAATCTCCACATTTTTGTCAGAGCTGGCCACCACTCGCACAAACACCTCACCGGCCTCTGGGTGGTTCTGCCTTTTCAAGTACTTATTCACTCTGTCCTCAATATATGTCCCCAACCTTGTAGACTGCAACCCTTGAAAAACACAAACATTCACATTAATTCAAGTTTAAAACAGACTTTTGCATGATCAAATAAATATCGAAATGTTGGTTTTGTTTTACTCCTACATGTAACTTACTTTTGGCTGAAAACTTGTTCTCTTTTCTTGTTTTGTTAGACTTCTTCAAGCAGTTGTCACAGATAAAGCTAGAACAAGAAAGATCAAACTAGTTAAGTGTCAAGATACAGTAACTCTGGAAAACACAAATAACGGTTGAACGAATTCTGTTAAGATCAAACATGGACCATATATGCCTGAAGGGCTGGAGACTCACCCTGATGGCCAAATGACATCATAGTGCAGCACGCAGATCTGATGCATCTTTCGTCCACAGTCTTTACATTCAACAAACCTGCAGCAAACAGACATTTGCTTTTTCTGTGCTTTCTTTGCAAAAAGTAGTAAACAACTTTCACTGACATCACACAAAAAAGAGCCAAAATGAAGCTGCTCTCCAGGCACTACTCACGGTTCAGAGTCCAACATGTCATTTTTCTTCTTTTCAAACTGCTCTTTTGATATCATCCTGCACATAAGAAAGAATAAAGAGACAACTCAGTTCATGTCAGCTCCTGTGATTGAAACTCCTTTCTGCAGAATGAAGGCCAGAGAGAAAACTGCCTGATAATCTCGCAAGATGATCATCAGGAGGTGTTCGGCCACCCGGGCCTGGTCACTTACGTCTGTGGCTGTGCCGGGTCATCCCCCAGGGTCACACTGTTGCCCTGGATCTCGTTGAAGCACTTCTCACAGAAGTGATACCTGTCGGCAATAAGGCCATATTTGGGTGAACTGCAGCCAGCACACACAGTAGCAGCACAGGCAAACCGGCGCACAGGTGGCAGAATGCAGTAGGTAAACGGGGCACATGGAAACAACCGAGGACAGAGCATGGGCAGCGGACAGACGGAAGGACACACACACACAGGCAGAGGTACAGGTTAGTCACAGTTGAAACGGTCATGATCCGGCCTCTCATTCAAAATGGAACAGAAATGGGGAAACATGTTAAAATGCTATGTTAATGAACATCAGCAATGAATGAATGTCTGAACAGAACTACTCCATGCAGACACGACACCATCCAACTGCATGCTGGAATATAAAAACAACAACAAAACGATTCACTATCATCACTTATAAAATAAGCAACATGCACTATGAGCTGATGAAGTAACTAGATGGTCATGCCGGGGGAGACAGAATGAGTGATAATGCAAATACAAATGTGTGCATCTTGTAGGGAAACTGTAAATTCATTTTATTGATTCAACCAGAACACTTTGGGTCAAATGATAAAACCTTGCAGAGAACATCTTGGTCAATATATGTAAATATCCATTACAATTCCCATAAACACTCTTTTTGTTGGAAGTCTTGAAACCTTAGTTGGTTAACCTCACAGCATTTAGTGGCGAGTATCTGCAATAATTCAATGGTGTTGCATTGGAATGACATTGAGGTGCAGTAGCACATTATACACAGCAGGGGGAGCTTTGGTGCTGGTTCTCGGGCGTAACAGACAACACCGAGCCTGATCATACACATTATGCTCAACTATAATACACACAACAACTCTTAGTGGCGTCTGTGACAGCCCTATAAAGACAGGATGACCATGTGAAACTTAACTGACTGACATGACTGTATGTGGGGGGGGGGGCACTTTTGGCTTTGTTTTATATTTGAGAGTCAAGCTGCTATCTTCTCTCGACAACCCCTCCTGCACATTTTTACCCATCTCAACCCCTCCACAGAGTTAGAAAATGTTTTTTTACCTGTTCTGGTAGCTGTAGTAGGTGCCATCCCTGGAGATGGTACATAATTGTTTGCCATAGCAACACAGCGTCTGGGGTGAGAACTCATACTGTGGAAACATCGGACAAACATTAACAACTCATGTCATTGCTGTAAACAGGTTGTACTCGACTCAACAGCCACATACAGGGAACGATAAATGTGAACTGACAAGATAAATACAGAAAAAAAAAGCGTTTTTGTGTTCGATTCCCCTCCCGTATCGCCTCACCTTCCTGCCGCAGCAGTAGCCCAGGCCCTGCATGACGGGATCGATCTCTGCTTCAAACACTTCTGCCAGCTTGGTGCAGTACTTGTACACACGGGATGTTTTACGGTTGTACAACCAGGCGTTGTTGAACATGAGCCACACATCTTCCACATACTGCCACGGCTCCTGGTACTGACCCGTGTCCAGCTTGCGCTTGATGGTGGACAAGTCAATGGGATTCTTCACAATTTCAAAGTAGTCCTGTGCAGCAGGGGAGAGAGAGACATTTGCATGAATGAGCAAATCACGCTGAACGGTATTTTACGTGGGTCTTGTCGTAGCTGAATTAAGGTATGTGTGTGTATGCGTGTGGACACTCACAGGAATGCCCAGTAGCATAGGGTCTACAGGTTGTCTGAAGGGCAGTGACTCCGGGTCTTGCCTGTAGAGGGCCTCAAGTGTCGGCATCAGGGCTTGTCTCAGCTCCTCTGGCTTGAAAACTGGACAGACAATAATTATGTTGATTTCACTGCAACACACATCTTCAAATTTTTGCATCACAAAATATCATGCATCATATATTGTTACGCACTTTATACAAATGAGATCTGTGTTCTTACTTTTCTTGCGGTTCTGAGTGGTGGAGGTGGCTGAGGTGCTGTTGGCCCCATTTTCCTCCTCTTCTTTGGGTTCTGCCTTCATCTCCGGCTTCTTCTCCTCAGTTTCCATTGGTTCCTGCTTTGGCTCTACTGGATCTGGTTCCTCCTTCTTCACCAGCGGGGGTTTGGTTTCATCATCCTGCTTCATGAACACAACCATGGTTAACCAGCAATCCGAGAGCGCTGAGTCAGGAAACTGTCAATTTTCTAATGCATTTAATGGGAAGCATAACTTTGTTTTAGGAGAGCAAAAAGACACATGTCAAATTTAACCTTTTCGTACATGAAATGTGAGCAGAGCTGGTTGATTCTGGTGGACGGAGTTTAGTAATCAGGGCATCAAACAGAAAATGGCTTCAGGTCTGACCTGCAGCAGACCTAACTGTGCTTCTTCCTCTCTCAACAATGCATTTCTTCGCCTACTGATTACTGAATTATCTTGTAAAATCATCAGCATACCTCCATTTTTACATCCGCCTGCTTCTTCCCAGAGTTGCTGTCATCTTCTTCATCTTTCACTTCAGGTTTGGCTTCATTGCCACTCATGTCTGGCAGGGCCTGCTGGGAGCTCAGCTCGGCCACAGAAGCTGGGGTGGGCACTCTGTTATCTATACTCGCTGCTGCCTGGGACAACTTCAAAGAGAGGAGGAAGAGAGGTTCACAATGCTGTCAATTTATCAAAATTTATCAGTGAAGTCATACTGGCTTGTTAGCAAAGCAAGGATTAACCATCAGTGATCCTCTCTGTACAAATAATTTCCCCTTAATATTTCTTTACAGTTTGGTCAAAGGTTTAAACAGGAGCTGAGAAAGGCGTAAGCGATAAAAGAGCTACAGTGACTTTCCAGTAAGAACTAGGATCTCACCGGTGTGCTGGGATGCTGTGCCTGTACTGAGGAGGGCTGCTGCATCTGGCTGGGGGGTTCTGTCTGGGGCTGAAGGGGCGTGAGTGGCAGGGAGGGGTCAGGGGGTGTGCCCATGGCTGAGGGGGGGCCAGGGAGGCTACTAGGTACATGGGTTGGGGTGGATGAGGGTCCACCCGCAGAGGCTGGGGTGGAGGGCTGCGGCAGCACCTGTGCCTGTGCAGAAGCATGATGCTGCTGCAGCTGCTGCTGAGGCTGCAGGCTGGCAGAGGCGTTGGGTGGAGGGGTGGCACGCAGGGTGGGCTGGGCTGCCGGGCCACATGGCAGCTGGGAGCCGAGGGATCCCAGCGCATTCAGAGGGAGGTTAGAGTTCTGTGGCTGCTAGAACAAAGAGAGATGCACAGTTAGCATACTAACACATACAGCAGCCTGCATGGTGACACTCAAGGCTGCGTTCAGACAGGAAAAATGCGAGGAGCACTGAAACGGCTAAGAGCATGCAAGATGTCAGCGTTTCTCCCCACACAGCACAAGTCTCCTCACCTGTGTGACAGCGGTCTGTGTTATGGGCTGGCCCAAGCCTACATTCACATTCATTGCTCCACCTGCAGCTGCAGGGAACTGGCCCTGTGGCAGGAACTGGCCCTGGTTGGCTGGCTGAGCCACCATGTTATTAGCATGACTACCCATCATTCCTTGAGTCTGAGGCATCCTTGACGGGGACATGCCCATCTGTAAAAGAGAAGAGAGATGAAACAGACAAAATCATTGTGGCAGCAGGCCTGCAGCATTCAATACCTGTCAAGTAAAATAAACTAGGTGAATGGAATGTGGTAGGCATGCGTGCATGCATGCAGGCTGCTGTTACAATAGTCTTCTAAAGGGCCTGTGGCATAACTTACAAATAAACAGTGTGCTAAATCAAAACACAGCATGTCAACTGATCTAAAGACAGGGCAGAACATGAAGGAGCACTACAGATTAGTCACTGATAGCCAAGTAGCTGGTTCATGAAGGCCATTGGTCTGTGTCAACGACAGGCAGTACACCCCATATCGATGCATGCTTTAGTTTCAGAATGGTAATGGTCTAAGAAATGAACATTCACGAATGTGGGGCATTTCACAGCCAAAAGGGGTGAAAAAGGGGAGGAAAGAGGCAAAGTGACTGAGAAAAATGGTTCAAGAACTGAACAAATTAGGGACAAACAATGAAAAATGGTTCCAAGAAGAGCAAGTTTAAGAGAAGAAGAGCGGGAAACTGACAGGCTCGGAGAAATGACAAGGAGACAGAGGAGAAAGATCTAACCGCTGGGACGGAGCTCATGTTCATCTGCTGTGGATGGTTCATGGGGGACGGGGCACGTGCTCCCATGGGTGCCTGAGACATCTGCGCATTCTGCATTGCCATTGGGTTAAACTGATTGATTCCTGTGGGAACAGATGCACATACACACGAGTTCCCCAGTTTATTATACTTGGGAGTTGTAATTTAATATTCCATGTCCTACTGGGCTGGCAGACACACTGAACTAACTCACTTAAACATCAACAGCTCTGACAAGTGCATTCAACTTTAATTGGCTAAACAATACAGTGTGCACAGGGAACAAAAACACACTTCACCGTTGAAAGGCTTATTAACTGTCTGTACAACATTTAAACATCAATCCATCAGCAAATTTAAGCCAAAAGAGGACATATGGAGTGCTATTCCCTGGAGTACAACTGCTAAGCAAAAACCAAACACATACCTTGGGGCACCTGCATACGGTTCATTAACTGATTTGGCATGTTGGGCATAGGCACAGGTCCATCTGAGAGAAGACAGGATAAGGCAGCGTTCAGTTACAGACATGCTGTTCTCATATCAACTGAGAAGTGTCTTTCCCTTTTAGTATTCTGTGAAAGTGCAGAGAGTGTGGCTACTAACTGGGAGGTCGGACGGCCTGTCCTGGGCCCATGGTGTTGGGCTGAGCCATGCCAGGCTGCTGAGGCCCAGCTGTGCCCACCATGCCAGGCTGTTTCTGGAGCCGTGAGCGCCTCTTCTCCTCCAGTTCCTTCTGGATTTTGTAGATTTTCTCTGCCAGGAAGTGGTAATACTCATCCTAGGGAGAAGATGAGAAGGAACAAAAAGCAGACACAACATTTTAAAAAGAACAATGAATGTGTGTCTTGGTCTCTGGATCTAGTTAAAATCTTCTGCTCTTGGTTGAAGCCAAAAGCCAAAGAAGACAGGTCACCATGTTGTGACTATAAAAGCTGAAAAACTTACCCTGCTGTTAGCGGACTCGTACATGTCGCCCTCAACCTTGCGTGCGTATGCCACCAGGTTCTCCATTCGCCGGTCCTTCAGTGCTGCGGGGTCTGGGGTGGGGAATATGGCTTGTACACTGAAGAGAAACAGCAGAAACAAAAACGAAACTCAGCAACAACCCGGCGCAACTCCGCTATTTATCATGCGTCCATTTCGTTGTCGGACTTACAGTTTGTGCACCAGGTGAGTGCGCAGGTCCTGAGTGACATGTTCGTGCCAGGCCTTCCTTACCCCTGAAGCAGAGAGAGGGGTGGCAGTAGGCAGGTTTCCCATGCCTCCCGCTGCTGATCCATCTGGCATCAGCTGACTATAAGACACAGTGAGAAAGAAACTATTACTAAGTTCAACTGCACACAAGGTTTCATAATTAAGAAGATGCACTGGATGGTGATTTGGGTGACGAGACCAAATGAAAAACCACAGGACTCATTATCCTAATTAACTCCCAGTCTATGAATTAAATGGCAGCTAAATCACAATAGCTCCTGTCATCACTTACAAGAGGACTCCCACTGTAGGAGAGTACATTCCTTGGGAAGGGCATTAAAACTAGTGGGTGCCTTTTTAGTAAGGGCCCTGTTTTGTGTGACCTATTGAGGATGAGAACGCTCACTTGTTGAGTGTGGATGGTAGGGAGGAGTCCGAGTGCATGCCAGTCTGGTCTGAAGAGGGGACACCCATGCCTCCTGCCATCTGGTTCATCTGATTAGTGCCTGAAAAACACACATGGTCGTCGACAAGAAAATGGATTAGCGACAGAATTACAGTATCATTCTAACCTTTACATAATCCTCTTAAAATGGCAGAGAAGTCTTATATATTCCATACCTAGTGGGTTCATATTTCGCAGCTGCTGGTGCTGGGGGCCCTGGGGGTTTTGCTGAGTGGGGCCCTGCCCCTGGACTTGAGCAGGGGACTGGTTCCCGTACGGCAGGCCAAGGGCAGCGTAGGCCCTCTGCATGGAGCTGGGGTCGATGTGCGTGGCAGCACTGTTGATGGCTGTGGCACTGGGCTGGCCAGGCCCCACCGTACTGATGGCGTTCTGCAGGCTGGCACCGGGGGAACCCAGCATGGCTGGAGGGAGAAGACGAGAGAATAAACACATTGTATGGCAATATTAAACAAAGCATTTAATCAATAGCCTGCTTCTAATATTTCTGTATCCTTTCTGACATTAAAACGTAAATGGATATAAATCCAGACAGAAATAATTAACATCAGTATACTATATAAAAAAAGTAAATAAACATGAAAATACATATTATAAACTGTTTTTCTGTCTAAAGAAAAAAATCTCCATCTCTGTGCAGAAGAACTGTTCATGAGCAGACCTCCATCTAAAATCCCTGCACTGCTCCCTGCTGTGTTGATTGCTGACAGGGAGCACGCTGCCTCTGTGGGGGATTTAAATCTGTCAGAGGGCCTTTTAACCAATCAGAGAGCACGCGGTCCCGAGATCCTGCCCCCGCTCATAGGAGAGCCACAGAGCCCCTCCCCTGGGTGTCACATTACAGGCCCAGCCTTTCTAGAGGAATCCTCTCACTGTCGGAGCTCACAGTCAGCGAGCCAGCACAGAGCTGTGGCAGGGAGACTCAACCTGCAGGTGGCACCACTTAACGCTACACACACTGACTTGAGGTTCGCTGCTGAGTGTCAAGTGCCTTCCTGAACAGCTTACAAGGTATCAAAGATTTTTTTCCCCCCAAAAAAAGACCACAACCAGAAGATATTTAAGCATCTATCAGGAATACTTGGTTCTCTACTAACTTCTAACTTACGTATTTTCACACAGATTCGTAAATGCATGAGATGGGAGAGGAGCTGCTGGAGTTACTCACGCTGCTGGTTCCTCTTGTCACTTGCATTCTTCAAAGGCAGGCAGACCGGACAGTCGTGCCGCGTACAGTTCTTCCAGTGGGAGATGATCTGCCTGGATGATGCACAGTGAGCCACTGGGGAAAAATAAAAGGGAAACAGAAACATAGATTAAGGCATGGTGACAAGTAATCCAGCAGTGCCTGACATTTTTAAAGTAAAGAATTTAAAAGAAGACCATGAAAACACACTGAATTCACACACTGCACATTAAACACAAGTAAAATAAGAGATGACAGAGTAAAGGAAGCCATAACATAAAATGGCTCGATAAAGCGCTCAAACACCATGTCAAGTTCAAACACAGCACACAGCTCGACTGCTACAGTACACACTGTGTAAACGGCTATGTAAGAGCAACTGCTGTAAAACTATAAATGCATCCTTGTATTTACTCTAAGCACATAAACAGTATTAATATCACAGTTCAAAGTTCATCAACCTTGGGTGACTTCCTGACGACTCACAGCTGTCAGAGGGAAGCTGCTTGCCCCCGTGGTAGACGAGGAAATGTAGTACGACCATTTGATCATGTTTTAAAAAGATGAAAACCATGTTTGCTGATTGGCTCAGCAAGTAAAGGGGGTAGAGTGGCTCTACTTAAGCAATAAAACACCAGGGCTTACTGCTTTATATTGTGCGAAACAATGCAACATAAGTGACTGAAACGCACGACACAACAGTATCTTTCTGCTCTTTTAACACTGTGGTTAAACAGCCAAAGTTTGTAATTTTTTTGGTTTTTTTTTAAATCACTGCTGTTGAATTATAACAACTCCTCCTGCACTATCGACGTCTAGAGGTAAAGGGATGTAAATTTCATGCAGTTTCCTTAACTAGTCTTCAGCCACCTATAGCAATTTTTGCGAAAGACAATATTACAGAGCGGTTGTATGATGATCTGATGTCAACTGGCACTTCAGTCCGCACTTCAATATTTGGATTCAAGATACAATACACATCACTTTCACTCACCCTGGCAGGACTTGCCGGCCTGGCAGTGGGTCATGTGGTTGAGGACGTTCTTCATGGTGCGGCAGTGAGGCAGAGTGCACGCCCTCACCTCCCCGTTGGCCTGTTCCCGCCGCTGGCACTTGTGTGCGTGGAGCAACAGGACCAGCTGCTGCTGAATGAGTTTGCGCTTCTCGGGGTCGGCCGTCGGGCCCGCTGACACGCCGCCGGCCCCTGGGACCATGCCCACCGAGGCAACCTGCTGCTGCATCTGGGACTGCAAAAGAGTGGCATTGCATGGATGTCAGACTTTTCTCATTTAAGACTGAGTAAAAACTGGCGCTTAGAGATGTGTGAAAAGAAAAAGAAGAGATTAAAATGAAGAGGGTATGGCAATAGAAGAAAGAGGAGGTAAGACAAGGAAAGTTAACATGTAGAAACTTAAGAACTGATTAATGAGGAAAAAAATTCAATACAATATATTAAACTTTCTGAGGGACAGAGATCTCCTGCTCCTCAGACAGATCTGCATAGCACTGCACTCGACAGAATCTCACCTTCTGTTCAACAGTTAGAGTAGATGTTCAACAATATCAGAGTGGACAGCCTTTAACAAACATATTGCCCTTAATGCAATTTTGTTTTTCAATGCAAGGAAGCAGTGTGCATTAATGGCTGCAGGAAGATCTTAGCAGGCAAGCTGTATGCAGACAACGCGTGTGTGTAGTGTGAACTTAAGGCCTGTCTGAGGCGTTATGTAAGCAGAGTTAGTATCTAACATACTGTGAGAATCTGAGTGCTGTGAACTTTCAAATTAACATCACCAAACATTACTGCGGTATTTGCTTAGTTTTGTTTGTTTTATCATTTTGTTCACCAGCTGCGTGGAGCCTGGATTAATGAAACAAACACATATGAACGTCTGATTATTGGTCATAATCTACAGTGTGACCAGTGTCTGGAGGTGACTAGTTACATGTAACAGCATTATGTCATAACTTTACAAATTAAATGTAATCCATTACAATTACTCAGAAAATATATGTAATTAACATTACAGTCACTTATCAAAAGGTTGGTGATTGCAAAGAATTGTAATCTCTACCCTATTACATTTCAAACCTAGAGGACCCCCACAGGATTGTTTGCTCTTATCGGTTATCACTGAGCTAATTTGTAGTATTAATGTGGCGACACAACAAAATGCTTAAACACCGTTTAATTTCGGAGCATTTTGACAGCCACAAACAAGTCAATCAAGAAGACATGACTGTAAAATTCCTATCGTGCTGTATATGTTTCTACCTGGAAAATATAATAATGCTTCAGTATTTCTTGTCGGGTATTTGTTTATGTACCTCATTTTAATTTGGTGGTAATTTACTTAAATCTCTGTCAAGGTGAAAATTACCGTGTGTAAGGATGAAGGCTAACACCCTGTCAACAGCAAACAGGCACACGCATGTGCACCATCCACGGTCACACTTTCCATTCAATGGTTACAGACAGGCTGCAATTTAAGGTTATTTTCATTGTCAGTTAATCTGCTATTTTCTCAATTAATCAGTTAGTTGTTTGGTCTCTAAAATGTCAGAAACAGGTGAAAAATGTTACTCAAACCGATTATCACACTGGCCGGCTTTTAATTTAATAGCTGACAACTAATCGATTAATCATTGCAGCTCTAGATGCAGACAGTGTGCTCATGTCTGCAGAGGACACTGCGTGTGAAGCAAAAATGAGGCATGAACAAGTCTAAAGCAGCATTTCTAAAGAACATTTGTGCAGATTGTGTTAAAAAAGAACACGCACCCTGTGAGTGTCTATTGTATAGCAGCAGTCTTCCCTTTGCTGTCAGGTGCGACACACTGACACTATAGATGCAGATTAATGCAGAACATTTTCCCCTAATTAACCTAAGATGAAAAAAGGCTTGGAACAGATATCCACCTTTTTTTTTTTTGGATCCAAATGACACTCACCAGGTTTGGCACACTCCCAGCTCCCTTCAGCTCAGCAGGGAATTGGGGCAGGTTGTTGGAAATGGCTGTCTTGTTCTGGAGTTGTTGGGCGTTGACCCCTGCTGCCCCCATCTGCTGCACCCCAGCCTGACCGTACTGCTGGCCAAATGGAGCTCCTGACATCCCCATCTTTAGTGGAAGACAGAGGGTGGTCAGACAATTTACATATCATGCACCACACCATCACAGTGGATCAGTCCTTTACCTCAACACTAAGCATCTTTGTGTGAGTGCGTATGGAACATACTCCTCGTTTACGAGTCATGGTTCGGTGTGAGTTTGGTACAGGGGGAGAAAACATGTGTAAAGGGATCCACAATGGTGGAGCAACATTGACATAACTCTCATCCTATCCACAACTTTCTCGCTATTGCCGCTGTAGCTGGGCAGGAACCTGAACTGTTCTCAAACAACTAACGTAATGCCGTTTCATTTACGCTCACCATAGTGTGACTGACACGCTGCTTCGGAGAATGAGCTTCAGAGAACGGCTTCTAACTTTGACAATGGACACAGTGAGGTGTACATCAGCGTGAGCTTCAGCACACGTCAATCATAATTAAGTATGTCGCACAACACGGGCCACATATTAAGCTTTATTTCCCGAACAGTTGCTTTCATCTGGGTGCCTGGGTTCACATAAAGGCAACTAATTTAGAAACCACTGTCAAAAACTTAAAGTGTTCAAAAAACTAGCAGGCGTTAGCTCCAACATCTCTTGAAACATAATTACTTACTCAAAGTAAAACGTCAACTTGTTAAAAGAAATCTGTAGAAAAGCATCATTATTATTTCATAATTCTTCCCTGGAAAGGGAATAACTAGTTTTCTTGTCAGGTCCTCAGAAGTAATACATTCCCCTTTATTCTCAGATAGCCCTCGGCATGCATCTGTACGCTGCCTTCGCCTGCATTTCCCCGTGGTGGCTGAAGCAGCAGCCAGCTTTGCTTCGCAGAGGTTTCCCCGCTGCCAGTAGTGCTCAGGCAGGCTGAGCAAGCCCAGCCCAGCGGAGAGAGAGAAGGGAGGAGACACACAGAGAGAAAGAGCAGCTTGCTCAACAGCTGAGCAGAGCACTGCACTGCTGCCTGCCCCTCCCCCTCCACTGCACAGAAACACACAGATGCTTCCCTGCTGCCTGCCTCCCTCCCGTCCACGCACAAGCTCAGCCTCGGCCTCCTCTCCCACAAGGGTTCTCTCGCTTATTACGGAGGAGTGTCGCCGGGTTAAAGGACGGCACTGTCGTACAGGAAGCCTCCAGTGTTTCCCCTCCTCTTGGCATGCCCTCTTCTGTTCCTCCATCTCTATACCGCCTCCCCCACCCCAGCAACAACACATAAACCGGCCCCTCTAAACATGATTTACAGCACCATTATCAAAGGCCAAAGGCCCAGAGAGAGACGGCATATGCCAGAGAGAGAGAGAGAGAGAGAGAGAGAGAGAGAGAGAAAGAGAGAGAGAGAGAGAGAAGAAAAAAGAAACAGTTGGCGGGAAAAGAGTGAATACTTGCAAAGAATCAGGTTCTTATTTGCCTGTGCTTCATTTCCAGGTTATGTGGAATCGCTAAAATGCCATTAATGATCAGCACAGAAACCTTTTGGTTACTTTATTCCTATTTGCAAAGCTTTGTTGCCCAAGCGTCCACAGTATCTAAATGACGTTGTGCTGCAAAAATAGAACATTTTTGTTGAACTTAAGATTGGTGCTGCTTCAACACATTAGCAGGATGAAACTGATCGGCCTCAGTCTAAACCCTGGACTTGTTCCCTAATCAGTGGCTTGGTGCATTGTGTCTTGCAAAGACAGGAAAAGTTGACATCTAAGAATCAAAAACAGCATCTTTCTGAATGTTCGGCCCTGAGGTAACTTTTGTTTGTGGAGCCGCATCTGCCACCACGCTGTGCACAGATAAAGCGTTGTTAAATGTCTGAACACAGCCAAAATGATCACAAGAGAGGACCAGGAGGTAAACCTGGCAAGATCAAGCAGATTAAGAGAGTATCACTTCAACCCAAATCCTTATCAGATGGTGATTGTTAATTCATCATTTTGTTGACTGTCAAACAAAAGAGGGGCAAGAGATTTAAGCATGTTTCCAACAGTTTTGGCAATACAGTGTGGTTAGCAAATTTTGCCTGTGCCCCACTGTGGACATGACCTGATACTTAAAAGGTCATCTGTAGTGATTTTCTCTTTTGATGGTTGGAGAAAAAGGGCTCATCCATCACACACCTGCAGTCTGCGCTGCATCATACTTTGTTCTACCATGTTATGCAACATGGCACTTCCTGTGATATTTGTGGTTGATACCATGAAGTCTAAAAAACTAACAATTTGGCCTAAATTTAAATGTGTTTACATTTATATACTGTATATATCTATATTTGAGTGACCAAAGGAAGTATTAAACTAAACCAACATGGCTTTCTCAAATAATCAAATGAGTTGTATCCTTAAACAAAACTTTGACAATCATCAAACCGTCTCAGGCTATAGTGAAAACCATCCCCTGCACACCCCAAGCACTCATCTTGGCCAATATAAGCAAAGACAAAACACTGAAGAAGACATGAATTATAACTAACAATGAGAATCTGTTGCCTGCAAATCAAGCAGATACTCGGGTATCTCAGAAATTTACCCACCATACGTGTAAATAACTCTTGTGCTTGCTCCAATTTTGTCTGCCGGTCCTCTTTTGTCTTTACTATTAAGAACGCAGAGCATTTACATTAGCAAACTTAACTCTGTTGAAAAAGAGTGACGGCAGTCAAACTGAAAAAGGCGATCTGGCCACATGAAAGTGGCAGAAAAAAAACTGTGAAAGGAAACAACCACAAAGAAGAGTATCAGAATAAGCAGCAGATTTTTTTTTTTTTGCCATGTCAGACTGAAGCCAAATGAAAGCGCTGCATCACTTGTGCATTAACACGTGTTCTTTGTTTTGAAGTAATAGTGAAGACAGCTACCTTTCTCCTGCTCTGAAGATAAAGGCCGACACATCACTCTCATACTTCGACAGTTTGTTTCTCTGATGGCAGCCACGCAAGGTAAATAAGGCGTGTGCCAGATTCTCTTGTTTTATCTTCAGGCCACAGGTTAACACATGCGCGCTACCAACAACCAGGTTCAAATCTGTGTCTTCCTCTTTCCCCATCCCCTCTCAAACACAATCCCAGTGTCTCAAAGTGATGTAAAGGAATTTGTTTCAGTTTCTGAGACTGATGCACTTGCCAACCCCCTCAACTGGCTGTCTGCTTCCTCCGGCAGACCCAGGGAAAACAAATCAATACATGGTGAGGGAGATAATTGACGACAAGCCAGCAATAGAAATAGCCAATAGAAAGAGTACATTGAGTATTTTTATCTGAATTGAAATATCAAATGAAAATGAGACTCAAATACTGTCCATCAGGTACACTGCTTGACAAGAACGTCCCATTAAACTGCTAAATCAAAGCTATTTCTATCAAATTGTGTGGCAGTCTTTCTATAAAGGAGAACCAATTTCACAAAAAAAATGCATAACATGGCCAGTCAAGTCTGCTAAACTCAATTCATACTAATGTTCTCTGTAAAAAGTCAAAACAGTGTTGGCAAATAAATTGACAATGACCTCAACAGAAAGGACTGCTGTGGATTGTTAAGGTAAAATAACGTTGGCGGTGTGGCAATACTTTGGTTCCTAAATGTTCTGCCTATTTATTTCATATCATGACCTCGGCTAACAAACACAGACAAGTTTATTACTTAAAGCATTGCCACCCGATACAGCAAGCTGTACGTGAAATCAGGGATAAGCGCAAGGTAATTAAGGTTGTTTGTACCTGCTGCATCGAAGGGAAAATTAAACAAAATGGCCAATTTGGACATTTGCTGTCTTTGACTGTGCTGTCCTGTCTTGTACAGCTGTTTATAATTGTTTATTTTATTATTATTTTCCATCCTCTTGTGCTTGTCTTGACTTTACTGAGCAAACAACTGGTACTCGGGGGATTAATTAAGATGAACTTTGAACCTCACCTTATTCATGTTTCCAGCTTGTTGGGCATTCAACGCATTGTGCGTACCCAACTGTGGCCCTCCTTGTGTGAGTGTCTCTGCCAGCACGCTGCCTCCAACACCAGGTCCTTGTGGCCCCTGCATGCCTTGACCCTGGTACTGCATGCCAGGTCTACCCCTCCCTGCCGGTCCCAGAGCCCCATTCATCACTTGTCCTGCCTGGCCCATGACGCCATGGCCCTGCCCACTGTTCAACATGGCCTGATTGAAGCCCATGCTTCCATTGCCTTGCCCGGCAGGTGCACCTCCTTTCTGGGCCTGGGGAGACTGGTGATTGGTAGAGCCCTGTCCAAGTGGACTTTTACCAAGCACAGCACCAAGCTGGCTTCCAACCATGCCTCCCTGTTGGGGGCCACCCCCCAAGATGGAGGAGCTTCCTGGTCGCAGGAGCTCAGACAGCTGCTTGTGTTTGGCAGCTGCATCAGGGACAATGGAGTTGAGACCAGGACCTCCTCCACCTGGACCGCCGTTTGAGGACATTCCCATTCCCAAGTCTCCATTGGGGATGAGCTCGTCTGGAAGGTCATTTTCCAGGTCAAACAGAGACACAAGATCTAAAAAAAGAGAGAAAAGGAAGTAAGAATTAGCCACCATTACGGATTTAGCCCCTTTAACCAACAAGCTGCTAAACACCAAACACAGAAAACTGAGGCATTTGTTAGAAGGTTTACTCAGAATGATCTGATTATTCATTTATCAAAATAAGCCCACGGAAGACCAACTGCTCAAACCTGAGCTGATGCTGGTCTTTATACTACAGACCAGTTGTTACATGAAATTCCTCATACAGTAAATCTGTTTTAACTCCTCTTCACTTGCATAAAAATACAGATTGCTTTTACAGATTGCCTCCTTGATGGGTCTCATGATTAGCAGGAGGATACAGCTAGCATTTCCCCTATATTCATTCTGCAGCGGCGGTGCACATTTTGGCCTTGTGTGCTTGGATTCATTTGGCATGCAGTTAACCCACCAGTCATAATTTTGTTTTAATGAAAACTCAACTCTTGGCACTTGGCTCCTGGTGTTCTTCGCCGCTTTTTTCGAAGAAGGAAATAATGGGAGTAACAGCAACCAGCTTTAAAAGTGCTGTTTTTTTCTTTGTGGTGCTGTGTGGTGGATCTAATTAACGCAGATGTGAAGAGCGGTTCAAGTGGATTTCAAAAAGTAACCGATAAATGTTATGGGCCAAGTCTTCATTGGCATGTATGCAAAGAAACTTTTAAGCGTTAAACTTTAAAATGGAGTTTGGTGTGGTGGTGGTGAAGGGCAGCGTGAGCGTTTAATTTTAGCACTCCTGAGGCCTCTCTCGTTTATTCGTTCAACCACCTTCGTGAAAAGGCTGACGTTGCGATATTTGTGTATTTCCGAAAACCTGTTGATAACAGAGTCTTTCATAATGCATAAAATAAATGAATACATGACATACAAATAAACAATGTTAGTGCACACAGTAGCACACAGCAGCATTCGTTTTTGATCCCAGTCAACATTTATCCAACACTTATATATCCTTTCCTTGAACGCAGAAAAATTATTGAAAATAAAAAATGTACATTGTCCCTGACGTGCCTGCAGACAATTTTTGTTTAATGGGCCTTATGACCTTTGCCATCTGCAGATGCAGATCATCTGCACACCAACTGAGACATATATTTGCACTGTATAACCTTCCAAAGAATGCGCCTACAACCCAAATACTGGTACCGACATTAACTGTAAAATGCTCCATTTGGAATGAGGCCTTATAAAGAAATTTAAAGAGGAATATGTGGTTTACATGACCATGTCAAGTTCTGCATATTGTCACATTCAGAATCAGCTCATGTGACTTTTCAGTGTGAACTGTAACAGAATCACACACCAGTTTGTAGTATTAGCCTGAATGAGCATAATGGATTTGCATTTTTCAGTGCAAGAACATTAGACTGACTCTGAGCAGAATATCTTGCATCTAACTGACTTTATATAGTATAGTACTGTGCATGTGCATCCATGGCCACATGTGCATGTGCACTAAAGCAGCTCAGTTCCTGTTGTAAATTTACAGTTCTTGGGGACAAGAACAAAAGTGGAAGAAAAGCTTCAGATCTCATGTGGCTGTGCAGAAAAAGTACACAAGAACACTCAGTACACATAAAATAAACAGAACATTAATGAAGGTTACAGTCCAAATCACATGTCTATGCCAAGGTCCTTCACGTGAGGGTGCGAGTTTGCCTGTCTATGTCAGCCAATAAAGATTTTACAAACACAACAGCCACACCCACACACACGCCTAGCTCAGTGTCTGGGGCTGTCAGGGTGTTTGCAGTGGGAGAGATATCCAACCTGTTTATGGAAATACGGCGGCAATTAATGGGAGATTAAATATTACAGCCACAGGCTTTAAATGGAACGTCTGAGCTTTTAGTGCATAAAATTAAAGCAACAAGTCTCAGAGTTACAGCAAGAGACATGAATAGTGTATAGTTGAGAGCAAGCACCTGTTCCTTGCCTGAGGCCTATTCAGCAACAAGATTGAGACCACACAAATTTTAACGAGGGAGAGGATAGAGCAGAGCCAAAAAGCTAGCTGAAGGAGAAAAGGTGCCTTCAGCATGGTGAGCCTTTTCAAAAGGCTGCAGGCACAATTTGAATTTGCTCATTATAAAAAAAGGATATGATGAGCACATCCAGTAGCAAGAAATCACACACCAAGCGGTGACAACAGAAGCATCCACGAAGCAGAGAATCCCAACACTTGAGTTACACTATTCTCACCTGAAGAGGACATTGCTGCTGCCGGCTGTAATTCACGCAAAGCTTTTCAGCAGCCACATGAAAATCTTCAATTAGACTCTTCAGTCTGGAAGATAATAACAGGCTGTGCAGCAGGCTGTTGCTGCCTTGCCAGAGTCAGAGAGAAATGGGATGGAGATGGGAAGAGTAAGATGCTCCCACTCTCTCCAAAGAGGGAGTGAGCCAAGTCGGTACACAACCACGGCAGAGCTAAAAGGACATTAAATTTATAAGGAAGCAGGCTGCGCGTGGGGAAAGTTGCTAGCATGCAGGCTTTAACATGCGGTAGTACATGCTGGAGAGGCAAAGTTGCCTGTGTTTCAATGGAGGACCAAAGCAGGTAAGAAAAAACACCAAACTCACTGCCTCCACTAAATGCAGAATGCATTAAAATGATCTTAAATCATATGAATGTCTCCTTACTCACTTCAAGTGGTTTGCCATGTGCATCATACCTGATGCACCTTCTGTATTAAAAAGTTTGTGTTTTGTTTTCTTGGCCTTACGACCAGCATGGTTCTAGTGATGGGAACGTTAGTCAGTCTGTCCACCAACTTTGGTCCAGGCTGAAATATCTAGACAATTACTGGATGGACTGCTAAGAATGTTTGTACAATTTATGGTCCCCATGGGATGAATCTTTTGGTGGTTTTGGCTTTCTGGTTTTTAGGAAGCAAAAATTCATAGCGGTGAAGTTACTTTTAGGCTGGACATTCGGCAGACTTTCACTCCAGATCCAGTGATCTGTTTGGCCCAGTGCTGGCAGTGAGAGGACGGTTAGCTCACTTCCAAGTCCTCGCCCTTCACCACAGGGGTTCCACTTACAGACCATCAATAAATTATTGCATGAATTACACAAAACCAAAGCTATCTCTCAATACGTGCTGACTTGACCATATTTAGTAAAAATTTATGAGAAATTGGTCTCATGTAGCGCAGACATTTTTGATTTATCAACGTGCAATCAATTTATTTTTCAGTTTCAGTTTTTCCTTAGCTTCCATGTCATGTGATCCTGCTTTTGATTGGATTATAGTCAGAAGATGATTGCGCAAAAGAGTCGACATCATATAAAAACTTTCTTTGATCATGAAGTCTAATGTCCCGCAACAATCCTGTGGTTCATCAGTAAAGTGTATCAACTATAATGCAGACTGGAGTCACAACATAATGTAAATTGTTTTGAAATTAGTATGGCTGTAGGAAAATAAACTTTGTCCAAGATAGGTAGACAGATAAAATAGCCTATAAATCTAGTATTGTACATATCATCATTCTTAAGTTTCAACCATGTTGAATTTAGAAATCATCTGGCTAAAAATGTCTCATATCCCCTTTTCTTGACAGACTGACTGTGTTATGGCTATTAAGCTGATTACGACCTGACAATCTGTTTTGAAGTTGTTACGGCTACAGGCTCTGAATGTGCAATGTGACAGTTGATGGTTTGTTGTCGTGAACGGCCCAATGGTGCGCGACTTCAAATGGAAAGAAACTGTGGAACAATGCTATTTCCTTGTTTTTGTAAAAGAGATCACATATTCTAAAGGAGATAAGAGAGGAAACATTGAAGCACCTTTCCTTGGCATTTGGAGAATTCAAACAGCTCATCTCATGGCCGCCACTTAGCTACGTCTTGGCCTTCGTTCAATTAGGAACCTTCACAGTCTTATTCTATGAACAGTGACTGAGTGAAACATGTCAGCTGCATCAAATTTAACAAAGATAATATCTTCTCACCGTACATACCAACAGGTTTTGTCACAGCTAAGGGAAGCGCTAAGTTTGCATCCAAACCAGGTTAAATCTGCTCCGCCATCCTAAGCTAGCTGCATTTACACCTGAATATTCATCTTTCTTATCCTGTGTGGGTAAATATGATGTTGAACATGTATTGTAGCTCTGGAAGTGGGGAAGATTTGGTTGGTGTGCAGCAGAAACATGCAGAAGCAACCTTTCCATTGACTAATTCTCTTTGTGATTACTCACTTTGTTTTGCAATATAGCCAACCACACAACGTAGTAGTAACTTCTGTAATTGACGCATATTTGTTTGTCTAGTCGAACAACTTTGTGATCACTGAATTGTGATTAGCTAACTGTCTCAATGCAGGAATACACAGTTTGTTGTCTGTTTTAGAGTATTTCTGAGCCTCAATCAAATCATTTTTTACTTGTATTGCACAGTCATCTGACAAAAGAAATACAGCTCAGTGAGAACACCAAAACAATAGCATTGGCTATACCGAAAAAAAAAAAACTTGATAATCTGCAAATATTTAACTGCATGAGACCAGGCCTGTGTCCTCCCACTCCTTATTTGATGATGGCTGTAAAGCAATGTTTGGTTGCATGTCAGCCAGAAGAAGGGAGAGGAAGAAGACACTTTCTTGGTTTTCTATTGCTTTTGTGTCGTTTCTGTGTGCATGTGAGTGCTTATGTGCCCATAACTGTAAATTAAAATAAAGGGATGTAACATCTCTCGCTATCACAACATCCATGTGTTAAACTTAAAATGAGCGGTAAAAATCACCATTATCATATATAAAATGGTGTTTCTATCAAATTTATATTGATCATATACTATAAATCTAAATGTGTTCTTGTTCTTGTTCTCTTGTTAGTGATTTACACAAACACGGGAAGCAATGCACTATAAAAACTAAAACCCAAAGATTCAAGTCATTGGCCACAACTCTGGTCTGTGAGCAGACAGTGAGCTCTCAGTTTCTTCCTTGCAGGCTCGTTTTGGTTTTGGTTTTAGTTGCTAACTTAAAAATACTGCTTTATTTTGTCATGTCATCTAGCTCAGTTCACTCATTGATACATAAAGCAGATGACACATCCGGCTTATGAGATGTGTCTCTGCCGTCACCTCACTGCAGCAGGTTCTGACCTGTTCAAATCATAGAAAATGCCACACTTTTGTTCTGCTTTAGAGGCTCTAACAAAAGAAATGGCAAAACAAAGCAATGGGGAGTATCACTGCACAGGCGCCAAGTTATTATACTATTGCAAACATGTTGAATTTGATATATATGTCAGATAATAAAAAAAAAGACTATAATCAAAATTTTACAGATTACAGCTCAATTTGCAATGTTCATCTCGCTTCCCAAATCTGAATATTTCTCTAAAAATATCATTCAAAACAATTGTGAAGCTGTCAGACATATAATTAATCTTTTAATTTCGTCTTTGTTGTGTTTACGTTGTTTTTTTCCATTTTATTTAGTCCCAAAATCCTAAACAAAATTACATCATGGCAGTCGTTTTTCATGCAGTAAGAAGAAAATTTCTATACTTAGAAACTAATTACATAGCGTAAGTTAATTTAAATATTACTGAAGAACTGGTGTTATTATCGACATAAATATATTTTTAATTCAACCTAGTGTCACGTATCGTAAATACAGCATCACCATGTCTTGGGCACAGCTTCCCTGTACCAACAAGGCGGCCGTTCTTTAGGAATTGTGGGAATTTGTGTTGTATTGCGTTGCAGCCGGGGGCATGATTTTTAAGCGCATGACAACTACAACTATCAAGCAGATTACAAACAATTGATTCTGGTTAAGGCCGCAGTAATACATTTTCACTCTAAAACAGCGTTTTAAAAACTAAAACTACCTTCGTCCAGATGAACGTTTTAACACCGTTTCAGGCTGTTTCACACACACTGCAAAGCTGCATCGCACGGTTGCTACTGCGGTAAGTTTCGTTGTTTTTTTTTTTTCCCTCAGCACACGCAGCATATGTGTTGCACTAAACAGCTGATTTTCTGGATGCAGTACTTTTCCATCAGACGGGAAGAATTCACAAAAAATTAACAAAGTTTAACGCCACATTTAAACACAGTGCAGGCTGTTTTTAACACATTTGATTGGCAGTAGATTTGTAAAACCTTTTATATGGTGCTTTATAAGAAGAGCTGTTATGACTTCAAGATGTGCAAAATTAGTGGCACACTACACTTGTAAAGCTGGGGCTGCAGTCATTTGCTGTGCAGTGTTTATGAAAACCACAGCCATTCAAAGAAAAAATTGGCCAATGCTGCACGATCTGAGAGGGGGAAAACCTATTTTTATTCAGCTCCTGCATACAGACACTGAGATCTGAATGAATGAAACAGCTTGCGGTCTTGTTCCAGAGGATATAAGCATCTTGTGGAAGTGTCGAGATAGGAAGGTTAAGTGTAGAGGGAGGGAAAAGTTAGAGGTAAAGAGGGCTGCAGGGCAGGGGTGGCTGATTTGGTTGGCATCCGGGGCAGCCCACCGTTCTCCTCATCTCAATCAGTTCCACCTCAGCTGAGACATTAGCCAGCAGATCCTGAGTATCGTCTGTCCCTGTTCTGCCATGCTGGTGATAGACAGCATTTTAACACGACTGTATTTAAACGGGTGCTGATGCCAACGTAGCTGAATAATGCTCACCCATGGGTTGCGTGATCATGTTCATAGGCCAGAGAGAAGAAGAGGAAGCCCCGCTAGGTGAGCACTGGGGTTGGAGAGTGGCAGTCTGTTTCTCACCTTTAGCGCTGACACGCCCACTCAGCCATACAAATGAAAACAAGCCTGACACTGGCCTGTGGCCAGAGGTGCAAACACATACTGACACGAGACTGGAGCACCATAAAAACTGTCACACATTAACATAAACATCAAAGACAGGCTGCTAATCTGTGGCTGTTAGCGACAGCTCAGCGTGCAGCGGGCTGGATCTGGCAAAGAACGACGCCTTTGCTGTCTGTCAGACTACTAATAATGGAAAGGCTTTACCTATCACAAACGTGGAGCAATAAGCCAAACCCATTACGGTATATTGTGAAAATACTCCTTTGCAGCATATCTGTGGAAGCAAACAACTGCTATAATGAACTGAATATTTGCAGCATTAAATTTACTACACTGAAATATTTCTAAAAAATTAGGGCTTTTCAACTCAAGGAAAAAGCGTCAATCCTCCCGTCTGCAGCCAGGAACGTAAAATATTCTCAGTGTACTTAAGACCCTGAGCTGCATCCAAGACTTCAAAGCGAGCAGGTCTACAAGAGACACTGTGCAGTGTCTTACTGAATACGTGTTTGTGTGTGTCAAGTGAGACAGAGCGGGCTTCTGGCAGCACTGTGGGAGGGGTCATGGTGCCGGCCTGCTTTATTGCCCACCAAAAGCTCCTGTCAACCCTCTGAGAAGATGAGCTACCTTGGCTGAAGACCGAGGACTGTCAGCCGGCTAGATAATGCGGCCAGCCGCAGAAGACGAGACAGACCGAACAAAGATGCTTCACATCTCTCTACTGATTGTAAAAGGCAGACAGATGTTTCCGATCTCCACTGCAATTGAAATTGAGCAACTGCGCCAGTCTTTATGGACTCTTTAGAGGATGAGAGCTGAGAAGTGGCTGCAGTGGCGCAATCCCAAAACTGACTTCATTGAAATGAGACGGCCCATGTTTTTCAAATGCTTGTTGCTCACTACTGCACAAAGAACGCCAACAAAGGTACGCTCAGCGGACAGCAAGTTTATGCATACACTACCAGGATGAGCTAAGAAGGGCAATATTACTGAATGGACCCATAACTGGACGGCTGATAAAGACACAAGCAGTATTTTACCACCAGCTCTTAAGCACAGCGGCAACGGTGCCCAACAGTCTTCACACCAGTAAGTCAAAAGTATACTGTTGTGGTAAAGACAGAGGGAGCTCACTGAGAAGTTCCCACCTCTCAAGGAGATACTACTTGATTAATTGATTAGTCAATTGCCACGAATATTTTGCACCAGTTTGATCACTGTAAGCAAAACATTTTGGGGTTGTGGACTGTATGACAGACAACACAAGGACATCACTGAGGACAGTGGAGAAATGCAATGGATGTTATTTTAATTTTACAGATAAAAGAAGGTTCATCAAAAAAAAAAATCAGCTTGATCAGTGATCAAAATAATTGTTAGTCGCAGCCCTGTTCTCATTTTGTCTCGCCTGTTAACATGACACCCCGGTGGCTGGTGCTGAGACACAGTCGCCTAAGACATCTCCTTTCTCTGCTTTCCTCTGAGAGACACACTCAATCTTCGTCCACATGTTGTTACTGTACTGTCCACTTTCCAGACAGCATCAGTAGTTTTCCTTCTTCTAAGTGTGACCGAGTCACTGGTTAATGAGTTCATACATGACAGGATGGGTCTTAATGAGACAAACAGATGCCTGTTAAAGTTTTAAGACTTCATTTTGGAGTGCCCGCAAACATGGCGCCAAATTTTACAGATCATTATTACTCTGCTTGCTTCATGGGTACCAGCTCCTATTTTTACCGACTGACTGTCAAACTTCAGACATTTTTGAAAATACCTACAGTTTAAAGATTGAAAATTTCCAGTCGTCCCCGTCAAATGAGTGACTGGGAGTGTCACTATAAGAAATATCGACTCACCTCTTATTCACCAGCAAACACAACCCAGCAATTCTCTTAAAAGTCAGCACATGTAAATGGGTGAAAAGGACTTCAGATTATATCTGACATTGTGCAAAAATACAGCTGTTGGTCAGTCATAATAGTTGATACGTAGAATAAATAATAATAATCATTTGTAAATAAAGGTACACTCATTACACAAACAAGCAATGCAAAATATTCCCATACTTCTGTATCAACCACTAAATACATACACAAATCAGAGCATTAACAAAACTGGGAGACCATTTGTTGGTTGTACGTGCTTAAAACCTCCATGTGAGAGGAGGACATGCCATCAGCTGCTAATTTAAGCAATTATGCAATGTGCTGGCCACGAAGTATGTTACGTTTAGTTCAAAAGAAAGATCACTTTCTTCTTAAAAACTGAAAACTCTTCCAAGTAATCTAGCCAAGTTGTTTTGCAGGTTGAACCGGTGAAGACACAGACCCTTGGGCTAGTTTCTAATATTCAGCCTTATCACGACAGCAGCTTTTCTCTACTCAGAGGCTATGTTATATAAACTGACAGCAGCAAAGTTGAATATAGGTGCAAAACATATGTAGGCTTTCAGTATATTCTCCCAGATAACCCTGATCATTCAAGCATTGTGCTGAATGAAAGGGGCTCAACCTTCAATGGCAGGCTGGCCTCGCAGCGAGAGGGATTACAGTATCTTCCTATCAGACAACACAGGTTCAGGTGCTTTCACTGTCAAGAATCTGCACTGCTGAAGGGTCAATGAGCAAGACGTTAAACCTAACAGAGGATCCGGAGGCAGCATGTTCCTCTGTGCTGGTGGATAACAAGGAGAAGAGTTTCTCCAAAGGGATCAGAGGAGATCACAATATTTTCGTATTATCTCAGGATAACAGTACAGTTATGATGGCTAAACACTATTATGTTGTTCAACTTAACTTTTCACCCTTTCAGGCTCAAAAGTTGGGCGCATACTCTCCTTGATGAGTAACTCTCATGTGATGAAGAGGCAGTGAGTTTGCACTTTTTTGCAGGTTTAATGCAACTATCCTACAGACACTTGATGTGCAGTTTTCCTGTGATTTTTCAGCACCAGTGAAGTGGCCGCTGGGTTAACTTTACCCTGACTTTTCCTTAATGGTGGACGCGTTCAGTGTCAGAAAAACTGTGCAGTATGCAGGTTTAATGGACTTAAATACTATTGCAAGTGAGCACATCGTCTTATTTAGTAAGCTGCGTTTGTAAAACCGCGGTCTTTTCTTACCTGGGCCATCGGATCCTGAGAGAGGTGAATTGAGCTTCGGTCGCTTTGCAGTGGGGGGTCCGACATCCAGCAGATTGTCAGCCATCCTGATCGGAAAATTTTATGAATGGATGATGGTGCAGGAAAATAACAGCAGAATCAGTCCAACTTGTCGGTCTCTGGCTCGTGGTAACTGCGAAGTTTTCCTACAAGCGCAAAGGAGCAATTTTACAGCTTTTTTTTTCTTTCTTTTTTTCTGGACTGGCAGACTGGCGAAACGCTGCCTGGAGAAAAACGTTTCAAAAGAAGGGCAACAGCGCCACGCTTCGCCGCCGAAGATCACCCCATGATAATCCAACACCCAACACCCACATAATTATCCTCAATAATTACGTCCAAAAATTATTTCAGTCGGAGAAAAATAAATAAAAATCAATCATAAAATATTGGAAAAGGCGTAAGCAAATCCCTTCCTCCGCAGATCGCCGGTTTCACGTTTGTACAGAATCATTTTTTTCGCCGTCGAAACGAGCAGCCATAAAATCTACCTTGGGCTTAAATAAAAAGAGCAAAATTCAAAAAATATTTTCTATGAAGTGGATTATTTTTCTCGTCGCTGTCTCCCGGTAAATACAGCGTCTCGGGACGGAGATACGGCGAGAAGCGGCGCTCTCTAAAAGGGAAATCAAATATACAGAGGGCTTTGGAGACGATAAAAACCCACGTAACCCTCACATGCTCGGATTAATCCTCATCGGAACAACTAACACTTCCATTTTCTGCACGAAAAACGCCGTTTGAGCCCGGTCTGGGTAGCTCCGGTCGGTTTTTAAAATTAATGCTCCCCCCGAAATCCCGATTCTAAGCCGCGTCAAGATGGCGTCTGTTGATTCCTCCGATACAAAAAAGTTTTTTTTTTCTTCCCAGCTAGACTGTGGGGGGAGGAGGGGGAGGTGTCGCGCTGCGACGCCCTGACGTAAACCTGTGTCCCACCGTGCGTCATGTGCACGTACGTGAAGTTGCCTCAAGGGGAGGAATAAAAAATATATATATTTACTCTGTTCAGCCTGCTTCAAACTTTACAAACACAACGCGGTCACGACTATAACATAGAAGATACTCATTTCAGAGGAAAAAAAGAACAATGCCAATTGTCGAGGCTGTCCTATATTTGTATTTGCTCCTATCTTATTACATGTGGTTGTAAAAAATAACCAAGTAGGCCTACATTTAAGTACTGCAGGGTACAATTTTGAGGTGTTTGTACTAGATTATTGCCATTTTATGCCACTTTATACATCGACTGTTACATTTCAGAGGGAAATATTGTACTTTTTACTCTGACAGCTGTACAAACTCTGCAAACAAAGCATATGTAAAATGTGAGCATTGCTGTATATCAAACCATCCCATAGAATATAAAGAATATAAAGTAGTAAGAATTGGCTGCACTTTGTCAAATACACAATTAAAATGCTGCTTACAGGTTAAAGCGTCAATAACAATCACACACACAAAAAAAACAAAATAATGTAATATTCTGTTGGTGCATTTCTGCATTATGAGCACTTTCACCTTTAATACTTTACATGTTGCTTCTGCTGTATTTTTACTCAAGTATAATTTTGAATTCACTATTTTTTTTATACTATGGCACTGCTACTTTTCTACTTTTTACCCAGACATCTGAATTAACCATCTGAGTTAACTCCACATTACAGCGTCCCATCATAGTCCCCATAATAATATATTATATGAGTACAACATTCTATTCAGATCTACCACAGTCACATATTTTCATAGTATTTATGTACAGCGTGAGTGCAAATGTGTGTTTAAAAAGCAAAGGTCAGATGTGGCCATACTGTGTACAGCTTGACTGGTAATGAACAAATATTCTTGAGCATTAATATTATTTTAAACATAGCACGTTGTACTCAACTCATTTCTCTTGATACACTGAGTATGCTGACTAGAATAAAGGCAGAAATTACTGTTAAAAAAAAAAAAAAAACTTCATTAAAGGTAAAGGATCTGCATCCCTTACCTAAATAAAAGTTCAACAAATGTAAAACTGTAGAGCACATTGCAGGCGTACTACAATTACTAACAGTAAAAGGACTCATTATGCAACATCACTGTCCCTTGTATTTTTTTATATATCTCAAAAGCCAGCAATTGCTGATTCATTACCATGCAAGCAGCATTTGATGCTGCAGCAGGTTTGAGGTGAAGCCAACTTAAACAACTTTATATTATGTGTTGGGTGGTTTCATCTATAGCAACGTTTCATGTTTCACATATGAACTGATTATTGTTTTGTACAAGAAATCTTCATCTGCAAAAGTAAGGCAAAGGAGTGTTACACAGTAGTATAAAAGACAAACAGTACAGAACAGCAGAAAACACAAATACTCAGTTAAAGAAGAAGTACCTCAAAGTTGTTTGTACTTGAGAACATGTACTTGGTTATAGTCCACCACTGATAAATACAGAACCAGATGTAGTGTACAGGCTATGAATTCAACTGGACAACATTTCCCAGCAACTGACTTTATTCAATTTTAACCTTCACTTGCATACCTATTAGCGTGCTATATACAAAAACACTTTCAAAGAAAGCGACAGTTCATGAAAACTTGCTGTAGCAGACTACTGACATACTGCCTTCTGCAGACATCTAGTAGTGTCTGTAGGTATTCGGCCAGTTTAAATTATAAAAAGGGAATCTGTATTGATTGAAGCCTTACTTTCTAGCATGTCATACTTTTTGAGATGATGAAGTTGACTAAAATGTCCCGGTCTTATTCCTGCTAAGATTAGAGCATCCCCTCGACAACACACACGACCGCACAGTTTTACAAACACTCGTACATTTTTTTTCTATACACATGCAGGCAAACGAACACACAAGTATTATTCCAACACTGTTAAAATTACCCAGTTCTTTAGACTATTAAATACTCTGGTACATGCGCTTATATAAATAATAGAAAATGCTCAGATGCTATACAATATAAAGGCATACTTTACATAAAAAGCGAGTTATTTGTGCAAATAGTGAATATATAAATGACCTTTCTTGAACGTGCACAACACAACCTGTAAATTAAGGAGGTGATAGGATATAACACAAAAAGATGGCAATGACATTCTTTGGCGTCAAAAGTTTCCTCAGCGTGCCATTCTGCTGGTTCAGAATGTCACTTACATCTCAATAAATCAAACCAAATCCACGTTTAAGCTTGTGTTGAGACAAAAGGAGGAAAAAACAATGCAAGCCGACACCTCTATCTCACTGCTCCTGTTTGTCCCACATGTAATATAACTCAGATGTTCTCAAATGACTCAAATGTTTAGAGTTCATAAAAAAACACATCATTCAAAAGAGCTTGTCAGAAGTGGAAAAAAAAGAAATGTAGCTTATATGCTATACCAGACACTCATGTATCATGACCTCTATTAAGCACTTAACCTTGGATAATAACAACAATAACTATAAGCATCCGTTCATTGTAGTGTAATAAACATAAATTTGGGGCTGGTGCAAGGGTTGTGTGCTCATAAGCATAAAGAAGGTCATTTCCTCTTTCGAACCAATGATGTTAAACTCTTATTATTGCATTTAAAACAACCTAACTCCATCTGAGCTATAAATACAGCACACAAGGGACCGCCAAATAAACAGGAATTCAGAAACTGCAATAAGGCCAATTAATGTTGAATGTGTTTGGTACGCTTTTATTTAATTGTATAGATTAAGAAAAGGCACTATCAAAACTTCATGACCATACAACACTTGAATCAAAATGAAACGTGATTTAAGCACAAAAGCAAACATTCTCCTGCTTATGCACGTTGCATACCATCAGCTTTTGAGAAATAGTCTTAAGAAATTAAAGCAGAGTGAAAAAAATCAAGTTAAGTGTAAAAAGGCACAAGCTACCCTACTTTCACGCACACAAAAAGCAACTATTTAAGTATTAGGGTAATGCTAGATGCGGCAGTTGGAATAAATCATTGGACGGTAAAAGAAGGCAGAGTGGTTCTTTGATTTTCTGCAATATTTGTCTTGTTTGCTTTATTACTTAAAAGTACTGGTGATGAAATGCAGTTAAAAAAATGAAGTTAATGTGTTGTATTTAAAATGTCAAAAATAAGACACTGAAGTGGATTTTGTGGGAGAACTTTTTTGCCTCTGAGCACACAATCCTTTTTGCTTCGAAACAGTGACACAGAGAAAATGTAGTAATGAAGTAAAAAAACACCTAAAGGGATTAATATGAAATACATTTGGTGCACTGCCTTTGCATTTACAGTGCTATTACATTAAGTTCCATGCCATTGAAAGCTATGAAGCAGCTGCTGCGTCCAGCTGTTTCCATCCAGTAATGTCTTTCAAATCATAGAAACTACAGAAGGGAGCTTCATGTGAATGGTTCAAGTTTTGCGTGACTATAAATACAACAAAACACATCTAGTTTTGATTTTGTGACATTCCACTTTGATTATCCATTTCTTATAAGCACTAACTAACACACAGTGTAATCCATAGCAAACCTAGGCAGCTGTTTTGTCTAATGGGTCTACGGTCACAGCTAAAGACACTCTACAGGTACAGCAGTGCCTTGAAGGATCCATCTAAATACTCATCAACACTAATCACAGCTTGAGTTCCCATAAGACACTGGATCGTGGGGGAGGGCACGAACACTAGTAACAGTTAGCCTCATCTACGCTGCTGTTGTTGTAAGCACGCATGATTAAGTGTAGCTGAGACCATCCTGCCTCAGTACTGAGGCATTACAAAGATCTTAAGCAAGGCCAGAGAAAAGCTGCCACATCAGCAGCCAAGATTGTTTTTCCAACTGCGTTCCCAAACTGTTTGTCATCCTGCTGTTTCACCAAGTCACTGGAGTAACTCATCGGCACCTCTACTCATTAAACCCTGCATGTCCTTGTTGCACAGACACATACAAACACACACACACTCACGCACTGTTTGCATGCAAATACACTCAAACAACACACAGCTCGGCCTCCTCTGCCCGGAGCCTGTACTGATTAGTCTCCGCTGTGACTTTCATGAAAAGTTTTCTGGTTTTCATGAAGAACATGGAAACAGGCTCTGCCGCATTCTAGTGCAGATAACGTGTTATGTCCCCTTCGCTTGACATACATTGTGATTCTCCTCATGTGGTAGCACTTTCATTACGTAAGGTCAGCTTGCTGAGCTCTTCTTTGATAAAAGGCAAAATATCATAGCAAAACATAGTTTACAAAGTAAAATTGTAACAAAAGCAAAGCGTTTTTTTTTTTTTTTGTTTTTTTTTACAAAAAATTAGCTTATTTACAGTTTTCCCTTTATGTTATTCTTCCCTTACTCAAAAAAGGCTTAGTCTACACATTATTCTATTCTAAAGGCACTTAAAAGACATATGAAAGAAACAATTAAGATTAAAGGTGTACAGATAATCAAGTAAGTAAATGGGAGACGATGGGATCTGTAGCAGGCAAGAGAAGGTTCAGAGTCAGCCATCATGTTTTCCCATTTCCTGTGTGTTCTTGCCTGACACTCACTTTGTGGTCCAGCTAGGACCCTCCATTGATAATATCAGCCAATCAGATTTAGACTACAAACACCCTGCTGCCTGGTTGATGCAGAGAGGAGGCCTGTGGGTCTTTCTCTCTGAGTCCACCTGGGTTAGGACCGAATTTGCACAGCGATGCCTCCAATACCAACCAGCAGGAACAAGAGCTTAAAGGGTAGAGGATTTCTGATAAAAGTGCCACATTAACAAATTCTTAAAGTCTGGTTAACTCTCCAACATCATCCCCACATTTGTCCTTGTCTTTCTGGGACACTGCTGTGAAATTTTGGGGAGTATTCTGTTGGACTGAGGATGAGATGATGAGCTGCTTGTTATTTGTAGAAGAAGGAGGTCCTTCTTGGTTGGTAACAGGTGTACATGTCATGCCACTGTGAGACGTAGATCGCCTGGCATGAGAAGTCTCTGTAGAAGGACGTCTTTCACGGCTGTCCGCCTCTTTCTCATGGCTAAGCCCTGTGGTAGTAGAGGAACCAGCGCTGGCACTGGGTACCATAGTAGTGGTACTGCTTGCATTTACACTGGTTGTGGGCACCATGCTGGTGATTTCATCAGTGGGTGAGCGCCCAATGCTACCATCCACCTGTGCTCGGATCTCTGGTGAGACTGAGAGTTGGTACTGGGGCACGGGGCCACTGTCACTGCTCTTAGGGTAAAGGAAGGTCTTCATCTGACCTTTGCCTTTGACATTAACTGTGCCACGGTAATCAAACTCATAATCCATGCTGCTCAGGACACAATAGCTTTCCTCGCTGACCTGAACACGACACTCCACACCCGTAGTATCCATGCGGCTGGCGATGTTGACTGTGTCGCCCCAGATATCGTAGAGGAGCTTCGTGGTGCCAATCACCCCCGCTGTGAGAGGCCCATGATTGAACCCAATGCGTAGCTTGAAGCCAAAGCCCAGCATGTTCTTGTTAAAGTCGTCCACCACACGCATCATTTCCAGGGCAAATTCGAAAAGAGCGCGGAGGTGGGCATGAGGATGTGCCGCATCTGCGCACTGCTGTGCATTGAGTCCTGCTGCTGCCATGTACGTGGCACCGATGGTCTTGATCTTTTCAATATTTGAGAAGGCAGGCTTCCGTAACAGCTCATCAAAGTCTCCAATTAGCTCGTTGAGGACCCGATAGCACTCCTTACCGCCCTCGTAGCTTTCCTCATAAAACTCACTGAAGTTAACAATACTGGCAAATATTACACCCACATTGTCGTGGTTCTTGGAGTAGCTCTGGGTGACCTTCAGCTGCTCGGCCACATGGATGGGGATTATATTGCGAAGCAGCCAGTCGGCCTGGTCCCTCATGTTCTGGATCTTGATGCGGTGTTGATCAGCCTCTACGTTGCCATGGTAATGCAGGCGGTGACTGACCTCAAATTCACGGTTAAGGAACCAGACCAGGAGGAGGAGCAGGAAAAAGGCCACGCAGGCCTCAGGGCCCAGCAGGTCCAGTGGGTGGGGCTGTGGGTCTGGGTCTGCTGGGTTGTCAAATATGATGATGGAGCTGTTGCTGCTGTTGCTGCTGCTGCTGCTGCTGCTGTTACTGTTCCAGCCATCCGACCTTGAGGAGAAAATATTAAAATAGAAGGGTAAAACAATAAATTTGGAGCTTCTATAGCTGTCAGTAACCAGCAAAACTACAGACGTTTTTTGGCATAGGTTGTTTGTACCCCTGACCAGAATTCCACTGCGCATCATGAAGGCAACACACAAGAGTGATTACCAGCAACTGTCTACCAAGGAGAAGCAAGCATGACGCTAACAATAATTATTGTACTTACCAGAAAAACAGACTCTTAGCAACACTGGAAGAGATGAAACACGAGTAGCACTAATTAAAGAGCAGTTAGAAATCCAGCACAATCCAACGTATATCACATTATCTCTACACGATCACTGAACACACTTTTTACAAATCTTTGGACAAGCTGTGATTCCCTTTCATTGTCTGTTCAGTTTGTCATACCTGCAGGGGGAGCTGAAGAGCAAGGCAAGCAGTGCCAGTCCCACCAAAGTCGCCAGAGCTGAGCGCATCCAGTAGCTGAGCTGGCAGAAGTTACAGTACTGAATGATAGCTATGATGACAGCGCAGCAGATGAACATGGTGAACTGGGGAAAATATGGGGTACAGAGTCATTAGTCAAAAGAGCCCATAACATTATCACATTATCACATAAATTACACTGACTGTAAACTAGATTAACATCCTGCACAACTGACAGACATATGCTGAATATAATTTAGTCAGAGGAGGAATTTTTATGAGCATGATGGCTCTACAGATGAGGTGCCTTTCAAACTGAATGAGAGAGAATAAATTTGCTGCGAGGCCTGCAACCAAATGACAATACTAGTTTTCAGCACCATTGTGATCTATTTCTAAACATAGAAAAACATTAAACTTGAAAGTCCACCTGGATGGAGAGATGCATGTCACAGGTGACATGTGAGAAGACGCTCAAAGTGGGCAGGGACACCAGGATGGCTCCGATTAAGTGACGTGCTACCCAGCCTGAAATCGCTCTCATCAGCACCCGAGTGCAACTTAGCACACTGTCCAAGTAGAAAGCCATACTGGAGAGAAAAAACAGGAAGCTGTGATTGACATATGGACTATTATGATACATGAGAGATAATACTAATGAAGTCTTTATCTGATACTTGAGCATCCTGATTAATCCCAATCCTAACCTCAGTGCATGAACACAAACCAAGGGTCAGTAAACAAGATCTATTCATTTCATAGATCAATGCAGATTCAATTTCAGGGCACCAATTTACGTAATCTGGGTTTTTTGCTCCAGGATCCTTATTTCTAATAATCCCTGTCACCTGGTAACCAAATAAGTATCCATGTCAACATCTCCTCTGCTGTGTCTCCCCTTGTCCTTCTTTCTCTCTCTGCTTTCCAACTGCCTCAATGGATTTTAAATATACTTAGAGCTGTGCACAACAAGCAGCAAGAAAGCAGAAATAACATACCCACCAACAATATGCCCATGTGATTATCATGTAAATTAGTAGTTATGACGCACCCTTAATGACTTTAAGGAGGCGAAGATAATCTGTACAGTTCTGAGCAGTTTGCTAAATGCCTAATGTGAAGAAAAGACAATTCTTATGTTGTAATTTTGTCTTTAAATGAATTGAGTACTCTAATAAAACTACTGAAAAATTAAACAATAATTTCTAAACATGTGACATTAAAGAAGAAGAAGAAGAAGACGAAGAAGAAGATTGCATTGTATTGCAGGCTGGATCTGTCCACTGGGCCTGTAGTTTAAGACCCTTACTCTATATTCCGTATCTTACCGTACAGCAAACAGCAGAGCCAGAGCCTCCAACAGAGTGGCTACAACTGTAAGAGTGAGTGCCGGTGTGGACAGACTCTGCTGGGTGACAAGTGGTCGAAGGAAACAGGCCAGTGAGAGAGCCAGAAACACAGAACAGCACAGCAGCATGTCCAGGAATGAACTGAATGTCGGACTGGCAAAAGTCTGCACTACGGCTTGGGTTTCCACCTGGGAGGGAAAGAGAGAGGGAGGGACAAACAGACCAATTCATAGCAGAAATAAACAATCAAAAATATGCAAGAATGTAAATAACCATACCAGTAAATAGTAATTAATAAGAATGAGGGGTTAAGCAGCAAAATGAGAGTGTGGCATTAATGACAATTAGTCTGTGAAAATATTGTCTTCAGGAGCAGCTGCACAACTGTATAATCACAAAGTCTCACCATTCAGGACAAGTCAGAAATTAATTATACAGCAAATAATAATAATAATAGTAATCAATAAGTGAATGGTTTGAATAAGACTCTATTGAAATCCATACCAATTATGGCGTCAGTGACTCAGACTCTAGACTTATCGATGTAGCAACAGTTGCAGTCGTGAGCGTGAAAGTGCACTTCTGAGGTTACACCAGCAGAGGACATCACAACCTCATGCAAAATTACTTTTAAAGTCCTGCAGTGATTTCTCTTTGCCGCAGTCTTGACCGGTCTGGTCAAAACGCAGTGCAAACAGGCTTCCCAGACAAGACGCAGACACGCAGAGAAACACGAACAGGCAGAAAGAGGTCCACAAAAAAACTCGTTCATTTCACGCTCACAGACGGGGACGGCAGAGATGAAAACACTGCTTTTCTCTGACAGCCGAGAAACTCTGAATGATGTCAGATCACAGACAGACCTGAGACAAGCAGGGTAAGCTCATGGCACTCGTGGATAAAGTTAGAAATAAACAGACACACACATCTGCATGTGCACTCATTAAACACAAAGGCATAGAGGCACCATTATGTCATGCATGAACACACACACACACGCACACACACGCACACACACACACACACACACACACACACACACACACACACACACACACACACACACACACCTCCTCCTGGTAGCTTATCCGGTAGGCAGACTCTAGGCTCTTCTCCAGGAAGGTGAGGCTCAGCTTGTTTATGGGAGGTTTGTAGAAGTAGTCCTTCATTAGGCTGTCACAGACAAAGAGGACAGTCAGTGGAAATTATGATTTTAAATGCTCAAGTCAAACATTAGCAACTGCGCATTATATTCAAATACATATTATAGATTTATTTAATGTCTCTATCCTTAGATCATTCCAACCTGTCCTCCTTGATAACATCCACAAAGTGAGCGTCACTCCTCTCCCTGAAGTTCTTGGAGCGAAGAGGGATGAGCGCTGAGTGGTCCATGCCCATAGCTCCTCCACTCCACGTCTTCTTCTCCTTCTCCTGCAGCATCTCACACAGTGACGTCTGGCTGTTGTTCAAGGCCCCCAGCTGAGGACTGAGCAGGCCGTTCAGAGCCTTCGGGTTACGCCCTGCAGAAACCGCTGGGGAACACTTCAGATTTGAGGAGTCCTAAGGTGAAGAGAAGGCAGAGAGAAGACCTGAATTTACAAAAAAAGAAGGCGTGATAATGGATATTTGCTTTGGAAACAGGTCTGCAATAATAAATAAATATAAAGCTACAGTCACACCAATTTAAATGCATGTGTCTGTGGCACACTTTATCTGGGACTCATGGAGTTCTATTTCTTTGAACTACTTCTGTGTCCTTCTTTTTGCTGCTGCGCCTCAGTAAATGTAACCACTGTTGCTTCATGATGCCACAATATTTGATGGAAAAATAACTACTTAAATATACTATAAAAGCATCTTAGATAAATAAAGTCTAATCTCTTTGGTTCAGGCAACAACAGCAGGCTAACCTTGGTGCTGGTGGTCTTCTGGTCATCATGGCAGCCATTGCGCACCTCTCCTTCCTCCAGAACCTGTTCTTCCCCTGGTATCAGGACCACACTGCAGGATAGACAGGGAGACTGCGGGGAGGTTGGAGGGGGACGATATGGAGGGAGATGCAGCATATGGAGGCAGGAAAGAAGAAAGAGAATGAATAAACTGTGAGACGCAGATCAAGGAAAGCAGCAGAAAAAAAACATGAAAAGATGGCAACGATCGAGATCAAGAGTCTTGCCGGATGACAAAATGACAAAGGAGGGCTTCAAGAACACATGCATCTGTGACATCAGAAACTGGGAAGGCTGTGACAAGTCTTACACATCTTTTATTGACTTTATATTATTAATTTGAATGTAGACAACACTAACAAGAGCAGCAGCAGTCACAGAGAAGCAGAAAGGGAGATGAGAGTAAACAAGAGATGTAGAGGAGGTCTACACAGGCTCAAGGTCTATATTTCCATCACACTCCTCCTTTTGAAAGAGAGAGGGAATCTGTGTGATAGTTCTGCTATGAATGACACTGACATATACAAATACTGTGCGCTGAGATACCAGAGCACACACCCTATACACAGTAATGGAAGCGTGGAGAGATAGCACACACTGTGTGCCCACATTAAACGTGCAAACATTTATTACCACACCTGCCCTATAAATCCTGTGTCACAAGTGTCACACACTCAAATCTCATTAAACCTGTTTGAAGATCCCTGAATATGATCCTTATATCTGGATTTGTGTGAGAGCCATGCAGTACATGAAAAGCTCTTAACGGAAGAGTCATCAGTCGAAGGCAGAGAGACCTGAGAAGGGCTTCCCATCTCCCGGCTTGAGTTAGCTCATTACTATACAGAGGACCCCCACTGATTCTCCTGCTCTCCTTACTGTTTCTCTTCCTCCAAGTACCCCTCCCCCCTCCAACTAGCCTGGCAGTGAGCTGAAAGGTCTGCGCAGGGATCACAGGGTGCACATGTGTACAGAGAAAGGAGGATTAATTGGGGTGAACATAAGGCACAATGGAGCAGGGTTTTGAGGGTAATTATTAGAGAATAATGTGTTTGGTGAGTCCATGACCTACTGGTACAATTTGGAAGCAAATTAGAAATTTCCCTTGAAGGCAGAGGTAAGGAGGACACAGTGGATGGACATGGTCGGGGTTGCTGAGCAGAACATGATGATGGGTCAGCTATTATTATGCTGGGGAGAACAGTGCTTCTCATTGCCTAGTTAGTAAGATGTCACTGATTTGTTCTCAGATTCTTATTGTTAGGGATTGAAGGAGGATTGGGGTGCTGTGATAAATGAAGAATGTCTGTACAGGAGAGCATGCATGCAGGTGCAAAAAAAATGTGGAGGGAAATCAACAAACACGCTCTATCCATACAGGGCGGCAAAGGTTAAAACCATATGATTACAAGGAACATGTGGAGAAATTCAGATGCATTGTAATGACAGGGATGAAAACAGTTCTTTTTCTTTTCACTTCCTCCGCTTAAGACAAAAGGAAGCTCCTTGCATGCAAAAAATATTTATTAAAGCTTCTAATACACCCACATAAACAAAAGCACACAAAGAACAAAAAAAGAACAAAGACGCTGTAGCAGAACATGCAGCTCAGTGTTCTTCCTCAGGCAATATAGACATACAAGGGAAAATGATGCCAGAAATATACCTACTTCCTCCACAACATGGCTGATGCTTCATATAATTATCTCAGAGATAGTGGGCGCTCACCTTAGCACTGTCTGCAGGCAGGGTGCAGGCTGCAGGAGCTCCATCAGGTGTATGCACCCTGGAAGCGGGACCCCGAGGATCTGCGTGCTCATGTCCAGCCAACCCCAACTGAGGGCAGCTGCAGTGAGAGAGAGGCTCCATCTTCCTGCCAGAGATCAGGTAGGTCTTCAGGCCTGGAGAGACAGAAAGAAGAGAAAGAAAGAGAGAGAGAGGAGGATGCCACTGTTAGAATCAGATGAAACTGGAACAGGCCTGAGTTTGGTTTAGTCATCTCTGTGTGGATGAAGGTATTGGTGGTTGTTTTCGGATTCAGCAGAGGCTCAGGACGAGTTCCCTCTGTGAATTACATTATCAGGTTCTGGCATGAAACTAGCATCAAGAGAGTGGGAAGCAGCAAATATCAATATCTCCCAGTTGAGGAAGTCAAGGTTATACGCTTGAGTCATTCTTGTTTCCATAAACATATTCACAAATATGATGTGTGATGGCCTAGTGCATTTTGTATGTTTTTCCTCTTCTCTCGAATCAGACAGATGAGCCAGGGAGAAAGGTTGCAGTGCTAAAGAGACAAACAGCATGACATGAGCAGCCATTTTGGCCACTGTCATTTTTAGTGCCGAATTCCTCCCATATGTCATTTGTAAACTATTTTTCTGTACCAAGATAATTACTTCATGCCACAGGTGTCTGTGCATCTCTCTGTGGTGTTCATGCAAGTGAGGACCCCGTGACCATGAGAGAGTAACAGTTTTAGACACAACAGACCAGGGCCAAATATTTGAACACCTGCGTCCTCCCACTTGTAACATGTTACCATTGCCATCACTCCTGCAAGATATGTGTATGTGTGTGTGTGTGTGTGTGTGTGTGTGTGTGTGTGTGTGTGTGTGTGTGTGTGTGTGTGTGTGTGTGTGTGTGTGTTTGTGCAACCTTTAGCCCAAAATTCAGCCTTCTGAACAGACCAGTTTGCCAAAAACAATGACAAAATGTGGCAATGTGGAGAAAAGCCCTGTTAATTGTTTAACTGCTTATAAACAAAAGGTGCTTCACTTGCTTTACCTGCAAGCCTTCATATTTCACACCGTGTAACATTTCTTCCTTCTTTTCTGCAGCCTTAGACCGGTGGGTCACCAGGATGCTCCCACAGAGCTAACTGTAATCACCACTGCAGACATATGGCACACTTCCTGTTTGGGCTTTTGTTGCCAACTCTCTTGCCAAGAAAGGAAGATAGAAAAAAAGTCTACACACTTTCAGTGCTTGGCAGCCTAAAACATGGCTACCCGGAGCCCAAGGAGCCCAAATGTTTACGACTGAACTCCTCTTCATATTTTCCCCCTCTGTCTGACAGCACTGTGTTGTGACAAGCCACAGTAACAGGTATCTGTGTGTGTATGTGTATGTCAGCAGCATAGGTAAGTACCTGTGACCGTGTGCTTAGCCACATAATTCAACTGTCAGTGAAGCTGCAACCTTGGCTCTGAGCATTGTCTGCCCTAAGTACTTCAGACAGGCCTGCCACTGCCTCGCCTGCGCTGAGCCACCCTGGGGCTGCACTCTCTGACACGCACACACACTCACACAGAGACCACACATACAACACAAGGATACACAGCCTCATGTGCAGTGATACACCTGCACTCAGACAAAAGGGACAAATACTGAGATAAGCAGCTCAAGACCCAAACAAAAAAAAGAAAAGAAAACATGCATACAAAGAGACTGATGTAAACACAAGTGCAATTATGAGACACTCACAAAAAAAACACCCCCTCCAACCACCTACACACCCAGTCAGACACATATACACACAGCAAGCGGAGGTGTAGATGGACGGCTTCGCTGTAGCTGGGTCGATAGCCAGGTGGACAAGGATTCAGGGATGGGAAATGAGGGCGGTGAACAGCAGTAACAAAGAACTAATTCCCAGCGCCAGTGATGCAGAATGGCACAGCAGCAAGAAGAGGCAGCAGGAAACTGAGGGGAGGTTTTGACCGCCTCTGAGAATGCGTTGAGTGTGACCATGTGTCCGAGACAGATCCAGAGACACAGACACACCCAGTGCACAGACACTGCGTTGACTGATTTCATTAGTTTGCTAATCAAATCTTTCCCTGCCTCCCACCACGACATATAATGACTTCTGCTGCTGCTCATGGGTCAACAGGGCTATTTTTCTCCCTGCTGGTTTCACTTCTTCTGTCTTTGCCTCACGATCACTTCAGAAACAAAAAGACACACAGTGTGCTTTCAACCTGCATAAGTACCACAGGTACAGATATCTTGAGGTGACGAATGTGAGGCAGCAAAGAAATGTCAAACGATGTATCATATTCGCCGTGACTGTGGGTAGAGATTTGTATAGGTGTGAGTTGTTCTTGTCTGTTCTCTGAGATTTCTACAAGTCAGATGGGGAGCATTTGAGTCAAAGAGACAGTCATGTCCGTTTTGAGCTGAAGTCATACTGTGTTATTTATTAATATATTTAGAGTCACGATGAATGCAAATTCAACGTCTGCTATAAAGGCAATGGTGCCTGCTGAGTAATAATAAAAACTGTATAAGACGGGGACTAAGCTAAATCCACCAAAACAGAAATCACTGGACCATTCAGCCTCTATTCCCCAGTACTGCAACAGCTTATTAAAGATAATGAAGTCTTTCAAGCTAGATAATATGCGCACCAACACATTACTGGAGAGAGGGTGAAAGGCAGAGGGAGCAGAGAAGATTTGATAGTGGATGAAAGAATGATGGACCAATATTTAAAAAAAATGCACTTATGAAAAAGCAATTAAAAACAAGATGTCAGCCATGAATACAAAACGGGATAGGAGGTGAACACAACAGGAGGAAAAAAGTGGGTCAAAATTCAAACAATTGCAAGCTGATAGCTAAGGGAGGCGACAGGAGATCAGCTGTGGCCTGCCCTCTCCATCACTTCATGTTTGACTTATATCAAAATAAATGCGCTGCTGGCTTGATTTCAGACATTTCTGTGCTGTCCTTTTGTCAGACTATGGAAGAGAAACGTGTCCACGGCCATCAATCCCACCGGTTAATGTGATTGATCGCATCTTGTTTTCAGACAGCTTGTTTCAGGGAATCGCTTCACATGCCAGAGTCCTGACAGCCAAGAGAAGAGCAAGATAAATTGACTGCAGGGGCTTGCAATGGCGCACAGTATGTTATCTGCGTGTGTCTGTATGAGGGGTTACATGAGTTCAAGTGTCTGCAGATGTTAGCACGCCTGTTCCTTGCTATTCTAGGACGATCTCTCGTCTTTTACGACCCGATCTTTTGGCAGCTGAAATTGCAGCATTGTCAGGCAGTAAATTGCAGCTCTAATAAACTGGCCTGACCAACAGCTGGCTCCACTGTCCACTTCAGTTGGGTCCAACATCAACAGAATACAGCTGTGCTCTAAAGATCTCGCAGCAGGGAAAAAGATCAAGAAACTTCATGCTGTGAATTCCAGTTGATGTCTGATGTTTCTTTTCAGTCGTGTGTGTCTGACTATCCATCTGTCAGTCTGTGCACATCTGTTTGATGATCGGTGATGTAGGTACATGCATGTGTTGGCCTTTCTCCATCTCTGGTGACCCTGGGCTAATTGAATAGCATCATCAGTGGAAGCATCTGGGCATTACAGGACTTGAAGTGTCCTGTCCTGTGCTATCAGCTGACAGGGAACAGTAGATAACCTTTCCCCATGAGAGCCCAGTCACATTATCTCCCTCTCCAAGCCCCTTTGTTTAGGACAGAGGATAGCAACATGAGAAAAGCACTTTGCAAACAAATGACACCATCACCTCTACTCCTCGCCTCCTCGCTTTCTCATCACACGTCCGAGCTCTTGTGGGACAATGGTTGCCCATGAGCTCCTCTTTGCATGATGCTAAGAGGAGCTCAGTGCAGAGGTTGGGTGCACCAAACAAACATAGACAAAAAAGGTGGCTGCAACACACAAGTGGTCATTTCAGACACTGCCAACATAAGCCTCCATCAGCCCTGAGCAAAGAGAATTAATTAGCTGGGATGCAAACGACCAGGTACAAAAAGGCTGGCTGCTACACCACCTTAAACTGTCCTGTATTCAAGAAAGCACACAAAAACGGGGAATAAAGTATGGAAGGCCAAACTGTCATTCAAGAAAAATCTGAATCTGATTTTACCCTTGTGACATGCTACAGAAGAAGAGAAAAATAGCACATGATATACACACACACACAGGAGCCATAAGTCCGAAACTTTTTAGTCTTTTATCCCAAAGCAACACCTTTCCTTTCAAATTCCATTTGTAGCCCAAGTGGGACCAAGCAGCAAATGCTGCTATCCCAGGGAGGTTTACTAAAAGCAGCAGAACAAAGAGGGCAACGGAGAGGGAAGGAGAGTTGGCAGATATGCTTGGATCAGCACGCACACACAAACAAACATCTTCCGGTAATGACAGGTTTGCCTTCCAGGGCCAGGTATCGGAGCAGGAGGGCAGTGGAGCAGGTGGCACAGAGAAACTAGCACTGCTGGACCGGGCAGCGCTCCATGCCAGTTGGCACTACCAGCCTGCAGCCCCCTCCTTCTCCCTCCAATGCGTACCCATCCTGAGAGAGACTGTACATCCTGTCCCTGTCAGGGGGCAGGAGGAACAGGAGGAGACCTGTCCACTATGACAGGCTGTTTAAGAAGGACTTCATTACTGCGGCATGGCACACAGAGGAGCGGAGGGAGAGATAAGAGGCACAGATTGCAGAGATTTTGATTCAAGTAGACAAAGAGCGGAGTAAGGATGAAGAGAAGGATAGGCTGAGATTGTGAGTTTGGTTGGTAGTGGTAGTGGGATGAAAAATTTTATGAGTGCTGTCTGTGAGTGAACCCATTCAGTCAGAAAACATGAAAGACACATATGTATGCATTTTTCATAAGGAATCACAGAGGGACTCACACCGTCATTTCTGACAGTAAAGGAGAGGCAAGGAGTTTGCATGCGTCTCCTGAGACAAGAACGGGTGAAGGTGGGGGGAGGGCGAGCGCTGACCTTGTACAGATGAACACTTCTACTGGGCCCAGGTTACTTCTGAAGCATTCAAGGACACGTAAGAAGGTGAGAAGAATTATTCGCAATGTCAAACTAGAGCTGTCTCCTCTGTCAGAGAAAGTCAAGCGGAGATATTTCAACAGTCGTCATCAATAGCAGACCACCTTCTGAATAATATAGAGGAGAGGATGCTTTGCACTTTGCTCCATTTACTAAATGCATAAACAAGATGACTCCACGATGAGCAAAATTGCTGATCAGTGTTTACATGTGCACTGGGCTAGCATCCAACAACACACTTTATCAATGTTTCATTGAAGTAAGCCTCTGATGTTTTAAAGCAGATGATGACTGGGAGATAAAATGATACCATGAAACAGTAGAGATTTGCCAACCTGAAGAGATTCAAATATACTGTTTCCACTAAGGATGCCATTCCTTGAATATCTCCAGTTGCATCATGCTATTGGTGGCCAATTCAATGAGCAGGGCTGCTTTGTGGAAATATTCGGTTTGCAATGAGATGAGATACTTGGATTTTTGTGGAGTTTTTATTCATTAGTTTAGCCAAAAAAAGGTCTGGTTATTTTGTCTATGCAACCTTGCCTTACATTTGATAGAAGAAAGCATAACAGTATGACATAGCAACACTTCTGCTCTACACTGATGGATATGTAGCATATTTATTCCATGAGTCTTCTTCTGGCTTTGAAGTAGACACATTGTTTCAGGTTTCCATATCATCAAGTGTTCCTGCTTCCTTTTCCGAGTTATTGCACATGTTTGCTGCTTGTTCATTAGTTCCTTTAGCGCAGCAGTTCCCCAGCCTAAGACTTAAGACTTATTTCAGCTGGTCTATTGTTGAGTATAGCTTACTTATTTGGGATGCCAAAAAGTATTCTATAAAACAAATTGGGGGAAAAAGTCTTTGGCTGAACTGGTCACTGTTGTGGTTTAGATGAGCTCAAGCATAAAAAGTTGTATAGTTGTATAAGTTCTACAATATGCTGTTGAAGTGGGGAAGACTACAAACAGTTGTTTAATTTTGACAAAGTCAAGAAGCACAAAACACTGGTATTTGGCGGTATAGCCTGTATACAATAAAGCTGTGCCTACTTTGTACACGTCAAGCTCACTGAAGCACAGCTAAACTAATACAGTTTTTCCACAAACACTCTGAGACTCCAGATAACCCACAGTGACCTCTTGGTACGAGTTATATAAGCCCGAGTACATAAAAAGAAACCACAAGTTTTGCAGACCACCTGGGCTTTCTCAGTACATCAGCTCTCAAGGTTTGGGACAAAAACACGTCTCTAAACTGTGAATTACGTCAGAGCACTTCTCAGCTTACACACAAACACGCTGTCCCAGGACAACAAGCCATGCTGAGGGCTCTCTCTCTCTCTTCCCGTTGCAATCAACAAAATCTATCAATATCCTTCCCCTGTTTCTGTCCCACAACGCTGTAAACAGGGGTGGCAGGAAAACAAAAGTTCCATATTTGGCCGGTGTTTTTTTTCCCCCTCTGGCTTCAATCCATTGCGCAAAACTACAATAGAAACACTTGACATCTCTCCAAAGTCTTTAACGCTCGCCTGGCTGAGTCTGTCTTGTATATACTCGGTGCTCGTTCTGTATTCCGTGTCTCCATCCTTGACAGTCTCAGGCTGCCATGGTCTGCTGGCAGAACCAGAGATACAGCTGACATCCCTCCAAAATCTTTAACCCCCCCAACACACCACCACCACCACCACCACCACCACCCCTCCTTTGCTCAGTGGCCTGTATTTTCCCCCTGTTTTGTCAATCACTGTAACTCACTGTCTGTCTGTGTCCGGGCCGATATCCGTTTGCCTCATCAGCGCATGAGCTTTAAGGGCTCTTCTCTGTGAAGTCTTGCCATGGCTGACATCATCCCAAAGGCTTAGATTCACTTTCCATCTTGTCTTTTTCACACCATCTTCCTCTCCTCTCTGAAACCCTTCACCCATGCATGCTCGTCTGAATGCTAATGCCCGCAACCTCTTTTCATCTCGCCCTTACCGGTGACCATATGGCTCCTTATGCAATTCAGCACATCTGCCCACTTCACTTGTTTCCCACTCAGTGTGTTTCAAAGATTTTCTTGAAGCAACTGCAATTTTCTTCACAGTGGTGATCTGCGTTGCATTTAAAATAGAAATGAAATCACCCTCATTCAGCCTTTCACTTGTTTTAATAAAGGATAGACAGGACTCACCAAACTCCAGGAAAAGTACTATTTCTGTTATCTGCCTCTAAAACATCCAAAAAAATCATCATGCTTTAGCTTTGTGACAATTTTCAGATTATACAGTGAGCTTTTAAAAGGCTTTTTTAGCGTTAAAATAGGAGATTTTCTCTACCCATGAAGGAACACTTCCAGCCCTGGGCACTAAGATTAGGATTAACATCTCTCCTAAAAATGTACTTCTACAAGGTCGTCTTGTATGATGTTCTACTCAGTTCCTGTATATTCAATTCCCCCTACTTTTATTCATCCCCATCTGTACTTACTTCTTTTAAGGAGTAAGAACTTGCAATGCACTCATATTATATCCTTTCAGTAGCTCTGTAATACAATTTTTAAAAGGGCATTCCATGAAGAAATGTATGATTATTACATTATTAAATCAGCCCTTTTCCAGACTGCTGTCTTCATCTTTAACAAAAAGCAAAAACAAAAAATGGCCCAATTTCTAATTAATTTCTGGTCAGCACTTGAGACAAAAAGACATTTTTTAGAGAAAAAAAAGATTTTCTGTGACATTCTAGCCTCTAACCAAAATTCGATTTCATCAAATGCTGAATTATCTCCACCTGACACGCTATTGACCTGCTGCTATGAGCAGCGCTCCCCATATCGATTTAACAGTGACTGAGTTTGTGGCTCTGGGTAAATGATCAAAGCAAACAGCCAACACAAACATCTCCCTCCCGCTCACACTCTCCTGCTTTAGTACCACAGGCTTTGCTTACTCAACATTTTGACTAATAGCATCTTCACTGGGGGTTGATGATGAAAATGTGCCACTCCCTGAGGACTCTTTATCCAAAGCAGGCCAATGATACAGCAGGAGTAAATGAGGTAGCTAAGTATAAACTCAGCCTCCACCACAGAAAGCCTTGAATCATATTCCCCCTAAGACAGAGACACAAGTTGGATGTATGCTGATGCGCTGTTGACCCTCATCTGCTTAAAAAGCAGAACTGACAGGTTCATTAACGGTCAAGCACAGAAAGCATGGCCGGAAACAATTTGATATGAAACGTGTTAAGATAAGCAGTGCTGTAATGTTTGTTGATGGAGGTGTCATTTCATAAACAGCGGAGGCAGCACTCCCACTCAACAGTTTCAGAATGAGACAGCAGCATGATGGAGGGTGGAAAAACAGAAAAAAGCAGACAGGGAGGCAGAAAGGAAAAGTGACACAAAGGGAGACAGATTGGAAGTGATAAAAGGATGGGGAATAACCTCTGTTGGGAATATATCAGGTATTTAGCACACACACACACACACACACATAAATATTTAGCACACACACAGACACACACATAAATACGTGCAGTAAGTCAGCAGTGGCCTTTAGGATTGACAGCACGGGGGATTCCTAGGGCTCTAAAGTCTGTGGATGGAGGCGCAGTTGACAGCCGGAGGGGGACACAGGAGAGACATCCCACACTGAAGCCAATGGAGGGGGCTGAGTTTCAGGAGCTCAGTTCATACGAGAGAGGAACCAGCTACACCAGCTTTACATTAGGGCTGAATTCCCAGTGGAGAAATGCCTGATAATGCATAACACTTTTAAGGTCAATACACTTATGCATTAGTAGAGCCTTTCTCAAAACAACTTTATTTAAAATGACTAAAAACCAGAAAGGGTCAAGGAAGATTGCTGAAGATGAAAGATTAGTAGCTTTAGATACGTACACATGGAACAGAAATATGGGTGCTGAACATATAAAAGGAAAGCAAATAGAAGAAGAGGAAGAATAGTCAGAAATGAACCAAAGAAAATGACTTCACATAAAAGTCTTGCTATACTCTATAAAAGCCACAGAAACTCAAGAAGCGGGTAAGAGACAGGCATTTTTAAAAAGAGCTAAAACTGCCCCCAGATACTCAACTAAATTAATTTCACGGCCTGCGTTTGCAAATAATAGGCATGCATTTCTAAGAGACACAAATATACACAAAAGAATTCATGGAGGAAACACGCTTTGACTGCACATTATACACACACAAGAGCATGCACCGTCAATCTGTGCAGGCTGAGTGCAGTTGCAGGCTTCAGGGTGGACTGGCTCCCTGTCATCTTCCCTCATTCATAATTCACACAGCCATTTATCACACACACACACACACACACACACACACATACATACTCCCGCTGTGCACACTAACGAGTCACTACAGCCCACAAACAGACAGGGTGCGGCTGCATGCGCGGTGTTTGCATTTAGTGCGCCTGAAGTGCAAAAAGTGACCGTGAGTGTGTGCATGCAGGAGAGTGGGTGGAGGTTATTGTGTGTGTCACTTCAAGAGTGAGCTCCATCTGTCACTGCCAGTAAAGGCTAGTGTGGGTCCGTTGGAAGGAGTGCTGGCATTTTTCTGTACCCTTGATAACACAGGAGAAAAGCTTAGGATGCATCAGTGACTCCTGATAGCACTGTATCACCCAAGCATCTGCACGGCAGCGAGGAGAACAAGCTTAGCCCCATGTGCAGCTCAACTCACACTGCATCCAGAGATCCAAGTACAAAAAAAAGAACAGTGAGAGAGCAACAGACACACAGAGAGATGCTTTCACATTTCCTTCATTTTTTTCAAGGTTTACACATCTTTGAGAGGCAGAATGTGTGCAATTTGTATCTGTGTAGGCGTCCTTCAGAGCGAAGCATCTCTGCACGTGTTCCGTTTATCCTTGCTGGGCTCTCACAGAAATAAGCCTTCGCTTGGCTTTTTACCACAATACAACAGACTCAACTTCACCTGAATAAAGTCAATTTGGCCCCTTTCTCCCGGTCAGAGCGCCAGTCCTTCCCCTCTAAAAAGAGCCTCCAGTTTCAAGCTGACCCTCGGCCCTTTCAATAGCCCGTTGCCATGGCAATTCGCCTTGGCGGGTCCAGGGTGCAGCACTGGAGTAAGTGTGGAAGTGTGTGTGTGTGTGTGTGTGTGTGTGTGTGTGTGTGTGTGTGTGTGTTGCAGATGGGGAACATCCTTTCCCATGTGTTGTGCTGGCTGGTGTTTTGACTGTGGAACAGGAGGAACCTGAAGGGGGTAACTCTCTCCATCTTTCTGTCTCACTCTGTCTTTGCTATCCCTTTATTGCAAACGCTCCCCTCTTTTCTGCTTTGTCTGATTCTCTTTTTTTTCTCAGTCTACAGGAAAGAAGTTATGTTTGCAAGAAGATATACAAGCAGATCCTCTTAGCACATTTGCATATGTGAAATCTCTACAGTGTTTGGCAACACACTGGCCGGCTGTATGCAATGATGTGGAGAACAGAAAGAAGATTCCTTCACAAACTCCGGCTGCATTGAAGCATGTTGACATTATACTAAAGCATATCAAGATGGCATAATATTACTGTATCTCTGACACTGCAGTAGTGGAAAATAATCATATTTGCAAAGCCCTTCTAATCAGGACCCTGATAAATACAAATACAACCAGGAAAAGTAGTGTAGTACCCATAACTAAGACATTATGCATAGTGTCCTGCAGATCAATACTCGCTCCATCCTCCATTACTCATAACCTCCTTGAGTTATGCGCTGATTATGCAAGAAAGGAAACATCTGTCATGTGACCACCTCCACACAACAGCACAATGCATGGCTGCACATCATTAGCTCACCTGCAACAGTTTAATGGTAGCTAATGGAGCAGCTGAAATGCGAAACGTCAAAGCACATTACTCTCCCATTTCAGCATGCCAGATGCGCTGGGGATAATAAATGGACAGGTTATTTGTGTTAAAAGATTGTAAAGGTTGCGACAGGTCTTTTCTAACACTTAGAGCACGGTCTACCAAATCAAACATGCTGATACAATGATTTAACAACATACTGATAACTCAAACCAAAGCTTTTTTTTTCCCTATGGTACATTCACTACAACACCACAAAACTATAAGACTACAATATCATAATGTTACAATAATGATATCTGGTCACAATATCATATTATCAACTGGCGCCAATTCTACTGCAGTGCTTGTGGCTTTGTTAGACACCGTTTTGCAAGCAGCATCAAAATGCATGAAGAATGCCTCCATCCCACAACCGCTAAGAGGTCACCTGAACATTATCCTTTGTCTGCACAGTCATTGATATTGATTTGCTGTGCTTGCTTAACTTCCTGAATTAAAAAGGTAAGAGGCTGCTGGGCAAAGTGAAACAGTGTGTAGACGGCACGGCATGTAGCATGTCCAACTCCACACGCTATGTCTTTGTTCGTACAGGCTCAGCCGCATCTGCCGCTCGCATGTGTGGCTCCTTATCAGACAGACAGTGGTGGCGCTGATATCAGGCTCTCTCATCCACCTCGCCCTGGGTCATTGCTGTCAGAGTAGATAGAGGCACGACACTTCACCACTGAGCCAATAGGACACCTGTCCCCTATAGGGGGACTGGGAGGTCTTCCGGGTCTGCTGACACTTGTCAGGATTAAGTGGAGCACAACACGATACATAGATGTTCAGAGGAAAATCTCCAATAGTATCAGTTCAATAGAAAGCTCACTGGGTCGTGCAGATAGCAGCGCTTTGGAATAATTCTGCTCTTGATCAAGAAACTCATTACACCCCCCGAGTACAAATCTTTTATTGCATGCTGGGTCGAAGCCACAAGCAATACCCTTGCTATATAGTCCCCCTGAACAGGTACAGGTAGTTCAATCCTGCTGAGTAATGGTGTGACACAGCAGATACCCTAAATGACTGCTGCTATAAAATCCAGCTAATCACCACGTCATAGACCTTCTATAACCTTGCCACAATGGCCCCATGTTTGCAGAGCATGACAAGGGATCCTGAGGCTCTGCAGATTTACTCTGTATGATAAGGCCAAGGATGATTAATGGTGAGATTGCATTGCTGCAGGCTACAATGCCATGCTGTGCTGAACCATAATACGCAGTACAGTGCCATACTGTACAATGCAGTGTGATGTATTATGCCATTACTCTCTTGGCAGAGCTGTTTTCTAGCATTCAGCGCTAAGGTGTTCTAGGCAGGGGTCGGTCACTGCAATACAATATAGCAGCTTAGAGTCCCCCTGGCTGTTTCGTTCCCCCGGCAGCCTCTAAGGAGTCACGTTAACCTCTCAGGCTTAAAATGAGTGGGCCGCTACAGAAGACAGCATGCTGTGCCATAGTAATCCTGGGAGGTTTACCACTGGTTTTATAAACCATCCCAACAGCTGAACCACACTCTAGCTCTATGTCAACCCTTTCTTAACCCCTCCTGGCAGTAAGCCACTCCACTCAGAGCACTTCACTACACTGTCAATCCCCCCGCCCCGTCTTTCTACAGTAGGACTGAATGCTGTGTATGCATACTGATTTGGACTCGAGAGTCTAGACGAACATTATGCCAGGTATTTTGATTGCTGGCAGGGGGAGAAGACAGCTGTGTATATATTAGGGTGAAGGAGCCAATCCGTTTAACTTTTTGTCAAGTGTGTAGACTGACAGCACACACACACACACACACACACACACACACACACACACACACACACAGCACTTAAGGTGTGAAATCCAGAAGCTTAAATGTCTACAGCCTCCCTTTCTCTGCTTGAGATTCACACCGGAGCTCAATGCTGAGGTCCAGTTACATGGTGGCTTAATGAAGTGGTGGTTAGGCAACGAGGCAGCAGTTCTGTGCCTGGTTGCATAAAACTACTTAGGCTGAGGATGCCTTAGAAAAAAATGAGCTGCATAAAATCACTGTAAGGACTTCCTTCGGATGTTGTAAGGGATCCTGAAGTGTTTGCCCTGAACTACTTAAGTATTCCCTCATGTGTTGCTGGAAGGTCCTCAGTAACCACTTTCCTCAGAAAGGTTTAAGGGACCCACAGCAGTCTCTTAAAAGTGAAACAATTTGTGGAGTAGAAACCAAGAGGTATTTTTTTCAAACAGGGAAAACCCACTAGACACTGTGAGCAATGCACAACTTGTTAAAAGATTATAGATTTAATTAGCCAAATATCAACATAACTCTGTCAAATATTTTAGCTACGCTGTTTTACTGAAACTCAGCAGTTTAGGCTCCTGTTGATGTTGGGCTTTCTCCTAAAAAATAAAAGCAAAAATAGTAAGAAAGCCTTTCAATAAAAATAAGTCTTCAGTATTTGGTATTTGTTATGACCGGGTTAAATTTATGTGGACTATAAACTTGCGCTTCACATCTCCTTCAAGGGGAAAACACTCTCATCTTCTGTCCACTTTGACTTTCTTTTTCTTTTTGTGTTCTCTTTGTTGTCCATTTTGGAGAAGCTACCACTGTCGAGTACCTTTAAAGAATCAGGCAGCCTAAGAGACTTTGTGCAATGCTCCGAAATGAACCCCTTAACTTATATTTGAAACTTAAGGTAGTTTGTGCTGCCGGGCTCTGAGTCCCAGACAGCAGAATTGGATCACAGTTAAGAGCAGTTCATCTACTTTCCCTGTCGAGTTCTCTCTCGCCTTCATTTCTCCATCCCTGCTTCTTTAAGTGCAACCTCAAAACGAGCCTCATCTATCATAGCCAAGGTCACAGGTAGCAGCCATTATAAGTTCTCCATTGAGCCTCAGGCAAATGCAGTACTTTGCTGACTGACAGTATATCCCTATAGAATAGCACTCAGGGGGATAAGGGAGTAAGTGTGAATGTGTGTATCTACCAAATATGCATGAACTAAAAGGGACACAGTGAGGGGACACTGAACATTCATTACAGGGACTATTTGCAGCTAAATTCTGCTCCGTGCTGCAATCAATTCCAATGTAGCTAATCAATTATTATTCTGAAGGCTTAAAGGTGGACAAGGATTTGGGACAAATTAATATTGAGGAGCAGAGTATGAATTATCTCCTGTTTCATAGCCAGCACAAGCCCTGGCCTTGGTTGATTCTCTTTGATATCCATATGTCATGAAAACCTCTCATGTTGCCTCATCATAAATAACCACAAGCATGACAGCCTCATTATAGGCAATCAATGTCATTCGCTGTGATAAAAACGGCTGGCTGGCAGGCGGCTGGTGTGTTCGGGGTCGGAATAACACCAGGCCAGTGCGGGAAGATATGATGATGGAGAATTGGGAACATTAATCACTTTAGCCAAGGAGATTACCCAGTCTTGCTTTATTAGAAATCTCAAGCAGGGCAAAGAGAGGCAAGAGCAGGTCTGGAAGGGATATACTGTACGCAGCTGCCCGGCACAGCTTCACTCAGCAGTTACGTTAGAAAAGGTCAAAGTGAATCTGAGAACAAGCCTTACCTTGAGGCTGAGAATCCCGAACATAATGAGCATTAGTGGGGTTGTGCAGTTAGATGAAAGAGCTGTCATGGGCTCATATTAATGAAAGTGCACTTTAGATCATCAAAGTGGACCCACTACTGTTGATTTGGGTAATTTCTCTTATTTCTTTACACATTCAAACTGAGTTACAGCAACAACCCGAAGACTCACAGCAGGAGCGAGGAGGGACGATGCATACAAAGCAGGAAGACTCTAAAACACAAAAAGAGACCTTAAAGACCAAATCGACATATCATCACTTTTTAAGTTGACATAGTTGCTTATTTACACATCCTGCAGTTACATAGCAACACAAGCATTCATTTGGGAGCTGTGTGTCTGGCCATTTGGAAAATTAAGTCTAATATTCACTCCCTTTTAGCTTCATTTTGGTCTCTTGGTCTTCTCCTAAGGGAAATATCTGGCCATTAGCTGCTAATTGCTAAACAATGCACTGTTGTTAATCTATAATAGTAATGCTGTGTCACAAATTGGAACTGGTCATGATTCTAATAACTCCATTCTTACTGCAACACACACAAACCCTGCAAACAATTTCATTTCCCCTGGAGACAAATGCTGCTTGAAAGAGAGAAGAGCCACCCCTGGCTCTCTGCGGCCATCAGCAGAAAGATAATAAGGCCACACTGACAGTCTGGCAGGTGCCATCATTGTGCATTAAGTACAAAGGCAGGGCACAGACAGGTATTTTCCAGGGAAACGGAGCCTAATATAGCTCCCATTTCCAGTAAGGAAAACACAACCAGGCCTGGCCTGAAGTGCAGCCCCTCATAGAGACAAACAACACACAAAGAAGAAGAGAGCCTTGTGGGCTGCACTGTTCAGATAATCTCAGTACATCCTGCACTGTGGTTTCAGATTTTTTTGTTTCCCATTAGGCTGTTGATTGTCTTCTCAATTAATTAATCTATCTAGAACTGAGAGAGAAACGAGAGCGGAATTTAATCAATTAGTCAACTGACACAAAATCAATCTGAAACTATTTGGATAATTGCTTAACACTTAACTAATTTTTTTAAATAGTAACAAAAAATCTGGTTCCAGCATCTCCAGTGTGAAGATTGTTGCTTTTTTCCTTTTTTATAATATCTTATGAGAAAAATATCTTTGGGTTTTGGACTTTTGGATATTTGACGATGTCACACGGGGCTTGAGCAAACAGTAACCAATGTGTTTTTTTATTGATTAATCAGTTAATCAGGAAAATTACATAATCAAATAATTATTCTACAGACAGTTTACTAACACATTTCATATCGATTACATCTGTAAAAATATTCTATGAAGAAAATGCCAAATATTCACTGGTCCTAGTTTCACAAGTGAAAGGTTTTGCTGTTTTTCTCTCTCCTTTTCTTCTCATAAATAAAATATCTTTTTGGTTTTGGACTGTTGGTCGGACAAAAAAAGCAATTTGAAGACGTCATCTTTGACTCTGGGAAACTGCGGTCGGCTTTTCTCACTACTTTCTGACATTCTGTAGATTAAACAATGAAGAAATTAATTCAAAAAATGATTGGCAAAATTAAGTAGTAATTGCCAATGGCAATGTGGCCAAACTTAGCGTACTTAACCTCAAACACCAACCATCACCCAGTGGGATGTAAACCGAACCACATTTCCATTTATTGCTAAAACCACAGGCCTCAGGTCAGTGCTGAGGAGCCAACAGGATGCGGCTGTAACACTCAACTGACCACACATGGCTGTACCCTATGTGAACCTCAATGAGTAACAATGAGCCACAAATAGCTTATAATTACACTGGGAAGCTCTAAGTAAGACAGTACGAACTTGCAAACACGTCCACCTACAGGATGAGACAACAAAACTTGACCCTCTGGCTTCAGCCTGAAGTTACAGTGGAACTGCAAAAACATTCATGAGCCAAAAACCATTAGTGAGAATGTGAAACATCACTCTAACTCAAAAAGGACATCAAAATTACATAGAAGACAGCTGCACAGTGCCTAGGTCAGAGCAATTTACTTCTGAGTAAGGCCACAGGGACCGGTCCCAGCCAGGATCCATGCCTGGCTGCAATGTTACCCAAGTGATTAACACAGACTGAGCCAGACAGTGGAGGGAATTTTACAGCACTGGAGAACAACTCTCTCCTGACAGCCAGCTCTCTCACTAGCACAGCTGATCTAGAAGGAGACAATAAATCTCAGGAGGAGAGCTAAATGCATGATGGAGGCAAGAAAGGAGTGGAGGAGAAAGAGGAGAAGGAGGAAGAGGGGGAGGTAACACTGTAGGTAACACATTTATCCTCACAGTAAAAAAAAGAGGAGAAAGAGCAAGAGTGGTAGTCACTCATTAATGTGACAGATGAGGGGAAAACGCAGGCCCATAAATCACTCTGGCGGGCTGGTAAACAAGAAGCACCTCCGCTCAATCTTGTTTCTTGACTGGTCACAGCACTGATTTCCAGGACAAACTAATGGAAATAAACAGGTATAAAACCTTTTTGATAGTTTATGTGCGGAAATTATTAATGTGCAGACTTGAATTGCAAATTTGTGCGAATTACCAGCCCACGCCTACAATGCACTGAACAAAATCAGACATGCAGCCACCCAGGAAGCACATTCAGCATGTACTGAAACAAAAATAAACCTGAAATGCTAATTCAAAAGGGCAGATGAACACCAGCTGCAATACCTTAGTCAGACACTGTCACTTCACTTCCACTGGATGATAATGGATCGGCATGCCTTAAATGATAAAAAGACCCATTAAGCCAACATTTAGCTCCACTGAGGCGATTTGCATGAATGTATCAAATAAAAACTGCGGTCAAGCAGAAAAGCGAGGACAAGATAGAGAGGTGAAGATAAAGCTGCAGGCAAATCTCTATTAGGGAAGGCGACAGTTGTATTAAGTTGTAAAGCAATCCGTGGGGTTCAGAGAGAGGTTAAGTGAACAGGACACATTGAGGACGTCTGGAAGGCAATGTAATTGAACAAGAGAACAAAGAGTGGGTAGAGACAGGGTGGAGGGGAGTATGGGAAAGAAGATGGCGTCTGTCTGTGATACAGTCACATAATACCAACACAGAGGACGTGGACTCAAACCTTTGCCATCCCATCTGTGCCAGGTTAAATACATGATGCTAAAACTGCAGCGTTGACCTTGACAAATGCAAATGTTCACTGGGTACTGTTTTGAGCCACCTGGGGGTTGAACTGATATGCCGGCATAAGTAAACATCTCCTCTAGGGATGGCAGAGAGGCAATACAGAACATAAACTTAAGCACCTAAAAATGCCTGAAAAAAACTTTCTGGGTAATTGCAGAAATAAGTCTCACTGTTGCAGCCAATTTGCAAACTGCTGCTGACCTTCAAATTAAATTATTCTTCTTAGGAGCATACAAACCCTTTTCCTCCCGCAAAAATAAAAAGGAGCTATAGTCATGAAATAGCACCGGAAAAAACAGCAACCCTTACTGCATCTCCACTTGGCATGATCATTTATGACATTATCACAGAGCACCTACCTTTAAGCTGATCTGCCACCACACTCTGTCCTATTCTCTCAATGACTTGTCCGCCTTCATGTTGGTAGCGGTCATCCAGGAAGTTGGCAGTGGCTTGTGACAGGTGGACCTTCCCGGCCACTCCCAGCTGCTCCATTAGGTTGGCCAGGTTGACGTCATTTGACCAAACATCAAATTTGAAGCGTTTCATTCCCAGGATACCACAGAGTACGGTGCCAGTGTGGACACCCACCCTCATGTTGACCATTTCCCTCTTTTCCTGGCAGAACTGTTCAATAGCCTGAATCATGCCCAGGCCCATCTCCACGCAGCAATAGGCATGATCTGGTCTGGGTTCAGGACAACCAGCCACGCAGTAGTAACAGTCTCCTAGAGTACTGATCTTCTCACAGCCAGTGAGCTCACAAAGTCGATCAAAACGCCCGAATAAATCATTCAGAAGGCCAACAAGGGCATGAGCAGATTTGTTGGCAGACATTTTTGTGAAGCCTACAATGTCTGCAAAGAGGATGCTGACCGGCTCCATCCGCTTCATGTTGAAGGGTCTGAAGATGATCTGGCCTCGAGGGATGGAGGTTTTCTTGCGTTTATTGTTTTTAGGGCTGGAGATGGCAGCTGCTGCACCACTGGTGGAGTATCGTTTGACAGAATTATCACCTATCTCCTCATCGCCCTGCTTCATCAGTTCATCAGCCACGATTCTGGGCATGACAGAGTGGATCATTCGCTCCTTCAGGGCTTTCTCCACCTCCAGATCTTTGCCATGCATGATGGCTTGTCCCACCTTAAGGAAGGTGCTGCGTGACCGCACCTCAGACATGATGAATAGATGGATGCCAATGGCATGGGCACAGAGGTGGAGCAGAGCTTTGGCTGGACCTAGCCAACTTAACGTGTCCCAGTCTGACTGAGAGGATAAGGTCCAATTATCCCCTGCCTGTGTCAGGTGCAGCCAGCCCAAACTCTCAAAAAAGACAGAGTAGAGGAACCCGAGCAGGACAGAAGCATAGAGGCGAACATGGAGAACACTGTATAGCAACAGAAGAACCTCGATGCACAGGGAGAAGGTGCCTACAGGAGAAAGACAGGGGGACCAGGTGGTATCTCCCACAAGCTTGTCATAGGACAGGTTATATGTGGGTCCCATGCCACTGAACTCTTCCACATCAAGTGCAGGAGTGGGAGTCTCCTGGTTCCTGAAGCCTGATGTCTGGATCTGTGGGGCCAGGGTAAGGATAAAGGTTACTATGATGAGCAGAAGAGATGCTTGGTTGTAGCAGCGAGAGTAGAGCTTAGTAAAAGTTAAGAGGAAGAGAAGGAGGCAGAAAAGGAGGAAGGACACAGTGGGAAGGAGAAAGGCTGTCCTGTCACAGCGGGAGGGGTTGGCAACAAAATACAATCCCCAGAGGAAGGCCACGGCAACCAGGTAAAACAGCACGTAGCGGAAGCGCCGCTGGGTCTGAGGGAAACACCGTTCCCTACAGGCCTCCTCCAGGATCGAAGAGTCAAACTTTGGATCCCAGAAATGACCAGCGGATCTCTCAAAAAGCTGAGGCATCTTCTTCTGCGTGCGAAAGCCCTTAACCACTGGCCTCCTGACTCCAGACTCTCCGGAGCTGCAGCTGGAGGAGATGCTGTACTTACAGTGCTTGGATCCCCCAATGAAGCCTCCTCCGATTGAACCCAGTGGCCCGCCTCCGTGCTTGTGCTTGACACTACTGCCAATCCTCACTGAGACGCCTCCATCTCCACTTGAGTCACAGCTCACTTCTGTGTTGTGTGGCAGCAGTTGTTGATGTTGGGGGGACGCCATATTGCTTTTCAATCTATCCCAAATCAAAGACTATGCAGAAGGGACAGTTATTGAAAAGACAAAGTAGAAGTATGGAGCCAAAGTATAACAACTAGGGTAATAATTTCTTACTCTCAAAAGTGGAAAACAGAGAGCACAAACAAAAAGCTTTTCAGAGAAAATTCCACTCAGTTAGCAGTGTAGTGGCTGTAGAAACACGGCAGAGCTTCCACAGATTTTGAATAGTTCATTATTGCCCCTCTTGACGTCAATCCCTGCATTCCTCTACATTCCCGTCTGTTTTGACGCACTTCAGACTGCAAGGTTCACTCGCTGCCTCCTCTGTTCCAGTTCAAGTCAACCCGGCTGCTTACACACTGGTTCACTCATTGGAAAGAATTACAAAACCCTTGTGCGTAATGGGAAAAGTTGAAAAAGATACAACAAAGAAGTGAAGAAATCGTTTTAAAGGTGTTCTTGAGACGTTGTGATCACATAAGCATGAGTGAATGTGGAGGAACAAATCCAGTTAAAATGTGTTCTTGCGTGTTTTCTTGGAGAGACCGCTGCAGTCAGTGTGCTTCAGTTAGTGATGCATGCCCATTTCCGCTTATCCACTCACTCCTCCGTTCCACTGGCATTTTACAGCGGTGCCTCCTGAATTTCACCACCTTTGTTTGTAGGTCTGAGCAAAAGTTCATCCAAAACACATCCTCTGCAGTGTTTGCTTTGACTCGAGATCTGCTGTTTGCCGTCTGGATCGAAAAGCCCAGCTTTTAATTTTAAGGCGCTCATCAACTCCAGTTAACGGGAACATGAGCGCAAAAAATGCCATCGGAGCTTTTATTTATACCACATGCCCCTTGGTGCAGGGCCTAATCTTGACTATTTCTGTGGACAGAGCCCCGTCCTTTCCTGACTTACTCCTCCGGAGTCTCCACCACCGCTGCGTCTCCACACGCAAATGGGACTGTGTGCGCGGAGGTCTGCAGGAGACGAATGCATGAGACGTGGTGCGCAGAAAATACCCGATAAACTCTTTGGTGTTTTCTTTCTTGCAAGCGCTTAGCTGTCAATGACTATAAACACACTCCTCCGAGGCTATGCACCAGCCGGTATTGGTTCAGTGTTGGTATTGCTTTGGTATCCACAGTCACACCAAATATCGCCAATTCATCGTCATAGTGCGTCCAAGGAAATATCCAGATTGTCCAGATGCCCTGACCATGCCGGTTCCTGGCTGCATATTCTGTCAGCCGGGCAGCTGAGAAAAACCAATGCAGCCCTGAGTAGACTACAAGAACTGTCGTCCAGTCCTTCCTTTTCTCTGAAGTAAAGTTTGCCCACGGCAGCTCGGTCCCCCTCTTAAATGCTAGACGACGAAAGCCCGGAGAGACTCAGGCTAATTAAAAGGTCCCCACCTCCGCTCCACGCCCCCCACACCAGCAGTCCCACAGGTCAGAGCAGAGTGCCGCCTTGATCCAGCCACTTTAATTGAATTGCATGGGACACACTGGAGAATATCTTCACTCCCCTTTCATCCAAGACAAATATGATGGATTAAGGCTTCTGCATCGTCCAGCCATTCCATTCCCCGCGCCGTCCACAGAGAGATGAAATTGTCTGATCTCCGTTATCTGACCATTATCTGTGCGCGATGGCAGCGTCGACACATGCATTTAATGCTGTTTGCGCTATCCAGGCGCGGTGGGCAACGCAGTGGCCGCAGCCGCCACCATCTTCTGTGTGCTGTCAGCCGTCCAGCCGCGAGAAATGTGTGTGTATGTGTGTCTCTGTGTGTGTGAGTGAGTGTGAAGCATGCCAGAACATTTCCGCCTTTTTCTTTCAAAATAAAACCACGTGCGCGTTTAAGGACTAATAATACTGCAAATTTGTAGCCTGCTTCAGTGCCACCGCATTTAGCGAGTAAGGTAATACATCTTTAAAATGAAACTAAAGAAGACATGATCAGTTTATGCATTATTTGTCTTCTAAAGTACAGCAAGTAAGATATTCAAATCTATAATCTACTTTGCCAAGCATGCCAAATTTAGGAGGACTACAGCACACAGTAACCATTGCCCTATTTGTGCCTCTCATTAAATCTTCATTCTTAAAAGCCTTGTTTTGATTGCACACCTAAGCTCAGGATCAGTTTATCTTATCATAAACCCGTTTGCTAACACTTGCCACTATTTTGAAGTAATCTGCAGATTCTTCACAAAAAAAGATTCTGTCCAGCAGGATGAAAAATATTTTACCTGCTGCATATGAGACACAAAATTAACACCCAGACTGCATGATGTTACATCTGTATCAGACATGTATATGATCAAATTCTTATTCATGTGTGGAACATATGCCTCTAAAGGCTTCAAAAATGTAAGCCTCAAGTCAATACCAAGTGATTTAAGAAACGCAAAGATTGATTATTTTGAAAAAACGTCAATGTGCTTCCGTTTTGGTGGTTAACGTTGCCTTGACGCTGCTGTCTGTGCTTGGAGAGCAGAGGAGAGGAAAAGCAGGGCTGGCGGGTGATGGGAGGGGTGCAGCCGAGGTACGTGCACGCACTCGGTAACGAAAAGACTGGAGGGTAACGAGCACGTGTTTGGGGTGGGGTGGGGACGTCTTTTTTGACCGCATTTAGCGCATCCTATCCTTCAGTTCACCGATGAAGTCCCTCCACCTCCTTGTCGTTTCCACCACTGTACCCTTTACATTTAGAATGAGCTCTGCTCTATTGTATATGGGTGTAAAAATCTGCCTTGGGATAATAGCAGAAGAAAAATGAAGAGTGCTCCTTGGAGGAAAAGGGATTGTAATATATTTTAGTGAAGACTACTCTGAAATGCCAGGTCACGAAACTGCTCTAATCACTCACTCTAAATGTGATGGGAATTTTTATTGAGGTTATTATGAGGGATGAAAATAGACAATTAATGAAGTCAGCACATAAAGGCAGATTAAATATTGCACACTGCAAAACTTCAACACACTCCAGATAATAACAACAGCAACTTTTCATGGGTGACACATTATAATCCAACTGCGCTCACAGCACAGTCTAGTAGAACCTGGAGATATCCTTCATTCTCTTTTCAGCAGCCTGAGAGAACTAACAGCAGCCTCCTGTAGTCAGTGGCTTCACAGTTGAACAATATCCTATATTCAGAGGATCCCCAGAGGCACACCCTCCTGCAATCCGCCGGGTTGGGGAACAACAAAAGCATGTCGGTTATGAGAGGAATGAAATGATGTCCACCACATTTAGATCAGTGTGTGAGGTACAATGCTGAGTTTTCAGGGCCAGTCTCACTCAGAATTAATTGGCATATGATTATAAAAAGTCTAAAAACCGAATCATTTACATGGAACAAGACACACTATAGTGTTTGATGTACATGTGTGCTGTGTGCTTATTATATTATAATCTTGTTTGTTGCAAATATCTGATCTTTACAATCAAAATTCATTTCAAAGAACTGTTTAGATCATAAAGCTCACAAAGCCCCAGTGTTTAGTTATCTTGTAATGGCCGTTGGCTTTGTCTTTGAGTATCTTAAGAGCTTTAAAGGCTAATTTCCATTTGCTAGTTAGTCTCTTCAGAGTCGATTCAAAATAGTGTTTGTGGAAGAGTGGAAATAAACTCAGAGAAACACATGTGTTCAAGTCAGTGTTCACAGGGGAATATTGGTACACATATCAAAACTAGAGCAGATTTCCAAAGCATTCACTCACACCCAAAAATATACACACTCCATCCACCACACACACCCACACACACACACACCCCTCCCCAATTCCAGTCACGACAAACTGCTGGTGCATTGCAGCTACAGGATAAAACCATCCTGTCAAACCCAAAAGTGAGAGATTGGTGTTCAGACTTTTTACAACAAGGTGTAACAGAGAGAAAAGAAACCAGGACATGAAAGTGGGCTTCAGTTTCTTGTTTGAGTATCCCTGATTCATGATTGATGATGTCATCAAAATAACCACAATGTTTCACTACCTATTCAATCAGAAATCTTTATTCTTGATGATCAAACTTCCAAAACTGGGCCACGATTAATTTAAATTTTATACCAAAACAACAAAAAAAAAGTGAATCCAAAACTATATTGGGGCACACATCCATTCCAGATCTAACTGAGAGATAAATTAAGATAACTAATTCCAAAATATACCAAAAGCACAACCACACAACATCATTAATGACTAGAACCCCACTACAAGCTGTTGCCTTGATGAGTTAGTGGTCTGTATAACTTTTTACACTTTTACACAGCACTCTCTAGTGGGCATGTTCTGGATCTGCAGTGTAAACATACTAAACACATCCAGTGGAGCACTCACACTCAAAGCCAAAAACAGAAAATGAAGCAAATGTGAGATTCATCTTGTTAGCTTTCTTTTCTTTCTTTATCATGCTTCAGGTTTTAGCAGGGAAAACACTCTTCACTATGGAATTAGTGAGGGAGGACAGAGAGGAAACTGGAAGTGTTCATGATTTAAATTGGTGCTTTCTGGAGCTCTTGTCATTACCACTTACCTTGTGATTCAGGACTCAATAGTTTGACATTTTGGTATTTTGATACCACTTTTATGTCTGTAAATAAGTAGCTGGAGCCAGCAGCTGGTTAGCTTAGCTTAGCTAAGACTAGAAACGGGGGGAAACAGTTAGCCTGAGCAGTGGCGTTGCTAGGGTCTTTTGGGGCTCCAAGGAAGAAATCCCTGGGGCCCCCACCCCACCCTTGCACACCACAAAAAATTGTTTTTTGCACACATAAATGCACAATTTCTGGGACATTTGAGATGAATACTGAAAAAATAGATTAGTGGTTCTCAAAGTGAGGTCCAGGGACGAACAGAGGTCCCTGAAAGTCCAGGCCATCAATAAAAATTGTTGTAAATAAGTGGCCGGGGCCCCCCTAGTGGCCAGGGGCTCCAAGCAACTGCCTGGCTTGCCTATCCGCAAGCCCCGCCCCTGAGCCTGAGTATGTCCAAAGGTAACAAAGTCCTCCTAACTGCACTTCTAAGCTCCCTAATTAGCACATTATATCTATTTTTTTAAAATTGCACTGTAAAAGCACCACCTTGCAGTTTTAGGAGGGGTTTCATGCTGGACTGTTTCTTGGCCGGGTGGAGTGCTGTGCCCTACCCAGAATTTTTCCATTGTGGAATAAGTCTGTTTCCCAAAATGTCAAACTATTTTAAGCAATTTGACCATGCCATTCGCTGAGGTAGGCTTACATAAGAACTCACACCTATGACATGTATGACTGCCAAACCATTGTGGGTATAAAGGTTAGCAGCCTATCTGGGGCTTCTCTCTTTCCACAGAGGTCAGGGATCAACTCACGAGTCCTCCACTTCATCTTTACCTCAAGCCCACTTTTTGCAAGCGAATAATAATCTCGCCGTGATGGTTTGTAAAATTGTATTGCAGGATGGTTCAGTACACATACACAGCCTACTTCAATGCCCATTTGGAGAGTGTACACAGAAAAATCAATAAATAGCTTTCTAACCTGCAGAAGAAATGGCTGAAGACAGCTATAGTCCAAACACATCCATCATGTGTCATTTTTTATGGTCAATCAGCTTAAAAAAGCTGGCAAGCTTATCATTCAAGGACAAAAACAAAATCATAACACAGTATTGAATTTCTGCCAAAGACTGGCAAATTTATAGACGCAAACAGAAACAGTAAGATCAGTTAAGAAGTGAAGCAGAATGAATGCACCCTCCCTGCTCTGAAGACTCTGACCCTTGAACCCTGACCTCTGCTTCCATCACAGTGCTTATTTCACAGGTTGTCAACAACCAGGACCAACAAGCGTATAAAACTAAGAAAAAAAGGCCTTATATGTTGCATGGCAGGGTTGGTTCAGGTGTCAGTCATATGAGGAAATATTACTTAAAATTTATGTTTGAAGGAAATCCATGCATCTGTTAAATAAGATGTGACGTCTAGCATGCAATGTTAATGTTAATCTATCTCAAAAGCAAAGGTTTGGGCGAGTACCCAAACACAATGGCTTTTTATAGCACCCACAAAAAGGCTACTTCAAAAAGCTTCTGAAGCTTATGGAATTGACTTTCTGCAATGCAATTCTCAAGGTCTTACAACACAAATTTGCAACGCCTGTTTCCACTTTTCCCATTTTATTCACATACAAGGGAGCTGGTATTTGACTGTTTTCAGTCTCAGGATTTTCAATTTTTATTTGATCTTACTTTTTTTATTTTCATTTCTTTCGTTTCTTCACATCATTACTTCCCCAACCCCCAAATCCCAGACAGTCCACTGTGATTGTGCAAGGGAGAGAGGAGGGCGTGTATTTCAACAAAACTCAGTGATCAGTGGCATGTTCTCATTTCTTCAGCACTTGTGTCCTTAAGCTGCCTTATCAAACAATGACCCTTCCCTCCCTCTATCTACCTCATTCCCACAATCCCTAAATGCACCTCCCCATACTCTCCTGAGGAAAAAAAACAAACACTAATCTCTGCTCCTCTGTCTCCTCAACAATACAGGCGTTCTGACAAAAGCAGGGTTGGCTTTACACCAGACCCCCTCTCCTCTTACTTCCCCCTCTCAAGTTATTTTGTTTTCCTCAGTTCTTCCGGTAGCGATTCTTTGGCTTCTCACCACAGCCAGTAGCCTCGCAGGAGGACAGGCCAGGCTGCTTGCCAGAGTTAATGCTGCTCAGAAGGGCAGGCAGCTCATTGGTGATTGCCCTCTCAATCTTATCCAGCAGACAGCCTCCCATGTAGGAGCACTGAGCCGTCAGCGGCTTGAAATTGGTGATGGGGTTGATGCCAAAGAAGTCACGATAAGCATCGCGGTTGGGCAGGTCAAACTTGCTGACATTGGTCTTGGCTAGGATGGATTTGAAAATGTAGAACTTGTCTGGGTCATCCACAATCTCCTTGAAGACTAGTTCAGGGTCACTGAAGAAGCTCATCTTCTCTTTAAAGGTCTGGACGTAGCGGTCAACCAGCAGGCCATGGATGCGTACGCGGATGCCATGCTGGCGGATGAAGGCAATTTTGTTCTCCATGCGGTTCTCAATCACTTGGTTCAGATCCTCCAGGAGAGAGATCTCCTCACGCTTGAAGAGCTCACGGCTGGTGTCAGGTGCATAGTCATATGGCCAGAAGGAGCTGACGTAGACGCGAGGTGGCTCGGTTACATTGATGAGGGGAGCCAAGCTCCAAAAGAGCGCTCCGTAGACTCTCATTAAGTCCTGAGTGGCCAGGTTGTCAGCCTTGTTTAGGATGATGCGGATCTGGGATTCGCGACCCTTCAACTGCCGGAAGAGCATCTCCAGCTCCAGGCCAACGTCCAGCTTGGTGGGGTCGAACACAACAAAGATCAGGTCAGCACGGTCAATGAACCACTGGCAAACATCATTGAAAGGATAGCCTGGATGGAAGAAGAGAATAAGTAAACCAATAAATACAGAGTACCAGCCAGCTGCTCGTGAAAATCTGCAAAATGTAGGTAAAACTCTCCCTTTTACCTCTTTCCTGCTGCTTCCGGTTCTCAATGATTCCCGGTGTGTCCACAAAAGTCACACGTTCCAGCAGCTTGTGGGGCATCTCAATACCGATCAGCTTTTCCAGGAAATTTTGGCCAAACTTCTCCAGGGGAGAGAAAGATCGAGAGCTGTCTGCAGCCATAACAATACCCTCAACAGAGCGGATCTTCTCCCCATGCATAATGACAGTGAACTCAGAGGTAGTAGGCTCAGCTCCTAAAGACAAATTGATGGAAAACAAGAGCAGGAATATTATCAAGAAGAGATGAAACAGATGTGTATACACTGGGAAAATAGTTACATCTGCTAAAGGGAATGGGAACATGGCGTCATCCTCAGCAAATCAGCTATTTTTGGAGATCATCAATCTGTGTACAGTCACCACCCATCTAGCTAGATAGTCGCAACCTGTAGAACTCAGTGTAACTCCATTAAACTTCAATTTCAAGAGTGCAGGACGTGATGACAGACCGAGTCCTATATACATAGCTAAGCCTAACCGTCATTAGCTAACTTGTATTGTGTAATATATCACTTATTTGTCTCTGTTGAGACCTTGTCTTTATCCATGCATTTGTCTTTGGCAGATAGATGACAGAAGACAAATGATCGATGACAGATAATGACAGCTAATACACTATCCTCCAAAAATGTCGGCACTGCCCCAGAATGCTCTGCGAGTCCCATTCCCTCTAATAATGGTTTTGGGCCACTTGGGGGCAGTTGTGAACAAAATATTGACAACATCACCTTTTAAGTTAAAATGCCAAACTTTTTAGCAAACAGTTTCTTATTTCCAGCTGTTCTGGAGCAACATCGCTAATTTGGAGTCGTGTTTCTTGCCACCTGATTACTGTAGATCCAATATTGACTCTCTTTTAGCTTTTGACCAGTGGTATTAAATTGTCAGAAATGACTGCTGAGCCTTCTTAAGATGCATCAAATTCAACAAAATCTCTGCAGTGCTATCTGCCCACTTGATACCTATAATGAAATTATTGCAGCCCTGTAACATTTAGATACGGCAGCCACCTCTGTAATGGTCCTGTGGATTAATGATAGCATTTTTGTGTTTCTTCATCCTTATTGGATTATATCACAAATGATTACAACCTTAAACATTGTTTATTTGTAATTTCAAAAGAATAACTGTGTAACGTACCTGTGTAGAGCTGATAGGGGCTGTCATGCATGCCCAGGAGGTAATTGATCATGGAGGACTTTCCTACACTCCAGGGCCCCAGGAACAGCACCATGGGCTTGGAGGTAATCTCTCCATCTGTTGGGCAAGTAGAGACAACGGTGATTAAGTTCTCAGCTGGATAGCTAAATAATGAAGCAGAAGTGCCCAAGTTCATCCCAAATTTTACATGAGAAATTATGGAATGATCAGTTGTTCTGAGCTTTTATTTGTTGCTCATAAGAAGACACGTGAGAACTTGTCTCCATGTGCCTCATAAAAGGACAGTTTAACCAAAACAAAAATCCCTCCAAAATGTATTTTGGGATGAACTCCTTTGAGTCTGAGAGACACCAAGAAGCATGTCAGTCACTGTCACTGTCAATACAGAGCACAGAGGAACTGAGAAAGGAAATAAAAAGAAAGCTACGCAAAGAAATGTGTTGAAGCTGTTAGGCTTGTTTAATAGCGTAGTAGCGGACAGCTGTTATAGCAGAAAATTTTCAGCCATTTCTCAGGGACACACAACAAAGCAGTGCCATTACTCTGACACTGAACAGGGCAATGCTTTCAGAGCAAGCTGTGTGTCTCATAACAAGCTGCCATGTGTGTTGTGAGTGGACATGGTGGTCGGGTAGGGAAGTTCTGTTACAGCCTACTGGACCAAACCTGAATGAATTTAACAGAAGAGATGTGGATAAAAAGATACATATATTCATTTTTTTAAAAAAGGAAGAAAAAAGAGAAAACGTCATCACAAAAGAAAGCTGAAATGAAAAAGCTCCCAGAAAAAAAGTCAGACTAACCACCCCCGATGTTATTGCTAATTAAGGTGTGACTAAAAGCCAGTCACTTCACTCCTAGCTGAACACTGACCACCCTTTCCCACCAGTGTCCCCTCCTCAAATCTGTGTGCCCTTTGCTAAAGCCAGAACTGCACATGCAACCCCCTCCATATTTTACATTTTACACCCCAAGATAACAACTTACTGGCCAGTCTCTTTGTGAATGCTAAAGTGTAAATCCATTTTGATTCACATAGGGTAGAAAACTGCTGCTGCCCTGCTCTCTATGGGTTGAACCTTTCTTCTCTGGATCACTTTGAACACACCCCAATCAGTGACGTCTCATCAGGTGTCAACCAAAGTGAAACATGCTTGACCCTCAGAGAGCAGTACTGTGTTCAAACTGATATAAGAGACTCCCAAAGGTGTGAGGACAAATGAAGGGGGAAAGGAAGGGGCTGAGCACTTCAGGCAGTGCCATGCACAGGTAAGCCCCACCCACACCCACCTGTGGCTGAGTCCCCCAGGGTTCGTCCGGGGTAGGCTGTTAGATGAGGGGAGTGGAGGGGATGGGGATGGACAGGAGAGGGTGGAGTACAGAGACGTGAAGGGAACAGGAGGTGGAGGAGAGTGAGGAGTGAGGGTGTGAAGTTTCTAGAAGAAACAGGGAGGGGTAGAGTAACAATGTGCAGGAATGGGTGGGAAATCTAGTCCCATATTTGACCTATAATATGTCAAACATGGTCATCTACAGATGGATGATGTGCCTTTTAGGCCAGGTGAATTTTTTTTATCTGTATTTTTTTGCTCCTTTCTACAAAAAAATAATGTTGGAAATGTTCATTTAGTGGCACGACACAAATGGTATTTGACAAGTTTGCATGCATGCCAAGCGTGAAAGGCCACAAGAGGGCGAGATTTATTTCATTGTGGGAAAGTAGAGCTTGTTCTTGGCAGTTCAGTGTACAGCTTAGAGCGTCACACTGTAAAGGAACAGGGCACAGTGCAAAGTCATTTAAAAAGACAAACAGGGACATTATAAAAAGTACCGGGGCAAAAAAGAATTGAAAAAAAAGGGAAGCGATATTTGAAAGATTTTGTACCTTTTTCCTGGACCAGCAATGTTTCAGAAAAAGTGTGGACTTACAGGAATGCATATATTTGTACTATTTCTGAGCCTAGAAAGGACCTCTAAAGGTATTTATACAATTGGAACTCTTACACAGCCCATACCTTTATGTAACAGTAACACTAAGAGCTGAAATAATAACATATGGTAAAATCCAAGGTTTGAAAAAAAAACAAAAAACTTTGTGCTGGTTGATGGTGTGAGGATGTGTGTACAAACGTGTCAACAAATCAGTCACCAAAAGCAACTCAAACAGAAAAACCCACACATCAGAACAAAGTGCAGGTGTAGCCGAAGCCTCTGTGATACCTGAGATCTCGTGCTGCCTCAGCTCATTGTACTTGTAGGCCTGCTCCATCGGCTTGATGGATGTGTGGTAGATCTTCCGCAACCTCTCAAGAGCCGCTGGAGGACAACATGAAAGAAAGAAAAGGATGATAAAATGAATACTTGGAAGTCTTCGTCACATGTTTCACATATTAACGAGTTCCAGTCTGAAACTATCCGGAACTTCACAGGGAACCATTTAAGATAAATCGGGAGAAAGGCTTTAAGTTGCAAACTATTTTGGTAATGTTAATCATCTCAAACCCTGAACTTTCAGCATCACTGGCCTATCACATGCAGGAAAAATGAATAAAAAAATCCATCTTTGATCCTCACCTGCATAGTCTCCCGCCTTTTCCTCAGCTGCAAGTCGCAGGGTCTCATCAATGTGAGATCTGTCTCTGAGGACGGAGGTGAAGTCTTCTTCCTCTTCTGTGAAAACAACATAAACTTTTCCTTAGTCCTCAGTATACTGGATATCTGTAATGGTCTAGTAATTGAGTAATGGAAGCGGACTGGGTGGCCAGATTTAATGCAAACAAATGCAGTGACAGTTTCATTATGAGGCTCACGCTGAGGCTGATGACAGCCAGTCATACATGTTCAATGAAGCTAAGCCGCAGAGGCTAACGGTGCTGCTATTTCTGGATGCACATCAATCAATGCATCCTGCGTCTCAATATGTGCCACCACGGGTGGGAATTTAAGTGTCACAGAGATGATTGACAATAAACGCTGTGGGGACAGGTTTGCATTGGATGCCAATATTAATTCAGACAGAGCAGATATTTGAGCTGTCTCATGACCAAAATGTTCCCAGCCTGAGCCTTGATTTCATCTGCAGCCACTCATACTCCAAATGCCTCTTCTGCATCACCTTTTCTGCTGTCATTCTCTCTGTCTGACTGTTATCTTTGTAAACACAAAACCTGAAGAGTGACAATGACAGCACCCATAAAATGTTAGCAAAGAGCCTGGCAAGAATGGCAATTGAATAACTGATACTTGCTGGTGATTACAGTGTAGCAGGTGTGCTTTACTATGTTTGATACTATGCAGAACATGCACATGCCGCAGGGAAATCCAATCATACGCTCAATTATTTTCACTGTGTTCTTGATGTTTTCATTTGACAACACTGGGAATAATAAGACGTAACTTCAACCCCTGTGTGTGCACTGCAAATCCATCAGTTTCCATGTTATAATGTGCAGGAATTAGTCTTACAAAACGCAAAACAAATTCATGATCACCTTTGAAAATGGGTGACTTTCCTCCAGTGCACATTCATTATATTTGGTGCTTTTGTATGTGATTTACATTTTTGCACCCCACAACGTACGTGTGTGGTATTTCAATGACTCACCCCCTATAGTGTGTGTGTGTGTGTGTGTGTGTGTGTGTGTGTGTGTGTGTGTGTGTGTGTGTGTGTGAGAGAGAGAGAGAGAGAGAGAGAGAATCCAGAAGAACATATCCGCTCACCACTGTGCCATGTCCACTTTTGAACATATTGGATTGCTTAGATCACAGCTGGTTGTACAATCAGTTCCTAATTTAGAAAGCAAACACTGAAAACAAATAGACAGACTCTTCTCTGGCATCACGATGGCTTCATAACAACAGCAGATAAGTGAGATAGAGAGAATGGGACCCCCCTTAGTAAATTAGCTAAGAGGAGAGCTGGACTGAGTGTTCCCATCAGTGATGTACATGATGAGACAGTGATGTACAATCCTCTGTCTTTTCTCTTCTATATTTGCCCACCTATCATAGACTTATCGCACTGTCAGGCCCGTCCTTGTGTGCCCAGGCCCCCCTGTAATGCCCCCCATGCAGCCCTGCTAAAGACAAACCTGCTACAGCTATGAGCTATAAATAGGAGCAGTTGGGAAGTCTTCCTGGTTCACACTTCCATGCCCTGAGGGGTTATGGGTCTTAGTTTCCAAGCAACCAGACACTCCCCTAATAGAGTAGTTGGGGAACTTTAAAGGTATTTACAGCACGATAGCAGCTGTAGGGATGATTACATAGCAGTCAGTCAATTGTAAATCAGACTGTGTAAAACACAAGGCATAATCTGAATATTGATCTTGTTATATAAACACATCATCTGCATACTTCATGTCAGTTAAATTCACTTTACTGGCACAAGAAACATATTATTGTATTCAAAATCAATCCTTGGTTTGATCTATTACAATATATAACCTCCTCAGCTTGCATATCTCTTGACCTCCTTGCCCTCCTCCTTTTCAACATTCTTCTAAAACTAATGTTCAGGTCAGATGAGGAGAGATGCATGGAGGATCAGAAAGCGTGAAAAGTTGGCGCTGATGCCCAGGGCACAACTCTCTGATCTCAGCTGGTGACTGGCAAGGAAGCGCATCACTGTGCAATACTCATCACAAATCAAGAACTGACTGGTGCAAAGCAAAAGCACTTGGTGGGGGAAGGTAAAAAGATTTGTTTTAAATGAGGTTGCAATTGCAGAGTCCGGAAAGTAGAAAATATCAAAACATAATAGTCATTTTATGTCCACTGCTGTCAGGCACAGGTAATTACAGCATATCGATCTGGAAATTGTCCACGTGACAGTTTATAAATGCCTCTCTGCTGTGGTTAACAGTAACACCCAGCATATATCACCATTAGGCTGTTGTTACAGCATTTGCTACCACAGGTGTGTATTTTTTACATAAACATCGGCGCTCCTCATAAGAAGGTTCTGTCTGGATCAGCAGCAGATTCTGGTTAGACACACTAAAGTCATATCCACCAAACTCTCCATAACCCCGCTCCCAGCATCTTCACCAAAGTCACAAGTCCTTTCAAACAATACTTTTTAGCCATTTATGGACGTTTATAGCTGTCATTGATTGTTGTCTCTAACTGTGCACTAGCCATGTTTCAGGGAGATTACAAGAGATGTTAACAAAATGGTCACTGTACTTGGAAAGGCTTTTATCATAACAAAGCGATGATGCAGGTTTTATCCACTTTGACTGATCCTTTATTGATGCTCATATAATCACAATATTACAAATGGCAATATCAAAGTGAAAATATTATCTTATCATATGCCACCTATTACAGTGTGTGTATGAGACTTACTTATTTTTATAAGGGCTGTGCAACGACAGGACAACCTCATCTCTGACATTGTGTCCATTTAACAGGCCTCAGCCATCGTGCTAAATTGCTCCTGAGACTGCTTTATGGCTGTTTTTCTGCATAAAAATATATATTATGAATCAAAGAGAGAAAATTCCACTTCTCAGAGGGCAGCACAGTCAAGGCATCCTACACCCTAACCTGGAGCACAGCCACTGACCATGTGGTCGATGACTTCTAGTATTTCTGGCTAAGAGTCAGAATGGCACGTTGCTTTAGCCAAAACTTGTGGTGCATCAAATGACATTATGTGACAAGTAAATCATCTGAAGGCCTGTTTGTTTACAAGCCTGAAGCAAAGTTGTTTATATTTACAATATGAACCAAGGGTCTTGAAAGTTTAAACAGAGTCACATTCAATAAAATGGGGGTCAATAAAAGTGCCAAACAAGGCAGATATAGAAAGTGTCCTTTCTCCATTCATGAAAAATGCAGGGAGCACTTTCAAACAATCAAATGATTTTGTGTCAAAGCCAAAAGGAGCATTTCAGCCTGGGCACAGCTAAATAATAATGTGATGACCATACAAGAGATATTGTATGGCTCACACTTTCATTGGGACCCCAACATTTGCTCCTTTGCAGTGTGGCAGCAGTGACCAGCCCGTTGCTGGTTAAGGAACAACGCAGCACCGCTGATTCTCCCCGAGTCAACCTGCTAAAAATAAGCCTGTGTAATGTTGCTCCCAGCACGGTGCAAGAACAAGAGAAGCCAAAAGGTTAGCAGCCAGAATAAAAAAAGGGCATGAGTAATACTGCAATCCCGAAAAAGATTCAGTAACTAATCTATTTATGTTGCTGAGTAATTACATGTGTAAGAGGCCTGGTGTTTAGTTTTTATTCTCAATAGGTAAGATGGCTATGGTGATAAGAAAAGAGGAAGTGTAGCAGCTATTGCCAAAATAATGCAAAAGAAAATGGGTCCGTCCTTTAATGCACTCCACTCAGATCACTCAAATCAGCCGGCATTGGTCAGATGGTCGCTACATGCCCATGCAAAACTGTTTTTGCGTACATGACCTTTAAAAACAACAATAAGTGACATCATCTTGTAGCACCATCTGTGATACATGGCAACCATTTTTGCAACCCCCGCACAGGTTGGCTGCTTGTCAAATTGAGTCAAATGAAGGAAGGAATTAAAGTCATCTGAACAAACACTGGGTAAAGATGATTTAAAAAAGTCAGTGTGTGAGAAGCTAGCTTTCAGACGACACTGAGGATTGTTCAGCATGGAGGCTAAATTGGCTTTTGTGGAACAGGTCTCTTCAACGTACCAGGCCTGTCCCTGCAGCACACCAAGCTTACTCAGTCTTCTGTAACTTGACTCATCACTCAGAAGAGTCTCGTCTTTTAACACAAGCCTCTTGAGTGGGCCTTAACTGCTGTGAACGTGTTAACACCTCCCAATCCAGTCAATCCCTGATGGAAGCCCTGGGACAGAGTCTGCGAAGATCAGAAAGGTAGTGTTGCCCGCGGAAGGTGGGCCTTGCATCAGCGCTCAAAATTAACCCTGCAGGCGCCAGGGGAGTTGAACCCCGGACATCTGTGCCCAGGACCATGTGTCCTCAGTAAGCCCGTTGCCACACAACCCCTCCTCAGTTTGGAGAAACATTCCAGCGGCATCAGCACATCCAGTAGGAATGTTGGTGGTTTAAGCCTACTACAGCCTCAGCGGCTGGGTAAGTCATGCCTCAACTATAGGTCCTTGTGTGGAGGCTATTCAAACATCAGAAAGGATGGCAATAATCTACAGCAAGAGTGAAACTTGCTCAAGTGTTGCTCGAGTTTAAAGATCACCTTCCCTTCTAGCGAATATTTGAATTGCACTGTAAAGATGAACAACATTTATAAACACATTTTCAGATTACTCTGCTGAGGGGAGAAGGCTTTGTACTGCCCTGAAATTTGAGCTGTTCATGTGCATGTAACAGCATGGTTTGTGACATCACAAATGAACCACTGTCCTATATGCAAATACATAGCTAGAAAGAGCTAAATGGAGACAAACTGGAATCAAATATGGCGTGAGAGCTGACAGCTAATTCAGATATTCATAAGCACATACCTCGATCAGTGCTGAAGCTGAAGTGCTAGAAATGGCATAGTGAACTAAACAAAATGTGCTATTTATTGTAGTCAAAGCATACAGCCAGGGATTACCCTAATATGTATTATGTTCTTATGTGGACATGAATGCATGTGCAAGGATATATCTGGACTCATGTGCATTTACACTGTATATATTAGGTAACTGTGTATATGTGTAAAAGCCCAGGATCATGTTCTGCTTGCAGCACGGTGGAGGTAAATTGAATTAAAGTGAACATGATGAGGGCGGCCGGCCTGGAACCCCCAGTCAGAGGAATTATGCTGAGCGTGGGGGGATTCAGGCAACCTTAACTGAAGGCCAGGGGTTTCCACTGGAAAGATCCATGAAGAGGCATTGATTTCATTCAGATTTAAACAGAGTGGATCATTTATTAAAAATGACCGCTGATTTGTAAAATTCAACAAGATTTAAATTGCATTAATTAACTAATGCACATGCCAATTTTCTGGCTCACTTAAGAAGTTCAGTGTGTACATTGCAGTGAAAACAAAGCCTTCTGAACGCGAAATAAAAGTATAATCCTAAAAAATTCACGATTCCTCCTCTAGCAAGGGTCAGAGGTGTGATAGCAGTCAGCAGAGCTTGTGCAGAGCATGATGAGAAGAGGCCACAGATGGCAACAGGTGGCACAGCTTGTGGAGCTAGTACTCCCCCATAGTCAAATATAGACCCACAATGGGTCAGAAGATGGACAGAGGAGGGGGCAGAATGGCTGCCTCCTATTTTAAGGTTTTGACTATTAGTCAGTGTGGAGACTCAGAGACATCCGCATCCCTTGGACCTGATTGTGTATAGGGTAACAAAGTGAGAGCTACAGTTCCAGGACCACTTATGTAAGTTTCAAATACAATACTGATGTTTGGTAAATAAAATGTGAAGGTTTCCTTGTATCTCAGACATTTTAGATAAGAAATAAAGTTCAATCACAGGCATATGTCTACGTTGATTTTGCACTATTTCCTGGAAATGTGTGGACACAAAAAGGCAGACAATTTTCTAGATCTAAATGTGACTTTAGGACTGTCAGTGGTCCTTGCAGACCATCTTATATGAGCCACATCCAGATTGTAAGTCCTCTGAGGGGTCACTGACAACTTGACATGAAGTTGAGTGACAGATTCAAAGGCAGGCCCAGTGGCAAAGGCACCTTATGCAGAGGTGTTTATCTGGTGCCTCTATCCCTGTTCTCCTGTTCCAAAGCCGGGAAAGGACGCCAGGTGCCCTTGGGCCTTGGGTGCTTGTCTCAAGGAGGGGTGTGTAGTCAGGCAGTCGGGTATGACTTGTGTCGCTTCCACTACGACCAGCGTAAGGAGTCCCAGACGTACCACATGCCGTCAGATGGAATCACGTGCAGACACTGAGCCTTTAAATGTCCAAGTCTGGCCTCTAGCAAAGTGAGGAGGCCAAAGATGTTTTTATTGTATCATGTATGGATAGTATTACCTCTCAAGTATAAACAAACTGGTGTGAAGACCTAATCAAGGTCCCAAAGAGGCTGTGATATATGTATGACAAAAACAGCTCTCAGGTTCTGAGTGTCACACTAATGACATCTTTATATTGCATTAACAGCTTTCTTAAAGCCTCATAATAACAGTTACTAAAGCAACTTATGTTTACTCCAACATGATAAGAGCAGCATCAGACTGGCACAAAACCCTGGAGGTGAGCAGCATCATGGAGCCAGGTTTGTCATGTAACACATGTTGACCCACTGAACCAACAAAATAACACAGGTTTTCTCTGCTCCTTGCTTTGGCAGGAACGATGAAAGCTATTCAACAGCTGCAGGTAAATGGCTGTAAAGGAACTACTATGGCAGAGTCAGATATCTGAAAAGCACTACAGGCCTGGCAGATGGATCAGGCCTGACTACACCTGAAGGTGCACCAGAGCTCAATGATGCCATGCACATGCAAAGCATTACTCCACCAAAATGACTGCTCCTATCATACCTACAGTTTCTACAAGTCGTAGCATCCGTCAAAATGAAGACAAATCGAAACAATCAGGCAATTCGGTGCTTTCTTTTGATGAAATCAAATGGCTTTAGGCTTCAAAATTAGTTTGAAACAGAGACACATGATAGAAACAAATTCAACTGCTGCTGCTGCTTCCAGCTGCAAAACTTACACAAAATGTACTGAAATATAGTGGAAGGATATAACCCTTTGCTCTTTGGAGTAGAAAATCAGCACAGCCCAGGGATGTTAGAGAGGCAATGATGAGATGATAGCAAATCGATTTTACATTCCTTTGGAAAGAGATTACCCTTTGTGCTCCTCCCTGCAGAGTTAACAACTTCAATGGAGTCCCTGACAGCGATCGAACCAATCAATAACACAAATAATTACACACTGAGCGGCAAAGAGTTCATGATTCTCATAATTGTCTGTAACCTGCAGGTACTCCCTTGTGCTCTGCAGCAAAAGAAAGACAAACACTAAAATGCACATGCAGTAGATTTATGGACAGAGGCCACAAAAAGGCACTTGCATGTGCCTGCAGAAGGGGTCTATGAAGGCATGAGTTGCAGCAAAGGCCCGGCCCCTCCTGCCTGGAGAATGCATGTCCCTATAAGGCCAACTGCTGGGAATAAATTGCGATTGTGACAGTGCAGAGTGACAGCAGCTGTGCAGCGTGGCTAAAGGGAAGCATGGGGCTGGGAGGGGTGAGGAGTCAGGAGGGAAGGGGAGTGAGGGAGGGAGGAACTGTAGTGAACAGTGTTGGATTTCAGGAGGCCTTCCAATCTTAGACACCTGACAGCAGGCTGGAATATGAAGGCCTGGGCCCGGGCTGCGGAGCTGAACGCCACCCCAAGGACGGACAAGGGTGACAGACAAGGGTACTGCCAACCGCTCCAGTCCGGACCGGGAGACCAGTCCGCATTTTCAGTATGGGTAATCTGAGAGAAGCTGCTGTCACTATGACATTGAACTCCACGAGTGCCATGTAATCATATTTATTGTGGGATTTTCCTGATCCCTGTAGTTTATGATGCTGTGGATTATCATCAAAGGTAATGTTGCCCCCTGTAGGCATTGAAGTCTGCAGTAGTTGAACATAAAATTCAAGAATGAAGCGAAGAGAATATAGACGTACAAATGACAAATGACTGTTCTCTCCTTGGTTAGACTTAGACTTTCCATCAGCTGGTGCCACGCGTTAGGACAGCTGACATGCTGTCAGTCCACAGGAGAGGCTGAACTCTAGTTTGAATAATCCTCAACTGCTTGCCTTCGGAAAAGCACCAAAACGCACGATAAGGCATTGGTTCATACATCAAAAGTGTTAGGCGTTAGAGTGTGCTGTTTGTTTTGGATCTTAATAATTAAAAAGACAAGACAGAGCTACTTAATCTGTCATTCTTTACTTGGTGCCAGCAGTTTAATTATAAACTGTGACAGATTTTAAATAGTCCTGCTTGGTGGCAGAGAAAGACCGGGGTAACATTTCTGTCTCTGGCTATCCTCGGCTGGTGTCCCCATGACAGTCACTGTCCCCATGTTCAGCTAACGCCATTTCTGACCAAACTGTGCCATAATGGACACAAAAACCTACCCATATTACCTACTTTTGACCATATGGCAACTCATTCCTGATCATGATCATAAAAATCTGAGTCACAGCCTCTGAATCTCTGAAGAGTCACTGTACGATCAAGCCATTCATTAAACATTCACTAAAAAAAGCCTCTAAACCTTCACCACATTACTAGTTCATTCATCAGCAGCATTTGCATGCAAACGTATCTCGTGCCCACAGTGCTCCACCCAACACAAACATGACAAAAACCAAAATGCTTACCAAAAGCCTTACCTGCTGTGGCCTGCAAAAGCAGCAGGGAGAGGAAACAGCAGATCAAGACTGTACCCTTCATGATGGCTGCCAGGAGAACTCTGATAGTCACACAGACTATATATACCAAGGCAGGAAGGTTAAAGGGCATGCAGAGAGAAGAGGCGGGGCACGGAGAGGGCCAGCTGGTGGAGGGGCTGAGGTCTCTGTGTTGGAGGTGTTGCAGGAGTCATAGCATGCCACAGGGACTCTACGCTACATGTACAAGCAGCTGACTCTCCTTTTCAGAGAGGTCGCCGCTTGGGCCTCTGCATCAGTGCACTGAGACCTGGCTTTGCGTTTCACTGCTCAATCACTCAACTTCTCACTGGTGATAATTTTACAAGATAGACAAGTAAGACAGGTGGGAGTAAGCAGATCATCTGGCTTATTTTATGTAATACTTCCCCCGTTTTACTACTTTTTCCTGTTTATGAGAGCTGATTTTGTGCAGTGTGTGATGTCAGAGGCAAACTGGATTGTGAGTCAGGAGTCTGACTGTGAGTGGACTTGTATTAAAGGAAAATTTCAAAATTTTGGAAAGTAATCTTTTTTGCTTTCTTGCCAAGAGTTAGAGAAGACTGATATCACTCAAGCGGTGTGAAGCAAGAGCCTGTTTGTGTACCAGTTAAACAGAGACGTAGACATAAGAAAAGATTTTTTCTTCTTTGCAGAATCATGTACGTGCAGAGTTTGACACTAGAAGGATGTTTCCGCATTCATCTACAGAAAGTGTAAAATTTCAAAGAGGCAGGCCTACGAGCATGATTTGTGACATCACAAATAGTTTGGAGGCCAATCCCAGTCCAGTATTCAACTTACACAAGTGTGAAATTTGAAGCCCCTTGAAGAGTGGACTTTTCAGTAAAGACGGAAGGATCTCATGTGAAGTCGTCAAACATTTGAAATGATTATTTGCATAATCATAGATTCAGGATTTTTTAAACAAGGGAGTAGAAGTGAGTGCAATTTTAAAGATTCCACATCAGAAGCACACTGTTTGCCATTCATAATCTTTACGCTAAGCTAATTGTTCTGGCTTTATACTTCATATTGTTGTTTTTACTTTACTTCTCAACCAACTCTTGAATGAATGGCACATCTTCAGTATCTGTATTTGGTTGTGTTTCCTCTCTTTGCAGTTTTGCACTTTTGTCAAATTGGTAATGTTTTCTTATCTTTTTTCTACTTGCATAATATGTTCTCTTAGGGTGCTGTGTGATGAGCTTTCAAGGCCACTGTGGACATTTCAGGAAAAATATTCACTTTCATGTCATAAGATAGCACTCTGATGTCTGTCCATTAGCTTACCACAAAGACTAGAAACGGGGGGAAACTGGCCTGCTTCTGTTCAAAGATAACGTGTATGTATCATGATATCCAACAGGCAAATATTAAAGCAGTTGGCTTTCTGTCTTATCATCAAGCTCGAATAAGTACAAGAATCGGGCCCTTCACAATGAGGTGCCATTGTCACTTTGCTGAACAAAGAATGACAATCAAACGACTTTAAAGCTGCTGCCTTTCACTCCACTATTAGCGCTAAATATGCCTCGAGTAAATGAGAGGCTGGCGTTGGAGGGAGCTGTCAGCCTTTGGTTCTAGTAAGGAAGACACAATGCTCACTTGGCAGCCATGTTGGGAGGTAATCATGAGACTGAGTGTGAGAGAGCAAGATGGATGAGAGCTGAGGAGAGGGTATGTCTGGAACATAAAGACCCCAGAGTGAACCTAGAATCCCTAACGCAGCTAAACGCTAGGCGGATTACCGCTTTATCACACTCAAGCAGACACACTGCGCTGAACATAATCGCACAGTTCCTTGGGAATCAACATCTCCACTGTAAATTAATCCCCAAATGTGGCAGGAGTTTCTTACGCGAGTGTGTCCATCCGAATGACTTGGGAAGTGTGTCCAAACAATGCAGCGAGTTCGTTTTGGTGCGTAAAACTGCCTTAATCCTGAGGAACCTCACTGATGGTGGCTGAGATGTATGGTGATTTGCTCATGAGAAAAATCTGCTTTTCATGAGCTTTTGTGAATACTAGTGAGCATGAATCAGTCGTCTGTAAAATGTTCGTCTGCCTTTAACACGTTAGCTGCAGATTTGATGTACTGCCAATTGAAAAAAACATAAAAATGACAATCAGTAATAAATAATAGCCGAAAGTTTGTAAAGGCTCAAAATGCTTCATTAAGATGCAGTAAAGCCCTGGATAGGGGTGTTTCTGCATAGTTAGGAATTATGGAGGCACGCTTTCATAAATGGAGCAAATGTAGGCCAATATGTTCTTACCATGCAAGAAACTGTAAATGCTGACTTCATAGTTGCATTTGTGTGAAACCACATAATTCATGCATTAATTGGCAGGAAAATAGCCAGGATTTTAGAAATACTGAGGTCATTAGTAATCTCCCCAGTAGCCACATCTGCCCTCAGAGGTATTTATTTGAATATTTCATATTTGTTTATTCAGCTGCCTGTTCAATTATATTTTCCATATATTTCATGTCAAAAGGCTGATCTATTTACTTGGCCTAAATGTATTAACGCTGCCCAGTAAATTTAAGTATACTGACTCTAAAAATACTGAAATCTAACACATTCCCTGAACATTTATTAAAACCACTGACACTGCATTCAACTCCAGTTTCATCCGAGTTGTAGCATTTTGGGTCTTTTAACACTAAAAGCGCAACAGACTTATTAACTGTACTGCACGATGCCACTTTATACCGAAGCTGTGCTATTTGGTCCATATCCATATCAGCTGTTGTGGTCTCAGCAAAATATTAAAAATTAGGGATGATAGAGCCACCACGGAAACAAAAACGAGAGGTATTTCTGAATGAGAGTGTGATGGTGTGAACAAGAGGCGGGGAATGAATGAATGCGTGTCAGGGGAGGATGGCAAGAGATGCCACCCACTGTCCCCACTGTACGCTTTAACTGTCAGAGGAGGTGGTCAACCTTAATTTAGCAATTGGGGGCTGAGCAGTGTGTGTGTGTGGGGGGGGCTTTGAAATCCCAGCCACCAATCAGGAATAGACACTTGTGCATCAACTGTACTGCTTCAGTGACAGCCAACCAGAGCTGGAGAGGAGGCAACTCAGCTGGTTATGTTATTATTAGAGTTAGAATAATTTAATACTACAGAGCAGCTCATATTTAGAGTAAAAAAAGGAGAAAAAAAGACGCACACACAGGACCCAATGCGTAAAAAACAAAGTACAAACTTTATTATTCTGTCTTTACAAAGGCACAAGCCTCTTTATTCCCAAAACATTTCTCTTAAAAAAAAAAAAAACAAAAAAAAACAAAAAACAAAAAGAAAAAATAGCTTCTTGATGACCATATGCACCGACAGGTCTAACAAAAAAAAAAGATATACATAGAACAGACAAAAGGAGAGAGAGTAGACAGAGCTGCGAAATGTTAAGGGAGACAAGAGATAATGACAATAGATAAACAAAGACAGCATAAAAGATTAAAAAAAATGTGAGGGGCAAACAGGACGAGATGTAGGACTGGACATGGAGGGAAAGGGGGATACACAGCTGTGCGGTTTTTACTCATAACCTCAAGAGCTTCAGCTGAGGAGATGCCCCTTTTTGCAAAAGAAGAGGCGGACTCCAGTATAGTACAGTAAGTGCTTTGTAATCTTGACCCCATTTAATGACCCCCAGCCCACCCTGCTCATCTGACAATCTGATATGTCCACGTAACGTTTCCTAACACACAGAACAGAGTGTCAAACACATATGGAAATAAAACAGTTCTGGGATTCAGCAGAAAACGATCAAATGCAGATACTCAAGAGGAAAAAGCGAGCGCTCTACAAAAAGCAAATCACGCTTTCAACATCCAGGAATCCCCGTCCTGTGGTGACAAGCACTGGGAAAACACGTCCCATGATTTCATTTGACAGACGCGTCACTCTTTTCAGTGCAGCAGACATCAATATATATATATATTTTTTTAAAGGGCAGGTCCATGACATGAATGATGATAGATGAGGTGTGTTTGATTCAACACTTTATCTGTCCAGCAGTTCAAAGCTCCATCTATGCACTGATGCAGGGGAGTCTGACAATGACTGTCAGTGAACGTGTCGAGAGGCCTAAATGTGACTGCGATCTCTACATATACCAGGTTCAACTTGTGAAAAAGCAACTTGATGAAAAAATTTCATTTTATGGAATGTTAACATGTCATTGGGGATTTTTTTTTCCCCACACACATCTGGCTTTAATAGTGCACACAAAGGGGCCAAAATGGTTGCAAATCTAGATGTGAATCTTATGGGGAAAAGTATCAGGAGTGCTTGACTGTAATTGGTGCTGTACACCAGCAACATGTTCATTTTAGAGGCAAAAATAAGAGAACAAACATAAGTAACATAGACAAAATAACTGGGAATATATTCTAACACACCCTGGGTGTTTACAAGTCTGTTTGTAAAGGATTCCAGTGGCCACCAAACGGCCCAGATCAAGTGTTCAGGTACATCTCTCAGACCCCAGGGCTGCGTTAAGGCTGGCTTCACAGTGCCTCCCAGCACCCACGGGTTATTAGTAAGGCAAGCTGCTGCCTCTCTCAACCACATGTCTTAATGTCTGCCTGCCAGCCAACAGTTCCAGGCATAAAAAAAGCACAAGGAAAGTAAAGAAACATGTAAATAACATGGCACGCCAGACAAAGGGCGCACAAAAGGACAAATGATGTATGTAAGGAAATGCATAGAGCATATATGGTCAGCCCAGTCACCTCCATGGCACATTCAAGCAATTTCACTGGGCATTTTCCTTGTAGTTGAAGAAAATTTTGCTTTGATAGATGTCCACACATTTGGACAGGAAACTACACTGTTAAGGGCTAAAATAAAACCAGTCCTTAAGATTGAGTGAACAAGTGATTGTATGTCAGTCGTATTTGTATGTGTGAGTGCTGTGCGCACAAACACGTGTGCCTCAACTGCAAGGCAAAAGCGGTGCTGCTGCAGACTGCCAGAGTCTGGGACACCACCGAGCCCCGCTGATTCAAAACGCTAAAAAGGTACACATACACGCACGCACACAGACACACACTCACATACATACACAGAGTGGAAACCACTCAAGAGTGCCCACAGATTAGCTTATTTAACAAGCCAGGTGCTTTTATAATCGAGAGGGGTGTCAAGAAATGTCAAAGCGGTGACTTTTCTTTTTTTGTCAGGCCATGAGTAAAAAGTAGAACACGCCAAATACATATGTGGGATTACTGGGAACCCAGCCCAGTAAAAATGGCAACAAACAAACGAACAAAAATAAAAGTTGTGAACCGGTTAGCGCACTCTCTCCTCCCGATCTTTGCTTCATTTCCTGTGAGCATCAGTCAGCCATGAAAACAGCTTTTTTTTGTTTTTTTTTTTCCTGTACAATCACGTTAACTCGCTGGCTGAGGGGATTCTCAGAGAAATAAAACATGAAAAAGTAGACTTCACAAGACTAAAATGACATATTCTTTCATACCAGATGCCCAAAAGATGGAACTATGACACAGTCTTGTTGGCTCACAGTGTCTGAGCTCAGAGGAGGTTTAAAGGATGCTCGTCTTTAACGACAAATGCCACGCTACTGGGCTCTTCACTGACTTTGCCTCCTGTTTTGTGGATCAGTCACATGGCTTCAGGGGCAAAATAAAGAGAACAGTCCCGGTGATCGATGATAATGTTGAGCAGACATTCACAATTCTAGCATCCAGCACGAGCGAGCGTTTTTACATCAGTATGGTGGTCGCTCTAATGACCTTTTCTATAGTTTGAAAGAACAGACGTGTGTTTGCATGTGTGAGCGAGTGAGAGCGCAGGGGGGGGGGCTAGAGATAAGCAAAGACGCAAAAGAGACTGCATGTACGAGTGTCTAAGTGTAAACCTATTCGGGCTGCCTACGGTACAACATGTAAGAGTGTGCACTGAAAAGGAGAAAAAACAAACAAACAAACAAAAAAAAGAGTGCTTCAATCTGTCTACCAGCCCTATTAATGTCCACTGAACATGAGTGCTGTGGGTTTGTCGCCTCCTGTCGCCCTGGTCTGCTTGGGCCTTTTTGTGTGTGTAAGTGTGTGTGTGAGTGTGTGGCGTGCGAGGCGTCACGGGTGAACTCAGGGCAGCGAGCAGTCGTCAGGCCCGTCGCTGTTTGAGGCCGTGTCTGAGCCCGCCGCGTCGGAGAGCACGCGGCCTGAAGTGACTATGACCGCCCTCCGCTGCTCCTCCTCGCCGGCGCAGCCCTTCCCCTGGGTGCCCTCGATGTGCTGGATTGCCTGGAGAAAGAGGGAGGGAGGGAAGTGGTGTCAGCAGCAACAGCGCCCTCTAGTGTTCAGACCATTCCAATAAGAATGAACCATGAATCTGCTTCTGACTTGTGGGTCTTACTTGAACGATGGTGTCCAGGTTCTGTCGAGATGTGGACACTGTATTGATTACGGATGCCGGGCCCATGGTTACCACGGTGACATGATGGGGCTGGGGAGGCTGGACAGGTGCAGGGACGATGACCGTGGCGTGGTGTGTCGGGGCAGGGGGGGTAGCTGGGGCCAAAACCTGGCAGAGAGGAGCAATTATTTTATATTATTCACATCTCCACTGCGCTGTGAGAGCAGACTGGAACTATACAGTTACATAAACTAATACACACATCATGGGGAACACAGCTGGGCAGCATATTGAATATTAACCAGGCCAGATGTTAGGAATATTTCATTAGCCTAACTGTTCTCATGTCCTTATGTTTGGGGAAAACTTTTCTCACGGTGGGTTTTGAGCACCCTCTAAAAATCAAGCTTACTGGGGAGCGGGTTTGGTTTTTCCTGAAGTGGCGACCATAAGGAACGCTCTGCTTTCTCTCGCCACTTGCAGGTGGTGCTTTAGACCAACATGAGAATGACCAAAAGAGAGCGCACAAGCCCAAAGCAGTATGAAAAACAAGCGCTCCCCTAAATGGATCAATTATATTACCCCAATGAAAGCAGATTGTTTATGACTTCTCTGAATGGTTAACATGTTTTCTAAAGTATAATTTTTTTTTTCTCCTTCCTTACTGTAGGCTCCCTGTTATTGTAAATAGTTTGGAGTGTCAGATTTTCTATGTTCTGGCTCTCAGTTCGTGGCTTTCGGTTATTAGTGATTTTTGCATATATGGGCTGATGAGTGGAGGGAACTGGCTTAAGGTTTTTTTTTGGGGGGAAAGAAGTTAAAAATGAATGCTAACAGAGGTGATGTTGACGTGAGTTAAAAAATGCCCACAAAAAAGGAAAGAATCTTGTATCTGTATTTGTTTTATGTGTATAACTGTATACATTTGTTCTTTCCAAATAAAAATAAAATAAAAAGAAAGAAAAACAACCGCTCCCCTTTGACTTGAAATAAACAATTTCAACATTGATTAAAAGCTGCTTGTTTCTATTAAATTTTTGTGATGTTGGCGATGCTTGAACTTACGACGCCCTGTAACTGAATGATCTGGAAAAAGTTAGCGAGGCGACCTTTTGTGGACGTTTTGATGAATATGATGCATATCGTTTATTTACTGCTTTGATAATTCTGTACAGTTGAAATGTGACTAAAGCAGATCAAGCTGCCACGAATCTAGTGTAACCACGTTAACTTCGTCCATTCACACTGATATTGATTCAAGGTCGTGTTGCTGGGCTCTGCTTGGAGAGTCACAAAGTGTCACGTGACCGATCCAGAGCGTATCAGTCATCTTTCACTACGAGCAGCGGATGGGCAGACAGCACACGGCCATTGATTTGGCAGCGTGCTCGGTTAAAGCTGGCCTGCAGAAACAGGATACTGCGGCTGTCAGGCAGGAGACAGGCAGAGCTCATTTAACACACCGTAAATACGTCTTAGCTGTTGACAGATCTAGCTCCGGACATGGAGGAGGCCGTCAGTGTGGCATCAGTTCAGGTGTGAGTTTCATAATGCGGCATGCTTTGACATGATTGGCTCAAAAGTCCACAGCTATGCACAGGAGGGAGAAGGGCGGTTTGGTGCCAGCTGGATGATGCATTTATGCTAATGAGTCCAAAATAAACAGCGGTTTTGAAAATATACTGAGCTGAAAATGGTTTGTCAAAAAATGGATGGATGTTTAAAAAACCTCTGGAAATTTTGGAAGGAAGATGTGCTGAGCGGCATCAGAGGGACAGAGTGAGGTCAAGTTAACCATGTTCAGATTAAAAAATGACTTCATGAGCCATAGACACCCATTTTTACATCTATTTTACGTCTAAAACGCATATTCAATGAGAAACCTGAAGGTCTAAATTTGACGCCTGGCTTTAAAGGGGTATGTCATCGCTGGAAAGGGTTTCATAAAACTGGGCTGTCTACACTGCAGAAATACGCAAATATTTTAAGAAATTGGTGCTACGTGACCAGAGAAAACAGAGAAAAAAGTGCTTTGGTGTACTCTTTTGCTCCAAAGGTAGAAAACCTACAACGTGGGACCACTAAACAGTGCGGCATTCTGTTTTGGCGCGTTCGTTTTGTGGTCACAAACTTTCTTGTATTATATCCCTACATCAAATCCAGTTGTACAAAGGTCCATTTCTGCTTCAGCCTGATATTTGTATACTGGATTTTGCACATTAGACTTAGAAAAAAGTGAAATTTATCAGCACATGAGTGCGATTCTCAGAAGGACTCCACTGTTTATGTGTGAGTCAGACTCATATGCAAATGCCTCCAACCTGTGGGCTGTGAGCTGGAGTGAGGTCCCTCTCCAGCTGCTTGTGCTGCTGCAGATGAACAAGGCTCTGTGTCTGGGCCTGCTGATCCTGGACCTGCTGGGCGATCGCCTTCAGTTTCTCTGGGTACAACTGGGCATCCAGCGAACGCATCTGCCACACAGGGCAGAGGATAAAGTGCGAGTTAGCGACCCCGGAGGGACGACTTGAAGCGGTCTGACGTTGTGCTTCGCGCTGTGGGTCACCCTTACCTGATCTTCCAGCATCATCCTGACCGAACGCTCTTTCTCCAGCTGCTGCCTTAACTCGATCATCTCCCTCCTCAAGTCCTCAGTCTTCTCCTCCTCAAGGATGTCTGGTGAGCCAATCCCTTCGTCTTTCTCCTCCGCACGCCTCCTCTTTGGGGAGGAGCCACTTAACTCCTGAGGAGAGCAAACAGCGATTAGTAATCTGTAGAGGAACACTAGGAGTGATGATGCTGAGAGGCAGAAAAGCCTGTTAGCGGCGTCGTTCACGCTTTCAGGTGAGGTGATGGTTTACTTGTATGATTCGTTTGAGCTGACTGTTCTGCTGCAATAGCCGCGTCTTCTCTTGCTCCAAAGTGAAAATGTACTCTGCTGTCTGTTGTAGGATGGCAGCCTGGGGGGGGGGGGGAGGAAGAATAACGTTACAGGTTTGTTTTGAAGGCAAGTTCAGACCCTCACACCTCCATCTAACTCATCACCTAATTCAGCTCTCGCTTTGTGACCCACCTTACTGAGCTTCTCTCCATCGCTGTGTGGGATGAGTGTTTTAAGCGACTGGAATCCAGCATTGATGCTCTGCATACGCCGACGCTCGTTGCTGTTGGCAATCTCTCTGCGGATTCGCCTCTCTTGGTCCCGGGCTGTTTCTGGGGTCAGAGGAATGTTGGCCAGACTACAGGGGGAGGCATAGGGGGAAAACACACATCAGGAATATCTTCTTTACCACAGAGCTAGAACCACAGGACATGTTATACGCACGTTGCTTCCATACCAAACACTGACTTGCTTATTAACATCTAGTCCAGGTTAATGGTAAACGACAACAAGCTACACAGGTATTTAGAGCGCAGTTGTTTTTTTACGTCCACCAATCACCACTTCTCTGTGCGTCTATGAATGAAATGTTTAAGAATCTAAAGCTTTAGTACACAGGAGAGCATATTGGCATATAGCAGAAGTTCCCGGCAAAAAGATAATCAGGGTTGCAGCCTTTGACAATTGTGCCACAAAGCTCTGGGACTGAAGCGCTGGACGTCTTTAAAAGAAAGCTCAAAACTCTTCACTTTAGTTTTAACTAACTTTCACTTTCCCGACACAGGCCTGAAACTCGTCTCGCACTCATGCACCGCTGCACATGCACCACTGCACGGCACAAGCACACAAACTTTGCATTTTACTTGATTTTATGCATTCTACGTGCTCTGTTTTTAACTCTATTTTCTTGTCATTACGCAGCTGGATTTATTTTTCCGCATTATGTTCGTCTCCTTATTCTATTTTCATTCTTATTTTTACTATCACTCTCAAGTGGGTTTCATCCTCCATCTTAATTTGCATTCCTTTTCACGCATGCTTTCACGTTCATTCTGTCTTTTTTATGTGATGCATGTGGTACGTGAGATTTATTTGCTGTAAAGCACTTTGAGCTGTATTTCTTGTTTTCAAATAAAACTCATTATTATGACTATAAGTGCTGTGATCCAGGGTTACATATAGTGCGCTTGTTTTAAACCCCATTTTGCCCCGCAAAGACGTAGCTGAAGCAACGTCACCTCTCACCAGGTGTTAAAGTGTCACATTAATATGTGTGCATTGTGATCCAAGTTGTGTTTTTGTACTGACATTTCACAAAAAGGTGTCTTTTCCAATTAGCGGTAACTCCAGTCGAATGCTTCTCTGAGATGTAATTAGACGCTAAACACCGAGGCTGTTGCTATTTCCACCCCAAAACTGCTGTGAAAAGACAAAATATGCTGTAATTCAGCTGAGGGGAAATTCTAAGCGGACTTCCTCAAACACACTCTGTATCGAGCTCAGTATCTCTGGGACCCTCTCTAGCCAAGCTCTTATCTGTACTGACTCAGCTGCCTCAGTGCAAACACTGGGAACAATTGTGCAGACACAGATGAGAAAAGGAGTGTGTGTGCGGACTCAGTCGCACACACGCACCAACACTGCAGCGGCACATCCAGCAAACACACACACTGCCAAAACATGACCAACCGGGCCTGGTCTATCACACAAACACAAACCCCTACAGAGGCACAGACTGGGCCCCAATTAGTGCAGATTAAAGCTTAAAACAGGAGTTTAAGTATCAGGCAACTACATAGAGCTGAACCAACTGGTCTATCAATTGATTAATGGCAGAAATCAGAAATTCATTCTGCATGCAGGTTGATAATCAATACATTTAAGCTTTTTTTCCAGGCAAAAACACAAGAAAATGATGCTTACAGATTCTCAAATGTGACAATTTGCTGCTTTCTTGGCATTAATGATAGTAAATTAAATATCTTCTAGTTTTTCAGTGTTGGTCAAACTATAATAATAGGTTTTAAGAAATCACGTTGAACTCTATTGGAAATAGCTACGAGCATTTTCTCTCTATTTTCAGGCATTTATAGACTAAACAATAAAGCAAAGTATTAAACAATAATGAAAATAATCACTAGTTGTGGGGCAAAATGCAAGCAATTGGCTTCTATTTTTATTATTCATTACAATAATAACACGACTGAACATAGTTGTTTTTAAATTTGAAGACATGCACTCAAATTGCCTCTTTTCCATTAATTTTAAGTACATTATGCATCTGAAATCAGCCTGTGTTACATTTGGGTAATTTCCTTCGCTGTGTACCAACTATCTGCAGACTCACAATGAGGAATTTAAAAATAATTAAAAAAAGACTCCATTTCCCAGACTGCTCGCGTCACGACCAGCAGGCAGCAGCAACAGCAGCGAATCCCTCCGCCTCCCTCTTCACGCAGGGCTGCGGACGTATCGAAGGGCCTTCCGCGACATACACACCCCCTTATTAATAACACCACTTTTAATTTTCCTGCCTCCCCGCGAACGTCAAATGTCCCTTTACCGGACACACTGGAGGAAATGTAGCTACAACGGGCCAAATAAACCCCCTTCGTCCCCACAGTGCCCGACACCACCTCCGTGCTCCAGGCAGACTTTTCGCGTCCTCCGCCATTATAACAATGCGGCAGGCAGCATGGCAGAGGTGCGGGATGAAAAGACGCAGTGGAGGCGACTCGATAGCGCGAACAAGACGCACAGAAACACCTCTAAAACTGTCGCCACGTCGAATGGGGGTGATTTTGGCAGCAGCTGTACATTTTCACGTTACAAGTAAATGAAAACGGTGCGCCATAAACAGGAAACAAACGCCAGACCCCCTCAACACTTAAAGCAGAAGCCACAAGCATGGCCGCACTACCCACAATAACTTCGGATCGCTTTGAGGGAAATCGGCAGCTCCAACGGTGTGTGCGGCAAATATAGACCCTTTCACACTGTGTGACACTCGCTCGTATAACCATTCCCTTTCTTATGCAAATCACAGCACCTATAAGTGACACCGGGGTGGTAATTTGAGGATAAATAGAGCAGGGATGCGCTCCGGAGCGAGGTAGCAGCGTGGTGTGCACGAACCACGTGGTTTATGTTTGCTAGCCACAAAATACATCGATTTCGCAGTGAAATGTGCGAAATAACATGACGGGGAGGATGCTGCGATCCCAGCCAGAGCCCCGACATGCTCAGACGCAATGTAATGTCACTGTTTGGTGGCAATTAAAGCCCGCAGCTGCCCGTGAGCGGGTCGTGTACACAATAACAGATCAGATGAAGCATGTTTCCTCAGCGCCGTCGCTAAGTGCGTGTACTCCGCACAGATGTCTCAGAATAAGACACGCAGCGCGCTGGGTGAAGCGCACACTTCGTGGACATACATACCTACAAAGACCTCCAATCACTTCTTTCTCCGTTTTCCTGAAATGTTGCAAGGAGGGCACCTTCTGAGCGGGTACCATGAAATACTCCATGCTCGCCTCTCGCCAGTTTGATCCCCCCCTCTAAAAAAAACCAAAAAGAAAAAAAAAAAAAAAACAGCAAACAGTCTCCGTAGAATAAAAGACAAATGATGACGTTAGAGAGCAGAAATCCCGTTATCCAACGCGGGTTCAACCCTCATATCTGTCCCTCGGCTGTGTAATGTAGTAGTTTCAGGCTGCCGAGAGTTGTAATGTTACTCGACTTCCAGCTGATGGGGTTCCCTCGTTGTGTGTGGCGCTCTACCTCTCTCTCTCTTTCTCTCTCCCTCCCCTTTGCTTTCTCTCTGCATGACCGTGTGTGTGCGTGTGTGTGTGTGTGTGTATGCAGCTGATCGGATGGCTTTCAAGGCGGGAAACAGCTGGTAGGAGTCACACTGCACTACCAAAAGCCTCCTTCCGCAGAGACGGGGGACTGCATGTAAACAAAGGACTATTTAGCGCAGAAATAGGCTCCACCGACCAGACAAGGTAAAGGGGGTTATCTGCCTTTAATAGGAATTACAACAACAACAACAAAAGGAAGAGCTAATGAATGATTGAAAGCGCGGTAAAGCGTTGAGTTAATCCTCCAGTCGGTGATTATAATAATATATCAAACAAAAATCTTTTTCCCTTGCTCCAGTATAATTGATGCTTTTTTTTATTTTTATTTTTATTTTTATAAAGACCGGCTGTAATTTTAACCCATAAACATTTAAAGCATCCCCAAAATGAAGGTGAGCATGTAATTACAGGCTGTGATCATAGCGCCTGGGGTCATCTCTATGTGGCAATAGCCCAAATGTTATTCTTTCATTTTATTCAGATTTCACCCTGACAGATAAGTAGCCTAAATAAAGAGCGGGACCACTACAGGGGCGGATACTCTCAGCAGCTGCGATAAGCGAACAACAGGGATCAGCTGACGGGCTGGCAGAGCTGCACAGCAACAGCGCACCGGGGAGGGCTTTTAGGGACAGGCTGCTGGCCGGCGCACCGCGCGGCTGGACGAGCATGTTGTGCACCATTTTGGGTTTAACGGTGGTTGTACAGGAGGATGCATTATTGTAACCTAATTTAGTGGGTTTAACAGAGGCTGCGACGCGCCTGCAGCGAATCCAGACACAAAATGGGAGCGGTGACTTTTTTTTTTTTTTTTTTACACCCGGAAATGTGTCAACCTGCAGCGGTGTCTTTATGGAGGCGCATGCTGACATGTTCGCTTTTATTAATTAGTCTGCCTCGCTGGTGTCGAACATTTGCATAATGACATCTTGATGTTGACATCTGCTGTTGATTTATGGACGACATTCACTTGCAGGCAGTGATTTACAGGAGGACTCATGCGAAACTTTGTACTTAAATGTAAAAAGCCCGTAATTAAATAGGAAAATAAGAGAAGATAGAACACAAAATGCCTATTAGCTGATATAACTGCTGAATCTCATCATATGCCGTATGTGTACAGTTAACAGTACTGTGGATTATATTATAACCTGTCAAAACTATGGATACTTCTTGCACATGCTCGTTTGTCCCACTACTTGTAATTTATTGCAAATTGCCAGATGTCCTACTACAGCCCAGACAATGGTACACATTTTGACCTGCAGCCTGCAAAACAGCAGTTTAGGTCAAATCCTGATCATAGAATGAATGAATACCACATGCAATACCTCAATGCATATTTCTGCTCCACGCAACAGCTGCGAAATGTATGAATAGTGAGTTAAAATATTTAAATCCTTAAAGGCCCTGTCACTGCCCCCCAAACGAGCCGACAAAAGGAAATGCAAACCTGAGCTGCTGAAGTTTTCTTTGAAACAAAGGTCTAAAGTGTGACTTTCAAACGAATCAAATGGGATAAATTTATCGACTTGATCTTTATTTCATAAATATTGAATGGTTGGAGAATTATTGCTTTTCCTCAGAATTTAAATATAAGGCTCGGCAAACCACTTCTTAATAATGAATATAGTCTCTGTGGGCTCCTGGCTTAATTAAATCCTCTCCCAGGCCGCCGTGTGCCCTCTAGTGGTCACATGGCGAAAAGGCAAACCTCAGCATCAGAGACTGGATGCCACAGGGCGGACAAAACAGAAACATGTCGCAATGAAATACAGCAGCCTTGTCACTCATGCAACACCAGTTTAGTCAAAATGGTAAAAATCTGTGGTAATTTCCTTTTAAAAACATGTTTAAAAGCAGTCGTGATGGTCACTTTTAAGGTTTTCAGATGTGTGAAAGCTGGCACTTACTGCTAATTGAAATTCAGCTAAAAACTGCCTCACGTGTGGATAGCTGTGTAATAGTGAGCTGAGACTGTGCAGCAGTCATTGATGTTACAACACTAAAAGCATGAGGATGTGTGCCACACAGGAAAACTGCATGAGCAAACAGGAAGTGTCAACAGGACTGATGCACATTTCACTGCACACCAGATTTCTGATAGCCATTCCTTATTTCTACTTTACATTAGATATGAGAGTGGTGAACAGGATATATGAACAGTAACAAACAGATCCTATGAGCCCTCAAACTGAATCAACATGCTTGAACAGTTCAACAAAATTGTATTAATTATGTTGAAGTGCAAAGTACATTTAAGTGTGATTTAGACTCTACACGCCTGCCATTTATAGCAATTAAAGCCTGGACATAAAAATACCGAATTAATTTTTAAATAACTATTATATTTAAAATACTGCAAATTGCATGAAATCATTTTCCTGCTCTTCTTTTTTTTTCAAATGCAGTCTTGTAATTGTAATCTTGTAATGTTGTTGTTCTGGGAAATAAATTGGAAAAGGAGAAACAGTCAGAAAATAAAATAAATACTGAGCTTCTGTGGTTTGATACGTGGACAGCTATAAATGGCTGAAAAGGGTTAGATAGTTTAGAGCGGCATGAATGTTAATGAGGTGAAGTCAGGGTATTTGTGATATCTGTTTTTTTTTTTCTTTCCTCACCTGCTGCATGTACTCATTGTATGCGCAAATGATGCACTAAGTGATAACAGCATACAGCCAAATATGTATAAAAGATGCGAGCACATACACTTAATCAAGTCCTGTATATAAGTGCAAGTTTGAGAAATTTATCTCAGTGTATCACCTGGTTTATAAAACATCAGAAAATAGTGAGAAGTACCTGTCAAAATTCCCAAAAGCTAAAGACAACATCCTTAAATGATCTGTTTAGTCCAATCAACAGTTCAAAAAACAAAGATGTTCAGCTTACTATCACATAAAACAGCAAATCCTCACATCTGTCTTATTATACTTCATTGGGATATACATATATATTGCTTGACAAAATGGATTTATTGATTAGTCGACTAATTAAATAACTGCTTCATTTTTACTTACATGAATATTTTATAGCATTTTATGCACTCCTTTGCATCTGAGAGAAAATCATTGTACTCTTTTTTTTTTCCACTTTTCAGATTTTTTTATGTACAAAATATTCAATCTGTTTATAAGGTATGATTCAATTTTTGCAGCTTAAACTTCTTTCAGTATATAAAATTGTTAAAATTTATTAAACCTGAACCTGCAACCTGCTTGGACCAACACTCATCTGGCCCTCCCACGGTGCCCTGTCCCCAAACATCAGGTTAGTGCACCTGAAAACGTGCACATAGCCACAGGTGTAATAGAAAATAGTGTAAATACTGTAAATGAAGACAAAACGTACAGGCAGGTGTGGCTTTGATTACATTGCTTTATTGTTTTAAGCATTAGGATTACAGTAAAATCACTGGTTGTCAGAAGTGAGAACTTTTAAACCATCCAACCCTGTTTTCACTGTGTTTTTTGTGACAGCCTGCTGAGGCAGAGGTGACGGCCAGCATGAGAGCAGAGACTCTGCAGAGGAAGACACTGAGCAGGAGAACAAACAGTGAAACACAGCGCTGTTATCCTTCATGATGGAAGGAAGCTGAGGCGGAGAGATGGCCGTGAGGACAGAGAGAGTGAGAGAGAGAGAGGGAGAGAGGAAGGGGAGAGCTTGGAGAGGAGCCGGGGACTGCCCATGGTGGATGGGCGGAGCAGTAAGCATGCGCTGAGCTGGCAGACTCTGAGCTGGTCCTGACGGGCTGGCTGCGCTCCGGGCGGCTGTCTGTGCGCTTCAGACGGTCGTGGGGGAGACTACCATCAACACTCAGCGTGTCCTCGAGTGCTGAGAGGAAAAAATAAAGAGGAAAAAAAGAAAAAGAAAAAAGCCAAAAAAACAGAAGAGTCACGAGGATAACTGCGAGAAAAGAAAGCAAACAGCCCCACCTCGGCATCTGGAAAAGCACCGAAGAAGAAGGAGACGATCCTCCCCCTCTACCCCACACCCCGTCGCCAACCCGCCCTATCTACCCTACCCACCACTTCGTGCCATCCCTCTGGTCTGAACTGCCCTCCCACCCCGCCAGGAGAACCACGACCACCCAGAGGAAACCCCCGGCTTGACCAGCGTTGCCATTAAGCGATGCGCTTTGAATTTTGGAAGAAGTCACCTTTGCGTTTTTGATGCACAGCACAACCAGTGGTCTTCGTTTTTCCTCAGCGGGAACAGTTCAGACTACGGATTTGGGTGTTTACACTTTTTGACGGGTTTCCAGTGGCGTGATAACATGCAGAATATATCACCCCACGGCAACACACCAGGCTGTCATCCCACAGAATAGTCGTTATTTAAACAGCCAGCTGTCACACACGCTGCGTTTGAGCTTATGTTTGATTTTTCCATGCTTAGAAATAATCCTGACAATGGTCTGGGAGCGGACCGCCTCTCCAGACACCTAGTACTATTTTTTCAAGACGCACCAGCTCTATATTTCGTTTTTGTCGAAGGCAAAGCCACAAATTGACGAGGAGTCTTTTGACACCGACGCCGCTTGAGCCACAGGACTTTGCGTGCGAAGTTTGCACCGGGAAGAGGGGGGCTAAGTCGGAGATATCTCGGCCATATCCACGGCATTTTCCCTGTAAGGTAAGCCAGGAGCAGCCCCGTTTTGCATGTCAGTCCTGTGTAGTGTGTCTGCTGGTCATGTGTGTCCACGTTGGCCTGAGTGCGCTGCGACAGTGTGAAAAATTGCACGGGTTCAAACAGGGTAGTGACCTATTTACAGAGACCGTCCAGCGGTGCGTCCACATCCTGCAGCCTGGACTCCCCGTACTGTCACATTCAAGGCCGGTCGCGGCGGACGTGCTTTTACCGGCGTTTGTGCCATTTACGCAGACACCGTGTCATGCAGGCTACCCCACTTTCAACACGGGAGCGACCCTCTCCGCGTGTCTGCATCCTGCTATTAAACCAGCATCTCCCCCCTCCTCAACCCTGAGAGACATTTTTAGAGCAGTATCACAAATCCTGCCCTATATAGGGGAGTACATCACAGCCCAGCCAGCTGTTGTGCAAGCTGCAGGCTTGTACTGAGCTCTCTGATGTTCTGTCACAACATCTGATAAAGAGTTCAACGTCTACGAACCGCTGACTGTCACTTAAACAAGTGATGCCTATTGGTAAATAAAAAGGTGGCTTAGCCGTGAGCAGCACATGAGGTAAACACCCACCGAGAAACGTTCATTTTCAGATTTGCCTCATATTTTCCATACAGAGGCTGAATATTCTGTTATTTCATGAGTTTTGTTTACCCTCGACTGTGCTCCTGATCACAACAGCACATGCATTAATGCACACCCTTCCTCCGTGTGGTTCGTGCACTGTGTAATGATTGGAGCTGGTAACATCTTTGTCTTGCCATTTTGTCATTTCTCTTTCGACCAGTTCTAAGTTAGTTGAGGCCAAGCATGTAATGCAGGGGGCAAGGATGAGCACAGGCAGAGAGGCCTAGATAAAGAGCTATTTTCCTCCAATTAAGCAATTCCACTGTCCCTAAGCCTAATTGTGTGCACACTGGGACTCGGTTTGGGATGGACCTTCTCCCCATTGGCTGCCTCCCATGGGCCCATTGTTCCAGAAGATGCCAGGGGAAAGAGCAGAGCCCTGCCAAGGCGGACCTAACAAGCCCTGTGCTGGAGTGGAATAAGGCCTGATCATTAAAAAGCATTAGGCCACAATGCAGATCGAGGCTCACTCAGGGGGCTGCAGTTGCATTTTGGATCCGAGGATGGCTGTATATTTGCAAGGTGACTGTGTGGTACTGTATGAACAATATAGCGCGTGGGCGGATGAGAGAAACTGTCACTCAGATATCATATGAGACTGGAGGAGGTCTGGCTGCGGGCCCACTGGACCTCTCTCAAAGTATGTGGGGAAGAGGAGCAGTGAAAGAGGCCGCACAGGCTTTGTGCAGAGGGAGGACTTTGACTCCCTCTCCTCCCTCCCTTCCTCTTCCAGGCCCCCGCTATTTAATCCATAACCCCTCTCTGAACTGTGAGCACAGGTGCTCCTCACATCCACAGCCCGCTCCCCGCATTGTTTATCCAATCAGCTGATGAGCAGTTCAGCCGCAGGTCAACCATAACATCCATCTGACGAAGAGTCCGGAGCCAGACGGAGAGGCATCCATCAGCACCGGCGCACCGGCTATCTGGACAATGCCTCTCTTACACAGCACTTAGCGGCTGCAGAGAAAAGGCTCTCAGCTCCACCGTAGAGCCAGATGTCTGCTGGGGTCCAGCTGCGCATCCCCACGGTGGCATTCCACAGTTACAGGATGTGTGTGTGTGTGTGTTTGTGTTGGCAGTCTTTTCTCGCTGTGCATTTTCTCATCCTGACTGCATGCTTGGCCAGATGTAGATACTCGAACAGCTGCTGGGAGCAACAGCTTGCACAAAGTTTCGGTCTGAGTTTAATACCAACTCGGCTGCTATAAGAGGATATACCATGAAGGCTTTCCTCCATGCCAGCCTCTGGAGTCAAGTCACGGGTGTGGTTGTCACCTCCCATCCACAATTTTCCTGTGTCTTGAGTTTGCCCCACACCACAACTGTGTGACATCATAGCCCTGAGGTCCCGAACTGTGTGAGGGGAAAGGCAGCTGCTTTATGGTGGAAAAGGTGGACCCTAATGGCATATTCTTGCGTCAGAGAGCAACCACCAGGCATGTGGTAGAGGGTTGGTGGGAACCCACAGTGCACTTGTACTTAATGCCTTAAACCAGGCTAATAAAAGCGTACCGCATCTGATATACAAAGAGAAGCATGTTCAGTTCATTCTTACATTTTGAATATGGCACCACAAAGAAACTCATCTCAAATCCAAGGTGAGAAGATTAAGTTCTGGTTTGCATGCAGTTATATTGGCCTGTTATGGGGAGGAGGACCAGGACCACTAAGTGGAGGGGAGGGAGTGTAAGTGGCACAAACTACACTCACAGTGTGAGTGTTTGAATTGATATCGCAGCAGGGCTCCATAGCTGCTGGGGATTACGGTCAAGCTGAAAGGCAACTCAGCAGCAGGGGAGGGAGGATTATAGTGGTCAGTGAATGAGGCAGCACGCAGTGAAAACTAGACACCTGACACACACTTTCATTTATCTTCAGAGGGATAAGAGCCACTTTATTTTTGATTCCCGTGACAGATATGTCCTTTCTGAGGTTGCACTTGTGCTCAAGAACTGTAGCAATTAATGCTAGTCAGTTTTCCAGTCAGGCAGTGTTGTGATTCATCTGTTAGGGTGCTCAGCAGACGCAGTATGACGAGCATTAGGTTGTCATTTCGAATGGAGCTGCACATCCCAGCTCTTGAACTTTGATTGGGTTTAAAATGTCAGAGGAGATGCATGATGGAGGCAGATGAAGCCACGTGACTCAGTAAAATGAGCTATAGAGAGAATGTGGTGAATAATATGGCATCTGTGGTCAGATTTCACTTTTTAAATCCCATAGAAAATGACGATTACTTGTATGTCAGTCCCATGAGCTCTGTGTTGTTTCACAATGATTACATTAATGTGAATGATTAGCCTTTCATTCACAATTCTTCCTCTACAGTATCAATCGATTGCTATCGTTCAGGTTAACAATCCACCTGTTATTTCTGACTTCACCTCCTTACTTTGTAAGTTTTTGGCAAATTCTTGGTTGTCTTGCAGTCGTTATCGGTTTGTCCGTATACCAGAGGAAATCATAGGAGTCTCAAGGCTGAACGTGTCAGTGTGACTCATTAAAGTCTGAGTAGACATCAGGTTGATTCAACAGCTGAACTTAGGTTCAACTTGACAATGACAGCAGATGACTCTCTCAGCTCTCGTAGCATTACAGTCCAGCTCTGTGCATTTTTTTCCCATAAAATATGCGATCGCTAATCGTTGCCATGTGTGCAGCAGTGGAGGTGACACACTCATACTTTGGAGTGCTGCAGTGTGATGTGGCTGCACGGACTGATGGCCAGACTCCTCGACCCATACATCAGGCATAGACAAAGCGGATATATGGAGCTTGACTCACACCAGTTTGCAAACTGAAGGAGACCAGCGCATACCGCTTTGCTCCCTGGCTGGCTAGACTCACGGACCGTGCATTTTTCTCCAGTTAAACTGTAACCACTAATCACCTCACGGCCTCACCGTTTCCTCCTGGAGCAGACCATTCCCGGGTCCCCAGGGTGGGTTAAAATGCCTCCTCGGGAGAATATATGGTGTACCCTTTTTAAAATCACCTGCATGGGACATATCAAACGAGCACGGGACCCTTGCGAGGATCTGCCATGGTGAAGTTTTAGGGGTCAGTTCCTCTGCTGCAAGTCTGCAGGCCTGCATTTCCAAAATAAACACAGACAATTCAGTGCCTCACTCCAGCTACCCCACCCTACCTCCTCTCATTCTCTTTAATGCTCCTTCCACGCTCTCTGCTCAGTGTTTCTATCGTGAGAGAAGTTCAGCTCGCAGAGCCCTTCAGACAATATGCAGACCATGTCTGGGGCAGGGCACAGTTGATGAGGAAAAGTTAAAGAATACAGGAGTGAAGCCAAGATTTGAGAGAATAAGAGCAATGTAAAGGAGTTGTCAGAGGAGGGGTGGAGTGAACAGAGGAAACCCTGTTTTATGAAGTCCATTTTTGGTTAGTTTCCACCATCATACTTCAATGTTTCACTTACAGATGAATGTAAACTTGGATCTAGCTGGAACCTTTAGATATCTGGGGGCTCAGTTCAAGGAGCTGTACAGTAATATGCTCACAGCAGTGCAGTTTAAGTGGAGACACAGCTGGTTTGTGTTATTATTTACTTGCTTGGCCAACACCCTGGATTCTCTAGTATAACCTCAATAGCAAGCCAGCAGTTCAGTAACATTGAGGTATGTATGTGTGTGTTTGCTCGTTTGAAGAGAAAAGAAAGGGAGGAGTCGGACAAGAGGGGTTCTGCGTGTAAGTACGGGTGAGGAGTAACATGCTGGGAAGGGAGAGCCGGGGAGAGGGACTGATGGTGTTTTTTTGTTTTTTTTTTAAAGACGGGAATGAGGGAGAGACGGGTGAGGCATTTCTGAGACTCAAATAAGGCTCTCAAGTCTGGGCCTGGGCCTGGCTCCCTGTCTGGGCATATCCAGTCCTGTCAGCTAGCTTCCAGACTTTGCCCCCTTCACCTCCTCCTCCCCCCCCTACATCCCCGACTCCCTGGGACTCCATCCCCTCCTCGCTTGTAACTCCGCTTCTGTTCCCTCTTTGCCTTCGTCCCTCCCCCGTGCTTTCGTCTCCCACTTTCCATGAGCTCCCCCAGCTTCATAAGTGACGCTTACATTATATAAGACGTTCTCCGTCTTATACATGCAGCGAAAGAGAGAGAGAGAGAGAAAAAAGTTTGGCCTGTAAGTGTTTACCTTCTCTGTGGTGTTGTCAAGATGTTGCCAGCACTAATTCAATTCATATGTAGTGTGGCTGTTTTTTTTTTCTTATGAGGGAGCCTCACAATTTGGAAATGTTTGAAGGTTGAGATTACATTTGGAGAAATTAAGTCTTACTCTGAGTTTAGATGCTTCTGTGAAACAGGCTCGCTGCTTTTATTTGGCTGCTAACAGTTGATTGACTGAGTGGCCATCTTGAATAATGACCAGTCACTATCTAAACAGCCTGCCTCTTGTACTGCATCCGATGGATTACAGTGTCCTTGCTCCTCGTCTGCTCGGGTCTCACTAAATGGCACCAAGCTCGGCTATTTCTTAATTGATTATAAATGTCAGGATCAGTTCAGGACAGAAGAGTGTGTAAGAGCGTGAGCATCCCTCTGACCTTCAACACTAATTGAGATCCTCTCTTAGGCTCATTCTTTCCAGCCTGCCGATACACTGCACGATTGTGCTCGTCCACAGCGGGTTTATGAGCCCTCGCCGTTGAGCGTGTTTCGCCAAATGAAAAGAGGAATCAGCTCCAGATCTTTCTGAAGCTCGTCTCCGATGGATCGCACACATCGGACGTGCCAACAAATTTAAATCAAGAGTTTAGTGCCACTCCATTTTACAGCATTATGCTCAACTCTGTCTGTCGCCATCTCGGTGGCCCTCCATCTGTCCCCTTGCATCTGTCTCTCTGCTCCCTTTTTTCTGTTCCACTCTCTTGGATGGAGCCGCAAAAGATAAAAGCTGCAGGGTGGAGCCTGTCACTTAGTTGAGCGAGAACACAGGAATACAGAGAGAAAAGGAGAGGGAGGGAGATAAAGGGAGAAAAAGAGACGAGAGAAAAGACTGTCATATTGACCTTGTCTTATTGCCAGCCATGGTGGGAGGGGGCACGGGCGGAGGGTTACTCAGAGAAAACAGGCGGTCCATGTGAGGAGGGAGAACACAGAGCTGCCGTTAAGTTGGCACAGCCTCACAAGGAAAAGACAACACGAGCTTTGTGTGTACATATATGTGAGATCACTGGCGAGGGAGGCAGAAGGGCTCAAATGGAGGTATAGCAGACAGTATGGGGGCACGCCCAAATTTAAAGAAGCAGGAGCTCCTTAATCATCCTGCAGTGTGTGTGCTTGCCCCTGCAACACACACACGTGTGCACACACACACATCACTTTGTCTGCTAATTGCTCACTGCTGTTTTGTATTTCTCCCTCTTCCTGTTTTCTTCCCCCTTCAATATGTTTTGGTTTTGGAAGCCGAGCCCCTGCTCCGTTCCTCCTCTCTGTACATAAACACACTCATGCACACGTATAGACACACATGCTAACAAACACACGATTAACGGAGACACTTGCTGTCCAGAGCACATCTGGCTCTGCGTGCCCCCTCCCCTCTTGGCTCTCTCCTGTGCTGCATGGCTGGTGCACAGGTGTCACCCAGCCCTCTCCAGGGACAGGGAGTGGCCTCTTAGGAATTCGTTGGTGCAGGAGCAGAGGAGTTACGACACCGTAGACGTGTCCGATAGGCCTCGGGAACCTCACACGGCGATACAGAGAGCACCCACCACCCCACCCCGTGCTTTGCCCTCAGCCTCCCGGAGGCCGCGTTGCATAAAGCTGTTGTTGGGATCATATTACCTTGGCTATTGAATAAGGAGACTTGCTTCCCAGGGAGTTCACTCTGTGCTGCTGGCTTATTCAGTTGCAAGCAAATGAAAGTGGCTGGGGTCAGTGTGTAAAGGCGAAAGGGGTTTGTTTCTCATGCGTGTGGTGCCATAATATTCCCGTCCAGGAAATGACTGTGAGACAGGCGCACCCCTCCCAAAGCTGGAGCGGCACCACAGCACTCTGAACTGGTCTGAACTCCACAACACACAGCCAGTATGCTGTGCACGAGTGTGTGTGTGTGTACACGTATGCAAGTCTGTATGACTGTACATAGGGTGCTGTACAGTCAGTGTGTTTAATGCGTGCATATACTGTGTATCTCCATACATCTTTCCCTCATCCTTGAGGTTGTCACTGGGAGGATAGACCACATTGGCCCAGCAACTGGTGCTGAATTATATCCAGGGTTTGCTGCTTATCGTACCACAGTTTCCATACGCATGTCACCCCTATTAATCTGCCCTCAGCTTGCTGTTAACTGTGTGGGAGAGAGGGGGGAGAAAGAAAGGGAGATTTCTGGACCTCTTCCCATTCCCTCCTACCCGGTGGCTTAGAACTGGTGCTGGGTTTTCACCAGTGAGGGAATATAACAGACATCTCCTGCTGAGTTCAACCGCAGCTGCTTTGTGCATTCACTTACGTTGTGAAAGGGGCCTGAGGCTGTGGTGGTTATTTATACGTGGTGAATGTACTTTTATACATCCTCAAGTTGTTTGGCACACACCTGTGTGCATCGTTTTGGGCTGAAGTCATATCTCTGAAGGCTTTAACCCTGCCATGAGTTGTAGGGAGTGGCTGCCAGTGGCCTTTTGTTTGTGTGTATGTGTGCTGAGACAACCTGGTATTTTAAAGATTTAGGCAGGTGCCAGTGCTTTGCATTCCTAACCTGACCTTGTGCTCATTCCTGCTGCCTTTAGGGGAGGTCTGCCTCCACAAAGCCAGCAAACCAGGGGGCGAATGTGTGTGTGGTGTGTGTATACATGCATGCATATTTGCACATAAACATCACAGGGATTTAGCTTTAAACATGGCCCTTTAATGTGCTATAACCTCTCTTTCCACACATGCCTTAGTGCACCGTGTTTGATAAGATCACTCTTCACTTGCATGCCTCTCTAGAGTGAAAGAGCTTAGTGTAGCCCTGCATATCCATTATACTGTATACTCACAGTGCTAACACATGTCATCTGCACTGGGCCGGCAAAGGAAGATGGGGAAAAGAATTTTTGTGTTTGGAGAAGTGTAGACCTCAGAGAGAGCGTTAAAATGCCAGACCTGACAACATTATACCTCCACAAACACTACTTGGATTTCATACTGCCTGTCTGGCTGTTAGAATAATGCTAATGCTGGTGTGAGTCAGCTGGAATGACAGCATTTGGTGTGGGTGTAGAAAAGAACCATCGCTTCCGAAACACAGCCCCTATCCAGCAACCCGAGCAAAACGGACGCAGCTGGTTAGTGGGCTGATGAGAGGACAAGGGGCTGGGATGCTGTGCGGTTTGATCCTCCAGAATCCAATTGAAAAGTTCCTCCAGGGCCTTTTAGCAAACTTGCCATCGAGTCAAAATAGCCCCCGCACTCCTCACCACATGAACATAAAACAAAAACATGTTTACCCCAAGCTTTGCTGCACAAACTGTAAAACAGAGCTGTTAACTTTTATCGCTGTACTTTTTCCTCCATCACCCACCACCACCAGCTCTGACGGCCTCAGACTGTTTTTCCTCCCTCCCTCTCTCATTGGCTTCATTTCTCCTTTTCTTTCTCCCCCCCACCTCTCTTCTTTCCTCTCCTGTTGCTTTCCTACCGAGCGTGGTGCGGTGACGCCCCTGCTTGGCTGGCGAGCCGACTCCAGACCCTGTGATTGCGCGCAGGAGTCGGAGGATTGCATCACTGCCTGTGGGGAGAGGCCACAGGAATGGACTGAAAAGGGGGGTGGGGGGGGGCAGAACAGCAGAGAGAGAGATGTCAGACGGGTCAATGAAGGAGAGGAAGAGGAGATAGCGAGGACTGACGATGGGGATGTAGCCTGAGGAAGTCAAGAGGGAACAAATCCGAGGGGGAGGTCGTGCACGTTTTTTTGCTTATGTGGAAGTATGGCATAAGATGAGAGAGGAGGAGTGAGGGTTTGGGGGGGATGCAGGAGGCAGAGAGACCCAGCAGAGTTAGTGGGAGGTCAGGGTGGGGATGTCGATCAAACCTCCTGACACATGCTTCTCCTCTCTTCTCACGGATGGAGGCAGGCCTCCCGCCGCGTTCATTGGCTCCTGCTGCCCTTCGCTGCGCTGCGAAACTGCTATGTTGTGAAATGCCCCACGTTATTGTAAGATTACTCACAACTCTTCAAAGCCCACAGTACCATTGTGCGAAGTGCCTCAAGCGTTAGTGTTGGGTAGGTTTACTGCTCAAACAGTCTGAGTCATCGTCCGCTGGGAGATTATCTGTTTACCGCTGATTGCTGTCCTGATACTACAGGATAGATTAAAACTGCGTTTAGTGTAAAAACTCGTGCAGCTCGTCTGATCTTGAATTAGAGTAGGTGGGATGAAAAAGAAACAGGGACTCAAAACACATGTTGCTGCACGTGGGCCCTCAGTCACGTACTGTTCATGTCGTATTGCAGCTACTGGGAAGTCTAATAAATTGACTGTGGCTTGGGAGAACTTTCCTATCCTCATGCCAAGGTGCAGCCGCTCTCCTCTCCCCCTACACCTGCCTCTCCTCTTTTCACTTGTTCTGTCAAAATGATCGCTTTCGCTGCCGAACAGATTTTCTTACTCTGTGTTTGCACCCTCAGACACACTCTTTAGACGAATAACAGGATGAGAAATTTCTTATTCGAAAAAGGGCAAATTTATTGACGTGGTAATGCACGCTTCCTGTGAAATTCACTCGTCACCATCCCTCAGAGAGTCGAGTCAGGTCACTGTGCTGTGCTATAATCCCGGGTTCGGCAGGCCATAAGGCTTTGTGACACAATATGAAATCTCAGTCAGATATAGATCATCCGTGGTCTAATCTCACTCTACGGCAGACTAAGTGGAATTGCTGTTCTGTTGTCAGGTCTGTCTGGTCGCTATTAAGATGCACAGTCTGGCGTTTTCTCTGAAATTAAGATTACGCACCACTCGCAATCTCCCTCTAATGTTTAATTCAGCCTGGTCTGCCACAAATCTCCACGCTGCTGTTCTTATTCTTTGCAGTGTTTTTTTTTTTTTGCACAGCTGCACAAAGGTCTACATCCTGTACATTTAAAATGCCTGATTTGTATTTGCCAGCAGGCAATATGATATAATATAACACTCAGTAAGTAAGTAATTCCTGGTATTTTGCATGTGGGGCTGCAGCGAACAGTATTTTCGTGATCAGTTTATCTGATGATCCTGGTTTACTAAAGACAATAAAGACATTCAGTTTGGAATGATAGAAACATCGGATGTTTTTCATCTTCGCTCGAAATGTGACTAAAGCTATTATCGGTGTAGTTTCTGTTGATTGACTAATCAAAGAATGGACTAGTTGTTTCAGCTGTACTTGCATGGCAGCACGTTTCTTTCCTCTGATGCTGAATCATGCTGTCTTCGTGTGCTCCGTGCATAAGTGAAAGAACGATTCTTGGTTCTTGGAAATGCAGGAAAGCAAGTTTGAATGTTAATGTTCAACCGCAGAGAAATATCGCTTTAAGCGTGTGCTCTTCGTTTCTCATGTAGCAGTCCCCTTTGACAACAAACCGCAAGTGCGCCCCGCCCTCCTCGTTCTGTGCCTCCCTCCCTCCCTCCTGGCACCTTCCCTCCCTGCCTGCCCTCTGCCTGGAATTCTTCAGTGTCTGAACGCTCTGGCTGGAGGCCATCGGTAGCTCGCTGAGAGGCTTCCTGTTGCACTCTCTCCCTCCTTCGATCCGTCTGTCCCTCCTTTTTTTTCTCCCCTTCCTTCCTTCTTCTGTTCACTCCTCTCTGCCCTGTCCCATGTGCCTTCCTCTCCTCGTTTGCATCTTCATCACTTCATATTGCACGCTCGCACTCCTGTGCTTATGTCTCCCTGTGTTGAAGCATGTGAACGCACGTGTCCAACTGTCTCTGTCTTGCTGCCGTCGTGACTCCAGAGCTCCAACAACTGTCTTTTTCCTCAGCAGCCCTTCCCCAGTGGCTTCAAGCATGCTGCTATTACGTAATACTGTGTACAATCCTGTGTGCTTTTTTGCAAGAGGGGGAAGGCAAAGGAGAGAAGTTTAGACTGGGAGTAAGAGAAAACTTATTGCATTCATTTATCTTGGAGAAACAGTGTGAATAGAGGAAATAATTTGGCAGTCAATGCACCATTAAAACCAGGGAGGGGTACAGAAGGTGGTGAGAGAAGAACGGGAAGAGAAGTGGAAAAGAAAGCAGAGAGGTGAACGTGAGAGAAAAACAAAAGCGAAGGAGAGAGGGATAAAGAGAGAAAGAGGGAATGAGAGGCCCGAAGGAGGAGGAGTGGAAACTGAGGTTTCCTGTCTGAGGAGGCGGCTGGCTGAGGAGGACAGAGGCAGGGGAAAAAAAATCTCTCAGCTGTGTGTGTTTGTGTGTTGAGTGATCCATCAGGGCTGAAGCGGGGGGGGTCTGTGGCTGTGTCAGCGGAGGTGGGGTCTCTCCCAGATATTACCTCAGGAAACGTCAGCAGTGACAGAAGTGGGAGTGAAGGAGTGACCATTTTTGGGCCTGTTTGCTCGTGTCTCCAAATCAGGATCAAACATAGAGATAGCTGGATACGCCTGACCTCAGTCTTATTGTCTTTTTTCATTAAAACTTGCTGCATCGAGTCCTTCTCCGTCTAATCTCACCTGACTTTGATATGAATCCATGTAAATTTGGCTATTAAGTAAATTGCCATTGCCCATAGAGGATCAATAAATTCCATAGGCGATCAGTAAAGGACAACTTAACTTAAAACCCAAATGTCAGTCAGAGGTCAGAGTTCACACCACACCCACACCACAATCAGTCACCTTTGACCCCGTTCGTCCCACCTGGTGGATGGAAAAACCAGCAGGTCTAGACTCGACCCAGCTGCAACTGCAGGTCATCACACACCCTTGCTAAAAAACCCAGAATTAGGAAACCTCATGGAAACATATTTACTGAAAAGAGCTGTTTACCTCCAGGTCACTGAGTGCGCACACTGGAGATTTAACATGGCAGAAGGTGATTTCTTCTGTTTATTTGGTCAGTGTTTGTCTGAAAGCTGCTGTCTCTTAACTCGGTCTTGAAGCTGTATCAGTTTGCTGATGGCTGGGCATCGGTGCTCACTAATCTTAAGCTATCCACTGCCTCAAAAGGATCCCGGGTTGCTACCTCCTGGAAGTCCATTTTATCGCAGCATGATTGTTTTAAAACAGCACGTTAAAGCCCTTCAGAGTTGCATCAATACCCTCAGTTGCAAGAAGTTCCCACAGCGTTCTTTCTCTCTCTCTCTGTGTTCTGTGTGTTTGTGTGTGAGAGTGAAAAAGAGGGAGCAAAGAGCCCCGGGGAGAGATGGCTTACCTCCTGCAGACCACCTCCCAGGGTCACAGCAGGAGGCAGATTAAGTTACAGCCAACCTCAGAGGGGGTCACACAAAACGTGCATGCACACACACACACACACACACACATTCTCTTGCTCTTTGAAACCCTCACAGAAAACAAAATATTACACAACCCAGTTTTATACCCCGTAACATAATCGTCTTGTGCTGCACAGTTTGGGATATTTTCTGATGCTTTTCGTTGGCTCTCATTTCTGCACCGTCAGGTCGAGCGCTGAACCGATGCTCCGCGGCAGATCAGCCTAAAGATCAGTCGGTCGGAGCAGAGTTAAGGGTCAGCGCTGATCCGTGTGAGCCGAGCCTTGGAGCATGGAGGCGTTGAAACGCATAGCCCTCCTTTGACCCGATGCCGCCCCCCCCCGCACTCACTCGCCCATCAGCCAACTCCCACACCCCCCCCAAGCTCAACCCGTGTTCACCCCTGAACACACAGTCTTGCCTCATCAAAGGGACCTGGGTGGTGTCCTGATGCAGTGGGGTGAATGTTGGACTTGGGTGGGGAAGGGTTATGCAGAGGAATAGGTGATGGGGGGGGGTCCTAAAGAGGGCACGCACAATCCTCTCTTTCAGGACTCCTCTTCCTCGACCACTTCCTCCTCCCTTCATCCTCACTCTCGTATATCCTCGCTGTGGCCCCCTCGGTCATCCCTCCTCTCCTCTCCTCTCCTCTCCTCTCCTCTCCCTCGTTCAGCTGCTGTAGCCTGTGTTTACTCTGCTAGAGAGAGAGGGCCCAGAAAAGGGACAATGCCGTCTTTCAGAGAGACTGTCGACCCCACGGCTGAGCAAGGAAGTCTGCATGGGGGCCAGCCAACACCCGTTCCACAAACTTCACAGCCACCCGCCACTGAGCTTCACACACACACACACATATCACACAGGCACGCACACACAAACACCACCGCGCTCCTTCGGTATCACTCTTTCTCTCTGGCGCCTTTTCTCTTTGTCTCACATTTCCCACAAACCCCCTCTCGGTGACCGTGGCTGTTTGGAGGATGTAGTCGAGATCCTGAAATTTCAGTCCAAGATCCACAAACTGTGAGTCACTTCCCGGCCAGTCTCTACTATTTCTCCACCAAGAAGTAATCATGAGGGTGGGCTGAGGTGAAATCCAGCAGTGGGGACTGAAGGAGCTCCGTCGGCCGACTCCGCTGGCGACACATTAGTGCGGCACGGACCGCTGCGGTGAAGCGGGTATTAGAGATATCTTATGACCTGCTGTGTTTCTCAGAAGAGCAAGAGAGTCTGAAGTCTGGTGGTGTCTGAAGCTGTTCCTCATACACAAGCAATTGATCAGTCATGTGAAAATCATAGTGTTACAATCATTCTCAGAACCCATTAATGGGTGAAAAGGTTGAATAGCCATTTTCAATGTGAGGCAACAAATTCTGTTTTCTTTCAACAGCATTTTTCATACTGCTTTTTCACACTATACTCACATCCCCTGCAGCACTTGACACTTATGAATAATTTACTTATTTCACAGTCAGTCTGTATTTTACATTAAAACATCCATTTATGAACTTCTCTCAAAAAAGTTTGTATTTAACCTTCTCAGGCTGTAGTTGCCCATATTAGAAAGGTTGGTATATTTAGGGGGAACCAAATCTTGAAATGTATTTTTCACTGTCTCTGTGAAGTGAAATTACTTCACTCTTGTCCAGTAATTGCTCTTGCAAAATGTTTCAGACAAAGAGTTACTAGTGATTATTTTGTAGATTAATCGCTTCATTGTTTTGTATTGACAAAATGCACATCACAGTTCCCAGACTCCATTGTGATATCTTAAAAATTGCTTGTTTCATCTGACAAACTGTGCAAAAAACGAAGATATTCAATCTACTGCCATATAGGAGTAAGAAAAAGGGGAAATCTTCACATTTCAGTCGCTGGAATGGTGGGATGTTTTGCCATTTTTGCCTGAAAAGTGGGTTAAATGATGATTTTGATTATCAAAACAGTTGCCAGTTGCCATCATTTCAGCTTGAATAGGATGTAGTGAGCAGGTCAGTGGAAAGTTAATATAACCTCATTCAGGAAAAAATTCCCTGCATTGGAAACAACTGAAATATTTACAGTCAATGCTTGACTTGGAATGAATTAAATTGGTTGCTAAGATTGAAATGATATATACATAATGGATATATACACATGCAACAAGCTGAATGATACCGCCAATGCTCTTTATTACATGGGAAAGGACACGTTTTCATGAGACCCACTGTTGCTGTGGGATAGCTATGAAGGCCTGCTTAATAAGTGGGAAAAAATGAGCTATACAATCCATTATGGAGGTATAGTAATGGGTTGCACGTGGAGTAGCCGCCTGAGAAGAGCTTTTGTGTCTCTGCTGGCCTCACAGCGAGCCATGGAGGATCACATGATTTGAGGTGCCAAATTGATTTATATTCCAGAGTTATAGAGATCCAAAAGTTCCATATCTGTTTCTCATGGGGTTTTATAGCATGGATTATAGCACTGATGGCAGGCCAGTTTTCTGTTTGTCCCCGCAGTGGATGAGAGTAGGATTTGTAGAAAGGTTAAGCTGATTCCTGGTCTGTGCCTCAGGGTGAGGGCTTTTACTGCGTTAAAGTGGATGACAGATGATTTTCTGCTATTTTAGCCAAACAATGAAGCAAAAACTCTTGGCAGCCAGTGTGGTAGGAGTTACAGTAAGTTAGTCATATCCACACAATCCACAGGAAAGTCAAGCTGAGATGCGGTATTAACCGCAGCTCATTCTAAATGAGGATCATATCCGCTGATACAGATCTAAACATGTTTATTTTCACAGCTAATGACAGTGTTTACCCACATAACAAACTCTCTGCGGTTAAAATGATCATTAGAGCAACTGCCAGTAATACTCCTCCTTTGTCATTAGGCTGTTGACCTCGGTTTAACTGATGGAAATAATCCACAGGTTTGTGTCAAGATATAAACAGAACACCAATGTGGTTAAATCTCTTTGTTTGGCAGTTTGCACGCATGTAAATGGATACACGTAGCAGCGATGATGGAGGCGTTCTTAGACAGTGCTGGAGCTGTCTGTCTTAACTCACTCTGATTTTAGTGACTAACTGCAGCTTGCTGGAAATGCCCTTTTTAATTCTTATAAACACCCTTCTCCGAGCATGAGACGTGCCTCTGTGTGGGTTTTCCTGCTCTTTGTGTTTTAAATTACCTCTGACATTTTGGTGTTAAGTCATTCTAAATTGCCAAACAAGATGGGTCAGTGGGTCATGTGATTGTCAGCGTGGTCTATAATCAGATAAAAACCAAAGGTTATTTGTGCTAGCGTGTTTCTTTATGTGCCTCAGAAGGACATGAGTGTACGTATATGGAAAGATCTCACTGATAGTGCCATAATGCCGCCCTGTGTTCATACAGTATGTTCCTATGTTTGCATCAGTACATGTGTGTATCATCATCCTCTTATCTATGGCTGATTGAGTCTGTACATCCCCCTCCTCCCCCTTTGGTTGAATGTGTGTGTGTGTGTGTGAGCTGGTGGTCATCCCTCGTTGCTGAGCTGGTGAACCTGGTGACCTCTCTGCTCCGTGCCTTCCAGACACAAGGGCTTCTCATGTGGCCCCTGGCCAGTCGCTCTCAAAGCCCACCATTCACTACCCACCATGGCTTCCTCGAGTGTGTGTCGGCATGTGTGTGAGGGAGAGGGAGGAAGGGTGAATTTGTTGAAATTACAGTTTGATTAATTACTTATGTGTGTGTGTGTGTGTGTGTGTGTTTCTCTAAGTATGGCTGTGGGCGTGCATCTATGGTGTACACTCAACATGCACACTGGGAGCTGTTCTACATGCGCTCGAGCAGGAATATAGGACACTCTGCAACTTTGTGCGTGTGTGCGTGTGTAGATGGAAAATGGTTTGAGGAGATGTGTGTGTGTGTGTGTGTGTGTAAGCCTGGTGAGAAGGAGCAGTGAACCTTAACACATTGTGTTGAATGGAGAGCTTGGCTATAAACCAGCAGTACTGTACTAGCACCGCCTGTGTGTGTGAAGCTGCACATGCTGGATGAAGACGAATAGACTCTGCATGTATTGACATTGGAACTGAAAGCTTGTGTGAATGTCTGAACTTCAAAAACTATTATTTCTTTGGGAGGTTTTTCTCAATATTATTAACATTTTTTGATTGTTTCTGGTGCCTCAGATTTGACTAACAGGGTTCGTGGAGGTGATTGGCTGCTAGATTTATTTGCTAAATTCTTCACAGTACAACACGGTAATGCTGGGTTAGTCTGGTGGCAGAGGAGGACGACAACTGGAACTCAAAATGACAGCCAGATGAGGCGCCCAGCCCACAGCCCTCAGGCTGGGTCCAGAGGTCAGTGTGTGTACAGGCAGGAGGAGGTAGGTGGAGTGGGTGCAGCTGGACTTGAAGGCCTAGGGGGTTGCCTGTGGGTCTCTAGGGTCCGTGGGGGTCTGAAGGTGCACGCGGTAGGGGTGGGGATGGGCAGGGGTGGGGGCTGATGTGACAGGGTGCAAGGGCCAGTGAGTGGCCGAGGGCAGGGTGGGGTGAAGCAGGGCCGGCGGTGAGGGTGACCATCTGGATTGGATTGTAGACATTCCTCAGGAAGAGTGTGTGAGTAAAGGTCAGTGTGGAAAAAGAGGAGGGGGGTCACTCAGATCTCCACGTGTGTGTGTGTGTGTGTGTGTGCGTGTGTTTATTTTTCTTTGGCTTACTCAGTGTTTCAGTTTACGACTGTGGCCGGTTTACCATTGTTACAGAGTATTTCTTACACAGTGAGATTGTGGAATGTGAGATACTTTCAACAACGTTCACGTGGGAACTTTTGCAGGTGTGAGAATCCATCTTCAGCACTCTGTCACTGTTTCACGCTGGAATGCAGCTTTTCACGGTGTGTGTGGTTATATGAAAACCAAGCTATCCTTCACTGACCCCACTCGGCTTAACTCTGCCCGTCTGTGACTGTTTGTGCAGGTGGGAGGTCAGCGGGTCGTAGCCATGCTGTCCCTGGACGAGCCCCTGGACCTGAAGCTCCCTCGGCGGGTCAATGGGAGGGACAGAGGGGCGCGCTCGCCCCCCCTCTCCCCGCTGCACCCCAAGCGAGCTCGCCAGCTCCGAATGGCAGATGATGGCACTGCAGTCATCGAGCCGGCCTCCCCAGCGTCTCCGCACACAGGTAACAACAACAAAACAAGACGAAGAGTCTACAGCCAGGATAGCAGCTCTGTTAGGCTGTCGTGCACACTGTTGGCAAAATGCTAACATGAGCAAGCTAACATGCTCACAGTGATAAAGCTAACATACTGATGTTCAGAAGCATCATCTTTATCTTGTTCACTATCTTAGTTTAGTATGTTAAAATTTACTAATTAGCGCTGTGCTACAAAGCACAGCTGAGGCTGATGTGAATGACAATCAAAGTAAAGGGCTAATTCATTGTTTCACCATGTGGAGGACATGAAAGTATGGAGCAAAGTTCATTAGCGTTCATCCTCCATGAACATCTGTACAAAATTCCAGGGCAAACCATCCAATAGTTGTTGAGATATTTAAGTTTGGACCAAAGTGGTGGACTGACTGAGGGGGCAGAGTCAGGCCAGTATGTCGCCTAAACAGGTGTTGGTTTTCTCAGGTGTGCAAGTGGTCCCTCATGATCGAACAGACACCCCCACGCCCCCTGCAGTGGACCTGAGTATGTCTCCCTCCTCTCGCCACACCCCCAGCTCTCCAGAAATGACCAACGGCAACTACATCCCCTCAGGGGTAAGTATGACTGAGCTTAAACACACACACACCTCCACGGCAGTGCAGGTGTTCCACTTTCACCAGCTTTGACTTTGCCCACCAGTGCCTCATTACCTCATTGTGTTTCCCTCATACTTTCTCTATGTTCAGCTCTGAGATGTTGAAAGAATAAACACTGTGTTTGAGTTTGAGTGCGGTAGTGAGTGGCCGACACTTTTCTGTCTGCAGCGGAGAGTGACTCAGCCTGCCTGGGGTCAGCAAATCAGGAACAGCATCGGCTTGTGTCACACTCTCCATAAGGGAATGAGGCTATGCAAGGGGTGTGTGTGTGTGTGTGTGTGTGTGTGTGAGAGAGAGGGGGGTAGCGCTTATCAAACACCTCTTGTGTCCCCAACAAGTGCCTCTGTCTGCGCAAGTTGCACTCAGTGGCCCCACTGGCATGACGTGTGTGCGCCTGTGTCTGTGTATGTGTGTGTGTGTGTGTGTATAATCGGATTTAAGACAAGGTACAGCCATGCAGACCTCACGCCGCTTAATTCAATTCCCTCCCAATTGAATTGAGACTCGCCAGCCATTCAGCCGCCCCACGTCCCACTGCGGTCTAGATAGCCCCCAACCCCATCATTGCACATGCTTTACTTATCCCCCCGTGCATGCAGATAGGATGCTCCCCCTCGCGCCCCCTTACTCGCTGTTGCACACAAAAGCAAGCGCTTCTTATAGAAGAACACACTCACACGTTCGCTCTCCTACAGCTTCTCACAGAGCAGCTCAGGGAGGAGATTGGTCTCATTTCATGAAATTTGTCACATACACATTTCTGGCATAGCTGAAGACGATGAGACAGCCACAGGATTGTGATCCATTCGCACCCTCATTCTGTCTCTCTGGGCGTCCTTGCTCGCAAGACGGCTCGGACTTTCTCTTATTCTAAATTCCCCTTTTCGTCAAGACTTCTCTCTGGTTTCTGCTTGAGCTGTGTGTATGTGTATGTGTGTGTGTGTGTGTGTGTGTGTGTGTGTGTGTGTGTGTGTGTGTTAGGCGGTGCACTAGCTCTTTGAGCCCCAGCTGAGGTTCAGTGAATCTTACAGCTCTCATGCAGAGCTCAGGGATGTAGGGAGGTTTTGTAGCACACAGCGGGTGGCTACGAGAGAACAAGGGTAGTGGATTTTTCAAGGGAAAGATGAAGATCAGCAGCTCTGTACTCCATTGACAAAAATAAAGAGTTTTGTCTCTGTCAAGTATTTTCCCAGCAAGGCCATCAGTACCTGTTTGAGTCACCCGGCTGAGCTCATACTGCTGAGTACCTTTAGAAATTCCTGATTGTGAACAGTGCACATGTTGTACTTTACAGTATTTTTCCAGACCCAGACATAGCAATCATGAAATGAAGCGAAACTTGTGCATGCGCTCCTCTGCAAAGTGGACTGATAACCCTGCTTTTCTTACTTCTCTTTGTTCTGTTCTGTCAGAATTCTCACATCTCGCAGGCCTTTCAGTTTTTTGTGCCAATCGGAGCAGGGGCGGGACTTCACCTGCCATCCTCCATGTTCATTGGCCAGACAAGCGACAAGAGAGCCTCTCCTGACCTCTCAGCCGATGAACAACTGGCCTGCCGCTGGAAGAAGGTGAGACCCAGAAAGTAAAGGAAACCTATTTTGTGATCCAGCCAAACGGGGATCAGATTGAAGCTTAACCATTACAACAATTCATGAAATGCTGAATGTTTTCCTTCCCCCAGTGCCATCTGCTCTTTGACTCCCTGCAAGATCTGGTGGATCATGTCAACGACTTCCATGTCAAACCTGAAAAGGACTCCGGGTACTGCTGCCACTGGGAGGGCTGTGCTCGCAAAGGGAGGGGCTTCAACGCTCGGTGAGAAAATCATACACCTTAATTCATTTATTAAGTGCACACTGCATATGAGGGGAGAATTCAAGAGGACGCTGCCATAATGAACTTATTTTTGTGCGGCTGCAAGGTACAAGATGCTCATCCACATCCGCACTCACACGAACGAGAAGCCCCACCGCTGTCCCACCTGCAACAAGAGCTTCTCACGCCTGGAGAACCTCAAGATACACAACCGCTCACACACAGGTGAGTGGAGGAGCAAATGACACGGCACATACAATACGATGTGATCAATATGCGTTCACTATGGAGCTTTATGTTCAGACAAAATGCTTGTCTTGTGTGTCAAAGCTAAACTGAATTCTCAACATGTGGATCATTTCTCCTCGTGCAGGTGAAAAGCCCTACATTTGTCCTTATGAGGGTTGCAACAAGCGTTACTCCAACTCCAGCGACCGCTTCAAGCACACGCGCACGCACTATGTGGACAAGCCCTACTACTGCAAGATGGTGGGCTGCCTGAAGCGCTACACAGACCCCAGCTCTCTCCGCAAGCACATCAAGGCCCACGGCCACTTTGTGGCTCAGGAGCATGGCTCCCCAGGTGGGGTGGGCTCCCTGCTGAAGGGGAGTCAAAGTGGAGGGCTTGCTAGCGACATGGGGAAGGATTCAGAGCTGTCCTATGTGAGCGCAGCCCAAATTATCATCCCAGGGGCGGCGGCTGCTCTCCTGGGAGGCCATGCCCTGCAGGGTCTTGGTGGTGCCATGCCCCTGTCCCCTCTCAGTCCTCGACCCCTGGACCTCAGCGCACTGGGTTGCCCCGGCTCACCAACGAGCAGCATGGGACCCATCCTGTCCTTTGGCGGCTCCCCGCTGGGCCTGGCCAAGTCCCCTCTGCTTTCCTCAGCGTTCCCCTCCTCGGCCTTGGGCCTGCCGATGGTGCCCATGCTTGGGGCCGCGTCTGAGCGCAGGGCTCAGAGCCAGCAGGCCAAGAAGGGCCGGGGGGACGAGGTCAAGAACGAGGTGACTGGGGGGGTTCTGAATCTCTCCACAGGAGGGTCTCATGATCCCCTGTCCTGGGTGGTCATCCCCCCAGGCACCGTGGTGCTCAAGCCAGCTGTGGTCAACTGATACACACACGAACACACACTCTCTCACACACACACACACACACACACACACACTCACACACACATTCCAGAAGAGCTCAGGGGGTCGGGATGGGAGGGTGAACGCCATAGTGAGGGTACGGGCAGTCAAAGGTGATTGGGATTGGCTCGCACAATCAAATCCAGGCAATGCATTTCTGAAAGAGGAGAAAACTGTAGAGAAACTCATCAAACCCGCAATCAGCAGAACAACAGATAACACTACACCTCACAGAATTAAATATACAACGCAAGCCTCTTGTCTTGATGGGAAACTAAACCTGGGGCCCAAGAACTCTGTTCAGGACCACATATGGTTCTGTATTTCTATCACAAGGCCTGACAACGGGCTCCTCTTCGCTCTCTTATTTTATACTTCATTCATTCCCGTTTGCTGGTTCTGTGGACAAGGACCATGAACGTGACAGTCTTAGTGCTCTGTGTTCTTACCAGTCCTGATTCATTGATAAGTATTTATATGACTGTACTTCATCGACAGTGTGCCTCCAGCTTAGCGGTGAGATAGATGCACCATGAAACCGAACGACGCGCTCACAGTTAGGCCAGCGCGCATGTAATAGGACGATTCTCCACAGCTGATTTTCAAGTTATGACCTATTTTTCACAGGCTGCTGTGATTAATATGATTCAGACAGGCTTGCCATACCAAAGCAAGTGAACTCAAACTGTCTTGGATTTGTCCAGGAAAAGGCTGCAGCCTCCGCTCTGAGACAGTTCAATTAAACACAGCACTTACTAGTGTCAACTGGTTATAGTATTGAAACCTCAAAACTGCTGCTAACCTCTCAGCTCCCACCCAGTGTAACATAAACTGGGAGAGAGCACTTTTGACAATCTATCCCCAGTTCGGGGAAGGTGACCAACAAGAATGTGTGCCAGGCGTGCAGACTAGGGGCTTTTAGGTCACAGAGCGAACTGAGGACTTGACACAGACAAATGGTGTTACATCACCTGACAATGACCAATCATCATTTCCTCTTTTACACAAGTGAAATTGAAGGCACTGGTGTGTCTGGCGCCCCCCTCTGGCAGGACACGATACTCAGCACCTCGCCTGCCATTTACAGAACTGGCACTGTTTTCCTCCTGGATTGTCCAGCTGCTTTCCCGTAATTGAATCAACACAGCCAGTTTGTGTATGAAAGGGCCACTGTGGCGATAAACACTAGTGTCTTGTATTTTAAAAAGTGACCCGACCCAAAACCAGCTGTGAAAAACAGGTGGTCGTCCAGTCCCAACTTAGCCTTGCCGGTTTTTGTCCCTAGTTCAACAAGTCCCATGCTGTGCCAAAAATACCTGGAGGGGGGGGGGAGAGGGATGCACGTATTGTGCCACAGAGGGGGGTGTGATGCACTCAGTGCCACATACAGCTGGACTGACTAGGAAGCCACACTATTGCAAACTGCCTCATTTTACTCTGTCCAAAGGGGCAAAAAAAAAAAAAAAAAGAGAGAAAAAAGACTCATCTGACTTTTGGGAAAACTTTTCTCATGGTTCGATTAAGCAGTCAACATGCACTTACCACACACTATATTCCTTACGTGACTTTTCAAGTGTTAACTGCCAAGTCATGGTTCTTTATCTTTAAACACTAGTTTGCTCTTGTTCCATGTTTCTGCAAGGGTCAGTTTAGCCGTGGGGTCCTTCCAGGCTTGTGTTGCTCAGTGCTAATGCATGCGTGATGTCGTCTCCCCAGAGGAGAGGTCAGGGGGAGCAGGAGAGGACCGTCACAACACAAGGAACATTCCCCCAAGAGACTCCTCCATCTCTCCTCTCCCCGTCTGCTTATGTTGGTGGTCTTCCTTTTCCATCGCCCACTCTTAGAAATAATCAGTTATTGCTGTTTTTTATCGTTGTCTTTGGTTTTGTTTTTGCTGTTGTTCAGACGAGACATTTTTTCTGATGTTGAAGTTGCTTCTTGTGTTCTGCGACGGCTGCTCTGCACTCAGCTTTCTGCTGTCGAGGATGAGTCTTTTGAGGGGTTGAGGAGAAGATGGGAGGCTTGGGTGGTCCTCTAGGGCAGTGGTTCCCAACCTGGGGGTTTGGGGTAAATCTAAAGGGTCACAGGATGGTCACATTGATGTAAGAAAAAGGAAAAGCTGTCTTTTTCACAAAATTATGTTATTTTTTTCTGACTTTTCTCCAGTAATTTAGCTTTTTAAGCCAATACTGTTGGTCCAGATTGAAATATCTCAACATTTAGTCAAAGGATTGCCCTGAAATTCTGCACTGAAGTAGTGCCCAGAGAATGAATCCTACTGATTTTGGTGATCCCCTATTTTTTCATAGTATCACTATGAGTTTTTTTTGCCTGTTAACTATTGGATGAATTTCAACAAAATCTTGCACAGGTTCTTATTCCCCTCAGGTGTAATTACAATGACTTCACCTAACTTTTGACACTTTGGTTTATGACTAACTAACAGCAAAACTAATGACATTCCCATCAGCCCCATCTGTGTTTTGTGTTAAGCCCTAATTGGCAAATGCTAATATGCATGTGTCACTGTGAGTGTGTTAATCTGCGAAAGTGTTAGCATTTAGCTCAAAACACTGCTGTGCCCAGGTGCAGCCTCACAGAGTTTCCAGCATGTCTCTAGACCCTTTAGTAACTCTCAAATACTGAATATGGTCACCTGTGCAGGGCTGCAAAACCCCTCATTTGAAACAATACTGGAAGGCGATGACACTCATTGCCTGAACTTGGCCGAACATGTCCGTCTGAAGGTCATAAACTGTTCTTAGGGCTCATAAGTACAGATGATATGGCTTTATTTTAAGGGGTAACAAGCTAAAAAGGTTGGAGACCACTGCTCTAGGGGAGAGTATGGATTATGGGAGCATCCAGTGGACCAAATGATATTACATCCCTCTATGACAATCACATTGGTGTACTGAGGATCATTTCGAGAGGGTGTGTGCATAAAATACTCGTGTCAGAACACAACATGATCTCTGGGCTAAATTAGATTTGCAAACTCCGCTCTTTTAATTTCCACAATCAGGTAAAGGGAAATCATAGAGAAATAAAAAAAACGTATGACTGTGAAATGGCGGGCAGCGCTGGCACAGTGTGAGAGCAAAGAGAGAAAGGATTGGCTGCATGAATAAATGAATGGACAGCGGATAGGGAGATGCTGTGTGCCAGCAGAGGATGGCTGCGCTGTGCAGCCGCTCTCCGTCTGGCCACCCACCCAGCTGACGGCCCTCTCAGCTCTGAAGTCACTAGCTGTGCTGCGTCCAATGTGGCAGCCACTCACAGGCATACCAGCCTGCAGAAAACTAGGCCACTGAACTCTGTCTGCCCTCTGGGTTTTTTCTTTCTATTTTTTTTTTTTTTATAGATTAAACCCAAAAGGCTCAACTCCCCCACCTCCCGGCCGCAAAGCTTTTCTACCAGAGATGGGGAAAACTAAGTAGTAAACAAAAAACAAATATAGCCCTCCCTGTCTGAGGATGAGCGCGGGCTGCCCGCAGGCCTTCGCTGCAGAGATGAACTGCATACCTGTGTTTCCGCCTCAGCGATTCTTAGTCATCATTGTCTCAGACGCCCCGTCCCCCTGCCTCTGGGTTCAGGCTCGGCGTTGAGAAGTATCTCTTGTTGTGAGTGGACGATCCCGGCGCGTGATGTCACCAGAAACAGGTGTTAAGTAGGCTAGACACGGTTGCCGTGGCAACAGCGAAACCCACAGATGCGGCGGCTCTCCTCCGCCTCCTCCTCCTCCCTGTCGGCGTGTCTCTCCTCTGCAGGTCGAAGCCAGGGACAGAGACTCAGCGCGGCGGCAGAAAGCTGACTAACACGACACGGATCCTCCCGGGGTCCACAACCTTTCAATATTAAATAAGCTGTATGATCCATTAACCCTTTGAGCTCAAGTCTGTAATAAACTGCACTTTTGTTCCCCTCATAGCGTGTGTAGATACAGGGATGCTGCCACATCCTTTCTCAGCATAGAGCGTTATTCATCAGTTGTTTTGGGAACCAAGAATAATTGTAAAAATCATCCTCAGTTGCTACAGTCTTTTTTTTTTTTTTTTTTTTAAAATAAAAGCGGTACTTGCTCCTGGAGATTTTAAAGTAACCCTCACTTTATGCTATGAAAGTGGAAATCCAGGGCACAAAATTCGTGTTAGCTAGCTAGGTCAGTGTCATCGTAAAGGGGTGCCATTGACTGAAGTGCCACAGTGTTGCACAAAGGGTTAATGATAAGACTAAGGCCATGCAAGGCCTGTTCCAAGTTATGTTTTTTTGCACATTTGTGAGATATTATGTCAGTATTTTAATTTTTCCAAGTGCCTTTTTATTATAGGTAAAATACAGAAGTTATACACTATAAGAAAAAAAAATGATTATATGAAAATATATTTTTTCCTGGCATCATGTTCTGTGGTTGAACATGCAGAATTTTAGAGTTGTAAAAGTCTCCAATTGGTACAACATAGCGGTGTTCTCCTGTTTTAGAGGAATTTTATTACGATATTGATAATAATGTCAATGAAAAGAAAAATGTTTAATAAAGCTGTATTTGATACAACTTGTGTATTTATTTCTGTTCAGAACATACAATAAAATGACATTATGGAAATGTGCATAAGCGAGCCATCAGTGAGGTAAATGTGATTCTGCTTCTTCAGACCGACATGTGCAGACTTGATGCTGCCGTCAAACTTCACCTAAATAAAAAAAAATCGTATTACTCTGATGAATATGAAACACCTTTTATTTGGTTTCCTGTTTCCTGTCAGCCACATGGTCCTTGACCACAAGCCATTCTTATCATATTTATGTTTTTTTTCTGGACTATTAAGATTTATTTTAAAATCATATGAACAGTTTCTACTTAAAAATCTTAATAATATATGATGACGAGTTTCTAATATGTGGATGGTCAATGCACAAAGAGATTTTTGATGGATGAACAGCCCGGGCCTAACGGACTCACCTTCATCCTACCTCCTCACTGACTATCTCTATCTCTACTATCTTATAATTCACATCATCAAAATGTCTTTAAGAAATGAAGAGCCTATCACTCTGTCTGTGGTTCATGGGTTTTAAAACCTGTATGCAGATTTTGGTTTACTCTGCTGTCTCCTCTGTTGATGGTCTTGTTAAGATCATTACAAGCATGTCAAGGGATATTCAGGAGCTAAAAGCCAGACTTGCTGACTTGGATGACTTAAATGCCAATAAGGAGAAAATCACGGATGAAATCAAAATCTCATTTTACCAAACATACACCAATGAGCTGGATTACCTGGTAAACCAGTCAAGGAGAAATAACCCAGTCACTGATGGCAACCAGATGCACAACATGAATCACAGCTTGACACTGAGAGCAAAGCAAAAGATCTCTCTCACCACTTAAAAACTGACCCGGAGGTCACTGAAATTGAGAGAGCACATGGCAGGAAGTTATGGCCACTCAAGACCAATGGTCCTGAAACTCCTTCAGTTTAAGGATGAAGAGGAAATCCTGAAACATGCAAATAACTTTTTTTAAATTATTATTATTAATGAAGTCTTTTCAGAAAGTGTTTGACTGAAGAGAAAAGAGCTGCTGACAACTGAGAGCTGAGAGACTGAAAGGCAATATCGCCTACTAGAGGTATGACGAGTTGTTGTAAAAAATATTCTAAAGATTAAGCTAAAATGTATAAAGTAATTCAGAATTATTATCATAAGCATGACCTTCCAGATACATTTCATAAATTCTTCTTTTTATCATCTTCATATCATATTCAATGAGGCGTTCAAAGGACTTTCATTCACCTTCAAATCATCATTTTTCCATCAAATTTAGAGATTTATCTCTGGAATTCACTAAATCCCTATTTGAAATCATCATCTTTAACAGTTTTCAAATCACATTAAAAAAAAATCTCCTATTTAAAGAGATCTTTGAGCAACTGACAACAATTTCACTTCACCAAATTTCTTTTTCTTTAGTTGCTGTTGTATTGGTCGTTTTATTGCTTTAGTATCTCTTCAACGACTTTGAAATGAAGGTGAGGACTCGTGTAAGCCCTCCTGGGCTTCTTTGCTCCACTGCCAAGCTTTCACCTGCTTCGTGTGCACATATAGTATATCTCAAGATAAGAAGCTCATATTCTTATGACTGCTGTTTGAGCTGCCCTGTTATGAGATGACATCCATTGCCAAAAATGCCACAAAGTCAAGGCTAGAGAAAAAGAGAAGGCTTTTATTGGGTTATAATTTACAGAGGATGGGAACAGGAAAGATAGGACGAGCATCATTTTACAGTTCATGTTTCTGTATTCTGCGACTTTTCTTGTGTCTGTATATTTAGCTCCTCGTCTAGACGCTCTTTAGCCCGCACCACCTGGACACAAACAACAATAATAATGACTCAGAGAGAGGGAAGACACTTTTGAAATAACAAAATTACACTATGGCTCGCTCAGAGCAGAGAGGAAAGGGTGACAGATAAAAGCAGCAACAGCTATCAACCTGGTTCAAAGCGTGGATTCCTCCCACACACATTGAGTCACATGAGTCATAATTTGATATTTAACCCAGACGGAAAAACAGATATTTGTTTGTTTGGATGTTATGAGCAAAACACAGTGACTGAGGGCACAGCTGAGGATCACTGTTCCCAGCTGCACCAGCTTCTATACGAGGCGTTTTACATGACTGAGCCACAAAAAACACCGTGAAGGTAAGGAAAACTGAAAAATGCTTCTTGGAATCTGCAAATGTTTTAATGATCTCCATCTTCGTAGGAGACTCAACAGTATCAGTGAGTCAGCCTTAAAATGGTCAGCTTCACGTCATGGTTTGGTCACCTGGCCTGCAGGCTTAGAAGTGAACAGTTGACCCGGGCTGCAGAATAATCAGGTCACCAGTGACTGCGAGCATGTTACTATACAACATTTTTCATGTTTTGTTTTTGTGCTGTAAATATATTTTCCACTCTACACTTACTCTACTCTCAGCTCCCACTTTGTGTGAACGATGCAACAACATACAACGAAGCACAAAGTCTGACATCCTGTGATACAAAATACTTACTTTTGACTGTAAGTAAAAAGAACCGCCCACGGCCTTGTCATTCACTTTAAAAAGGTGCTCGTAGTTCTGCAAAAGAGAAACGCTTCAGTGTTCAACTAACAGCATTTGATCTTGATTTAAAACATCACACAGAATCACAGCAGAGACATACAGATCAGTACCAGCAAAGAGAGCGTTTGTACCTTCTGAATCTCCTCAGGGCTGAGTGTGGACACATTGAGGATTTGCTGCGCCTCTTGCAGGCTCATCCCAGTGAGGCTGGAGGCTGCAGCAGACTGCTGACCTGCTTGGCTCCTGGCCTGCGCTGCTGCTTGACTGGCTGTGAGAGAAAACACAGCACATACAAGAACTTCATTTCATTAGACGACCAAAGAGAAGGTGAAAGTAAGAATTATTTTACATTGAGCTGCAACTTAGGCTGGGTGATCACCTGAGCCGGCTGTAATGTTATTATGATTTTCACCCAGCCCTTACTGCCATGAACAATATTTTATTATTGATTAATCTGTTGATGATTGACATCTCATTTGTTTAGTTTAAAAATGTCAGAACACACTGAAAATTGTCCATCACAGTTTTCCTGCATCAGCGGTTTTGCTTCAAATGAATTCAAAACAGAGAAAACACCTTCAACAAGCTGAATTATTCTGTCAATCAGTTTAACACAGCACGTTTAAAATCAGTGACATTACAGCCAAGTCATGGATCATACCTGCATATTCTTGCCGTAAAGCACGCGCAAATGCACGCCCCACCACCTGAGCTCCCATCACAACGATCTGTGCAAGATACTTGGCCTGCAAGGGAGAGGACACACAGCTTCAAGGATGCAAAACTCAATCACAAAAGCAATAACCACACGAGTGAGCTGACATTGACAGTCATGGGAACCAAAAGACAGAGTGACGGTCAGTCAGTGCTCATTATTTTGGTATGTGACGTAACAGAAGAGACAATTAAGCTGATGTCAGACTGAGGCAGGACGTGACTGCAGGTGCGGATGTAAGAAATATGCCTCTTAACACCGCGACAGCGCATCCAGACGCGCCTCCGCACTGCTTGGACATGAATTAACATTGTGGTTTATTAATTTCTACCTAAATCACATAAACTATGTCCCAGTGAAGAGTAGACAGCTACCTTATGGAACGTTAACGCTGTTGGAAAAGCTACTCATGCTAATGCTAGCTAGCGTCACAGCCCTCTGACTCGCTAATGTCTGCTATGAGTTTGGAAACATAAACGCGACCATTTCAAAGAGTATTCTTACCATTTTATAACATTATACAGGTCCCTCAGATAGTTTATGGCTTCTGTTTTCACACATGGACACCAATGAAGGTTACTGAAGGGTCAAAGTTCAGGGAAGCATCGAGAACACAAAATTCAAGACAAACCAGGTGGAAGGCGAGATTTCTTATACTGACCCCTAATGGCCAGGAAGTCAAACTGCAGCTTCCCTTTGACTACGGACTTAATACCATTCCGTCTTCTTTTTTGTAAATATAAATGTTTTTATTTAATTTATTGAGTAAATTTATACACTTATTTTGTCTGCAACTTCTGGGCACCTACTGTCTCCACCACAGAGACCGTAATGTCTGCGAATTAATAAATCAATTTATGGGTCATGTATTCACCTAATCACAAAAGGACAAGTAGTATGGGGTTCAAAAGGTGTTTATTGCGAGACAGTATTGAAAAAAATCCACAAACCATTACTCAAATAAGACAGAAAAAAACAACAATGCTTTACTCACTGTATAAAAAGGAAGTTGTTTTTTTCAATACAATGGAAGGCAAGTTAATCCAACCCAAACATTACAAAGTATGGCGGTCGAGAATCACAAGCACATACAATCAACATCACACAAACACTGACGACACCTGCAGTTCATTTGTACAACATGATGTGCATGATGGTTTATTTCAGTCCATCAGAGGTTGTAAACAAACTTGGTGGGTTCAAGCCTGGATTATTCTGGATATTGCTGTAGCCCTGATTGGTAAAATACATGATGGCTCCTATGGCTGCATTGTAAGTTATTAATACTGTGCTGTTTTTCTGTAATTAACACCATGATTACTTATTAAACATCAGATAAGAAAATTAGCTCATTTATGTGAGGAATGTCCCCAAAACAGTCTGAAAACCGACAAAGATTGTGATTAAAAACTCCACTGCCCAGCAAAACGAGAAGAGAAAGTAAAGAAACAATCATCTAAGAGCATACAAAGGCCCCTCTGGTTTGGCTTTAACAACGTCTCAGTTTCACTGACCTTTAACGCCTACTCATAAGACTATTATATGACCACTGGATGGCAAAATCAAATCAGACATACAGTAATACATAATCATGTTAAAATGGCATCTTACGCTAACGTTGGCTAACAAACAAGAGCAAACTTAATGTTGTTGTCATTAGAAATTCCAGTTCATGGCCAAACATGAGCACTGGTGACCCTGTTGTATCCTCGGTGCGGTTTTTGCTGCTGAAGGCTTGAACATGTTACAGTAATCTTGTGTGTGTGTGTGTCTGTGTGTGTGTGTGTGTGTGTGTGTGTGTGTGTTTTACCTGACCAAACAGGAAGACCAAGGTTTCTGTTATCAGATGCATGATGTTCACTTATTCAACGTGATCTTTTTTTTTTTTTTTTTTGCAATGTTACATCTTTGAAAGACACATTGTGACTGAGCGTGCTCGCGTGACCGGCCGGTAGAAGAAGCAAGCAGTGGTCCACTGTGGAGGTAAATGTGCACACAGACAGCAAATTTTGTATGCAGTGGTACACAACCTGGTGCCTGGAGATCAGAAAATAACAGACTGAGCACAAGAGGAGACCATTATCACTATCATGCTTAAACCGTGGACACATACCACAGACAACAGTTATTTGTCATCAGTGTAACTGCTTAATGAGGTTGGGATGAATTTGACGAATACATATTTTTGGGTGATTTTTTTCAGGGTGATATTTGTCGCTTTATTTTGCTAATTTAATGGTCTGCCTCTGAAGAACAAGTGCGAGCCCCTGCCCAGCCACAGACTCTATTCAGGGAGCTAACCCTGTTAGCATTAATAGTTTATTTCATCCAAAGACTGACCAAGACGGTTTTGGTGAGTTTCAATTTGTTTCTGTCAACTTTGAATTAAGTGTGTTTTACAATCAGTTAAGAAGGCAATTAAGCTCATGTGAAACCACTGACTTAGATTCACCACAAGCATGTTTGACACATATGTTCAGCTACTGTTGTATTATCGTGTATGGTGGGATTTTTTAAAATCAGTGTGATATCATATTGCAGTTTGCACTAATATAACAAAGCAATGCCTACGTCAGATTGATCCCAGAGTGATTTCTGAAATACAGAATAATTACATATCAAATTTCATGCAGTCCGATACGATGAACACCAACAAGACAACATGACATTTGATTTTCCAAACAGACATTGTGATGCATATCCATATCAGAAGGTGTTGTGGCTATTGTGATTCGCTTTCCTCAAATCATTCATACTTTCACATTGTACAGTATTCTTTGCGTGTGCAGAAGGTGAGATGTTAGCTAATGTTAGCTGATGAAGCTCAGAGGTCGTGTGGGTGGCCTCCATCTTGACTTTTGATCTGCTCCCTCCTCCCTGCTGTTGGCACCATGACTGAACCAAAGGCAAGATGACGCCCCCTCTAGTCATCCTGGACGACACAACAGCCATAGTTAGCAAAGACGGATTACAGCCATGTAATATAATCAGCATTACATTAATACCTTTGATGTTAAGGTCTTAATATTTGCAGGTACAGCTAAACCTTAAGATGGGCGATAATGTATCATCTATCAGCTCTCAGTGGAACAGTGTTGTGATAAAATGATGTAATATGTGTAATATCCCGTCGAGACTCATCCTCACAGCTGTTTCCGGCACATTCACTCACCCACTCGTCCTCGTCGACGCCCTCGAAGGACTCCTGCGGCAGGGGGTCGTCCATGTTCCCCAGCTTAGCCACCATGGCACTGAGCAGCTGGGCCACACATACACACAGTCAGTGTTAAAACATATCAAAAAAGTACTTTTATTCAGCAGCTACTGCATGTGCATGCAGTGGTGGAAGTATTCAGATCCTTTACTGAAGTAAAAGTAATAAAACCACATACTCCACTAAAAGTTAAAGCCCTGCGTTCAAAACTTAAGTACGAGTATGTGAGTACTGTCAGCTCACAGCGGTCCTCATCCTCACCTCCTCTTTCTTCTGTTCATCAGTCTTCTCCTCCAGGTAAACAGATGAGGGCAGGTATTTCCTCACTGGAGCCTCTTTGGGGGCCTCACTCACTGAAATATAAAAACACACACACAGCATCAAACCAGGATCGTATACTGACATGCAGATTGTAGAGGTAAGCATCTTCATCTCAGTCGACAGCTATGTTAGACAAGGTCACATGACATGAACACATATTCAGACTCTCACCTGGCATCATGTCTTTAGGCCTTAGGCTGATCTTTTTGTGCTGACTGTTGGAGCCAGACAGCCAGGCAGAGGCGGTCAGTGCCGGTTCCCAACACACTGCTGTGTCTGTGTACACGTCGTCCTGGAAAAACTCTTTCTGCAGAACACAGAGTCACACACATACAGTTATACCTTCTATTGTTAAAGCCACAGCCATTTATTAGAAACAACCATCGGGAAGAAGCACATGTCCACTAGGTGGTGTAGTTGGCTCACCTTGACCCGTGGCACTCTGAAGGCCACTGGCTCTATGGACGTCTTGGTGAGCATTAGTCCGACAGCTATCTCCACTTCACGCACATTGCACTCCGTCTTGGGCAGGAAGGCCAAGCCCTGCAGACAGGAAGTGTCACACACACACACACACACACACACACACACACACACACACACACACACACACACACACACACACACACACACAGCATCACGATGATGGCACAGGCTTTAAAGAGGGTATTGACTGTGTGTCCATGTGTGCAGATACATGGTGACAACTGAAATATGAGGAAATGAATGAGTTCGGCTCAGTACCTTGTGTGGCTCAGGAGAGTTAAAACTGCTGCACTCAATAAAGTACGGCTCATCAGGAACGATCTCATAAATGTGCATTCTGGTGTCACCCTGGAAAACACATGAAACACACAGCTTCCATCGAATTCTTGCTTTGACCTCCATTGTGTTCAAATGTGACTTACATCCAACAATATTATATTCTTTTTATTTGCCTACTTTTCCAGTCAGGATGACCACACTGGTGTCAGGGTCGTAAAAAGGGATGAGGGTAGAGGGGGAGATGTCCACAAGGGTGCTGGCTACGGCTCCAGAGGACAGGGAGTCAGCAGAGTACAGGTAGAGTCCTCTCTCACTGCGACTGAAGAACAAGAAGGAGTCAGTGGTGAGCTTTTGACGGACATGTGGATACATTTTGCATATGTTTGTGTTTGCCATGTTCAGTACCTGTCAAATCCTGACACCAACAGGTACTTGCCCTCACACACCCACACTGCTCGAGCTCCCCTGTGGCCCTCAGGACCTGGGCCCTCCTGATTAAACGGAGAACAGCACTGTGACAAACTGTGACGCACCGCTTCCTGTCTGTCGATGCCTCTTAGATATTCTAACTCACTGTATAGGCAGCTTATCGCTCTTACAAAGCAGTGACACACTACTGTGTTAACAACAAAATAAATAAAAGAAAATATGAAAAGATCCACCAAATCATGTGGTTAATTATTGTTTTGTTAAATGAAATGCAAATATAGATATAAGAGGAGACTGTATGTGTTTATTTTTTGTGCTTATAATTATTTCTTTTTTAAGTTTATTTATTTATCTGTACTTGTTTCCTTGTGCTGCTATAACACCTGAATTTCCCTTCTGTGGGATCAGTAAAGGATTATCTTAACTGATCTCTTCCACATGCATATAATACACACCTAAAGACAAATCTCACCTTCTTTTCTCTGCATCCTCCCACACTCTCTGATGTGTTGTACATACCTGCACTGGTGCAGTGGACTTGCGGGGGTCATATATGCGAACTTTCCCATCTTTGCACACTGTGGCCAGGAGCTTGCCATCTGGGCTCCACGCCATGGCAAAGACCTAAATATAACCCAGAAGAGAAGACAAGGAAGAAGACGAGAGCCAGAATGAAGAGTTGATGTATTCACTCCAGTAGGTGTCACCAAACCAACATACACCCAAATCCTTATCGAAATGTCCAAATTTTACTTATTGAGTTTTATATTCCACAATTTCATAAAGGCATAAATCTTGGTCACCCACCTGGTCCTGGTGTCCTGTGAGGACTTTGACCTGATCTCTGGAGTCCAGGTTCCACAGTCTGACTGTGAGATCGTAGGATGAAGACACCAGCAAGTCGCTGGCCACAGGGTGGAATTTGATGGAGTAAATCTTCTCCGTGTGACCTTTGAGGGGTCAGAGCAGCTGTCAATCTACTTGACATTCACTGTAATATCATTACCTTCTTCCATCTATTACATGAAACAGTTCACATAGATGCATTGTAAGTTTTTATACCTGCAAATCTTTGCACTGCGTGAATTGTTGTGTGTCAGTGGGCACTATCTTACCTTGCAAGATGAACTCAGGCTCAGTCAGGGTCTCTTTCAGCCCTCCCTCTGGTACCTGCCAAACCCGGATCTTTGCATCATCTCCAGCTAGCACAGAGAGAGACACGTCAAATCACTCTCACAGGCTTAGAGCAGTCAATGCATACATCCATCTGCAGACGCTCACATCTCTACAGCACATGTGTTCACTTACCCACAGCAAGTCTGTGCGTGTCAAAGGGGTCCCAAGAGAAGTCGACCACATTTACAGAGTTCTGGATGGTGGGCAGGGCTGTGTCTGGAAGCCTGCCAGGCTGAGAGCGCTGAGGAGAGGAGAAGAATACACAGCCTCAAGTCATTGAAGTACAACAGAAAAAGGCATGCTCAACATGGAGACCAACACACTAAATCAACGTGACATAAACAGTTTTTAGTTTCATTTCCAGCCTTTGTCGGACCTCAAAGATGCCGATCTGGCCCCCGGAGATGGCGAGCGGCACCGCCACGCGCTGGGGGTTGACACAGAAGCCATCACATTCGCCTGGTGTAGTCAGGTTGAGGCCATGCAGGTTAGTGATGTGTGTGTCCCGGTGCATCACTGCTCCCTGGATGTGGCGGAACTTGGAGGTTGGCCCTGGATTACAGATAATTCTGACTTAACACTCAGTAAACAATTAAAGTGACAGACTCCATGATGTAGAATGAGGTATGTGTGTGTGTGTGTGTGTTCATACCCAGCAGGCCGTGGATGGCCTTGGCGCTTTGGCTGGGACTTGGGCTGGGGAGGAAGCCTGAGGAGAGGCCGGAGGTGGAGGAGGGAGAGCGGGACGGGGCAGCGCTGCTGCTGGGAGTGCTCAGAGGACTGCTGGAGGTGGAGCAGCCGTGTGCCGGATCCTGTAGAACAGCAGGGTGGCTGTTAACTTGCCACAGTAAAAAAAAAACTTTTTGTCTTTTATTTTACAGCTGAACATTTTAGATTGAGTACCATCATTTCATGGACAATCAGTGTGTGTGTCACTCACCTCCTTGCTTGCCCCGCTAGCCAGCTCCTTCTTTGCAGGCGTCTGCTTTGCTGGTGGAGCCTTCGGTTTGGGCTGCTTGTCTGGGTGGAGGCTGACTTTCTCCACCTTAGGACAAACAGAGGTGTTTGTTTGAGGCGTCCGTACAGGCTAAAGACCAGATAAACTTGTTGAAGGTGGAGATTTTTTACCTGCTTGTCTCCTCCCTGCCACCACTCCTCAGCAGACATGGCTGGAGTTGTGCCCACTGTATCTGGGTAAAGGTCATCATGAAACTCCTGGCCTGAATGCTGGAAGACACACGCAGATAAACATGCATGAAAACACCAACGCAAACATGTACATCCCACGCATATGTTACGAATCTGCTGCATGTGCACTGTGCACAAACACACCTTACGAGGGACTTGATAGCTGATTGGCACAATGCTGCTGTCTGTCAGCTGAAGCACGCGCATCACTTCGCAGGACATGACATCCAACGCCAGCTTGGGCACCATGGCAGCGCCTCGTGTCGAGGCGTCTGTCAGACAGTGGCTCACTGCAGAGAGAAAAGAGAGCGAGAGAGATCAGATACGAGGAGAAGGAGCGGTAAAAATCTGACAGATAACGGATGACCAAGCTTCACCTTGTGAGAGAAAAGGCTCAGAGGTGGACACTTCAAAGCAATCAATCACGGTGTCTCCCTGCCAGAGAGAGAGAACAGTAAATCAAACATGATGCACTGGAGAGACAACCTTTAAAGTACACAACCGTCAAAGCTGCTGGATTCCTGACTGTGACACGACAACACCAAACCTTTCAGGCATAAATTCTTATAACTTTCCGCCTGACAGAATAGAGGGGCATTCAGCTACATCTTACCATGCCGGCCAGTATGAGCAGACTGGTGTCTTCATCAAACAGAGGGATCAGCATCCTGAAAGCAAACAAATGAGAAGGCGATGTTCAAATTATGATCAGAAGCAGCACACTGATGCAGCACACCTATTACACCATTGTCACAGGGTCCATGGGTTGAAGTTTTACAAATGCACCACTAGATGGAGCAGTATGCTCAATGTTAGGGCTAAAGCGGTCAGAACAGACTTGAGCTGTGTTGTGATTTTTCCCCCCGATCTTTCTCTGCAGGTCAGGGAAACAGTCGGAAAAAAAAAGCTCTGTGAAGTGTGAAGTGAAACAAATGCAGAGTCAATCACATGAACTGATTTGTATTCCTTCTTGCTTTTAAGTTGCACAACAAAAGGCTAGAAAATATTAAAGAAGAAAAGCATAAAACCCACGAGGAATTCGATATGTTGTCAAATAGACCAAGAAAAGCAGACCAAGGGCGAAAAGCTGAGGATTATTTTCATTATTGCTTAATCTGCTCTGAATATTTTCAATTACTTGATGCATTTTAGTCAACAAAGGGAGAGAAAGTCGTGAAAAACAACCATCATAGTTTCCTAAATGACCTCTTCAACCCAAAGATATTCAGTTTACTATTACATTTACACAGAACCACAGCAAATCCTCAAATAATGCAGGATTTTCCTATAAAAAAAAAAAAAAACAATGTACAGACACATGCAAAAGTAATCCCTCTCAATCATCACTTATGACACACTAAAGTGTGTAGCAGTGTATTTGTCTGCAGAGATCCGGCTCTCTGCCTGTATTTTCTTATTATTTTGTGCTGCAGTGGGTTCATAGACCCCAGCCAATCACAGCGTGCAGGTGAGGTCAGGGCATGCATCCAAGAGGAAGCTACAAAAATGGTGCACACAGCGCTGAAAAACACAAATATAGCGATGCAAAACACCCAGCGGACAAGGCTTGTTCCAAAACGAGAGTAAATCTAGGTTTGGCTTTCACCCGCTGGGAAGCACTGAAGGAGAGGATGGGGATGAAGAGCGACACCGAGTTGGCCCGTTTTCTGTTGGAGAGGTTCGTGAGCTCTCTGAAGTATCATCTTTTCCATTACAACAAATGTCATGCTCGTACTGAAGAAGCTTGCAGTGTGCATACAAGCAAAGCTCCTCCGCCACCGTCGAGCCAGCGAGGAGCTGCCAAGCTTGAACGTTGTGTTTACAAACATTAACAGACAATTCCTGCGAAGCATCCTGTAGCTTTAAATGATTAATCAATCAGCGAAACAGTAGCATCCGCCCACGCAGGCGCAAACAAGGCCTCAGTCACCTGCTTCCTTGCATGATTTGAGGTAAGAAGATTGAGGGATGAGGAAACTGAATGAGCTCTTAACTCAATGGGGAAAGTACAACCGGTTGTAGTAAACAAACCAAACAGGAAATCTCGGCTTAGACAGGAGGCACACTTGCACAAACACAGGCACGGCTGACAAATCTCCCTCACTCTCTGCCTCTCACTCTCCTTCATACAGAAATGTGTCAGTCTCCCTTTTCATCGATGAGAGCGGCGTGCTGCGTTGGTTTCCAGACAGGCAAAGAGGGCAGAGAGTGGCGGCTGATCGGACCACTTCACATCGCAGGCCACAGATAGGCTGATTAAAGTGCAGAGGCGGCCCCAGAGATTGGCTTATGATGATGACCTTGTGTAATGGTACTATTCTAGAGGAACGCCACTCGGCCGCCTCCACATCAACCGGGAATGACAGACTGGTGATGTAATGCTCCAACTATGACAATATAATGACAGACTTAGTGTGGGTATCTTAAGCAACGGCACATAGTGACACGCGATGGTCTGCGCTGTATACATGAGTTCGACTGTATATCAGCAGCGCGTTCATATGCGTTTGAAACAGAGAGATTTTCACAGTCTGACAATCTAACCTACACGAGGGCAGGCCCTAATAACAGTCTGTATTAGCTCACATCCTTCACATAATTTTGCTCCTGGCAGTTTTGCAGTAATAATACACGGAGAAACAACCAAATGCCGCTCATGACTGCGAAGGTGTGAACGTTTCTGGTAAACGTTTTCTGCCAAGAAGAAATAGTAGAAAAATTAAATAATACTTTGTATGTGTGGGTAAGGTTTCTTTTATTGTTTATTGATCCCGCAAAGGGAAACTGAAGTACAGATAGCCTCACATAAATGGGTAAGAAAATAACTAAATACTACACAGAAAAACATAAATACTGGAAATAAAGTGTACTGAGACAGAAATACAGTACTCATACAGTCATCCCAAATGTAAAAAACCACACAGTTAGTGTGAGTCTGTGTTTTATGATGTAAGACTGGAGGGCAAAAGGTATAAAAGCAGGGACAGGGACGAGAAATCTTTTGGAATACATGCTGAGGGACAAACGTCTTCAGCTCTACCTTTCAGGTCGTCATCTTTATTTCATACTTAGCATCTCTTTTTCATGGATCAACAAAAAAAACCTGCATCTCTCTCTCTCTCTCTCTCTCTCTCGCTCCATCTATCCCAGGCCTGTGGGGAACACAGGCTTCATAAGGGGCGACTGTGGGTTCCCATGTCGGAGTCAGTCCACAGGGAGTCCCTAAACACCTCCATTCCCACACCCCTCTGGCTGCCTGTCTTCCTCTCCCTCGCTCTTTCCTTTCCTACTCAACAACACCACCTCCTTACGCCCCGCAATCTCTTTGTCCTTCCAATTTTTACTATTTCTGCAAGTTGCCTTCACTTTCTCTGTGGCCATATCTCTGATTTTCTCACAGTAAAACAGCCACATAACAGGAGTGGAGCTTTATCACTGATAATGGCCTCTGTTTACTATCGCTTTCATGCTCCACCTCACCGCCAGCCCATTTTCCCACACATACGCGCATGCATGTGCATATTTAAGCACGTAGAGCACACATACATCCATGTGCTAATAACGACTTAATGATGTATGTGCACATGCACTTTTAAGAGCATGCACTTACACCCATGCAGGGTCACTTGTGGGAGCGAGCAGGCGTGTTGCGCAGATCCTGATCACATGGGCTGATTATGAATGAAAAGAAAAACTATTACAGGCCTCATTCATGCTCTTAGACGAGAGGCTGTAAACAGAAGTGTGTGTGCGTAGAACCGAATCCTGCCTGACACACTAATCCAGACATAAGCCCTGTTCATTGTTGGGTATGTGAGAACAGGTTTAACCACACACACATGCTCATCAGTCATCAAATTGTATATCATTCTATGATGTTATTTTTTTGTGTGTGAGTGGTGATATAATAGAAAGAAAGAGGCAAAAATCAAAGCGGGAAAGATATCCATAATATCAGATGTCAAACAACAACAACGGCTAAGAGAACTTCTCCTTGAAGGATTTTGCTCTCACGGCAATCTTCAGCCACTAACGTCTCAACACCTTTGCCGCTCTTACAAACACTTTGCCTGATGCTGCAAAAATCCCCCTGGCTTCAGTCTGTCAGTGGTACTCCGCTGCTGTCAGAGTTTACACAAAACAAAGAGTGGACAGAACCCGCCTCCCGCCTCGTCTGCCATCGCTCTCTCACACAGACCCAAACGCACATCATAAAATGACCTTCTACCCATGACAGCAGCCTTCAGCACCGGCAGATATGATAGCCATATTACTCTACTCTAACGTGCATCTGTGTGTGTGTGAAAGGGTCTGAGTCAGGCTGGGTATATTATGATTATGAGAACGTGTTGTCATTTGATAATGTAAGAGATAGCGTAAATCAGTGCAATAGCTGACTAATGGAGGGCCAAGACAAACGGATATGTGGATGACAGACAAATGAATAAATGGTGTGTGCCTATGTGTGTGTGTTTGAAGTGCGGGGTGGATGTGATTGGGCATCTGCAGCTGGAGCAGATAAATTCTGCATTATTAAAACATGCTGTGAATATGCATGTATGTGCTTGCAATCACGACAAAATGTGTAAAAGAATGAAAAATGCACACACTCTGCACACTTGTGCTAGCACATACAGGCACGTCCAAATGCTCTGATAGCATCAGACACACAGCAGTGTATTATATACAGCATATAGGTGGAGCTAATGAAAGCAGCCTGTAGAGGTATAAGGTTAAGGGTTTGAGCTATGGCAGCTATGACCAGATCAGTATCAGTCAAAGGAACCTTTCTCTGTTGTATGAGATCATGGTCTATAGCTGGGCTGGCCTTACTGCTAAAAACACACACTAGACAGCACAATAAGCTCCAGTCGACAGGTAGGAGCTGGCCAGAAAGTAGAGAAGAAAGAGCGAGGAGGCCTTTGGGGAATATGAAACCAAAACAAAGCAGCTGGTTGTCTGCTTCTCAATTTTAGAGTTTTTTTTTTAAGGCTTACACAAGATCACACAAGGCACACACAAAAAGACTTTCCAAATCCCAACCAGCTATGTAAAAATCTATGAAAAGGACTTTTGGACATGTGTTGTCTGCAATTAATAGTTTCATACAGTTATTTCTGTCAGCTGTGTATAGACAGACAATCACTGCACGTTTTTCCTGGACAACAGACCCCGTCTTTGTAGCTATTCCTGAGGCTTCTCCCTTCTTTTCTCCATCAAGGGTCTAATTATAGAGGATGTCATATGTTGTACATCTTGTAAAGTCCTCTCAGGCAAATTTGTGATTTTTAACGAGATCAAATTACTGGATAACGTTAAGATTTGATCAGCTTCCAGTAGAAAAAAAAAGTCACAACCATTCTGACTCATCTGAACCTCGAGCTGAAGGTGAGAGACATAAATCTCAGCAATGGAGACTCTCCACGCAATTGGAAACCAGTCCTCATGGTCAAATTGAGGTCATAATCAGACTTTGAATAAAACTGCGGTCAAACCACATAATTCTATTTTCATTTAATCCTTTTCCCCTCCATCATCCACTCCTCCCTTCGTCTTCTATCAATCCCCTAGTTGTATCATCCCAGTCAGTGGGAGTGAGTGAGTGGTGAAGCAGTATCTCTGCGGGTGAAGGGTCTGCTGAACTGTGAACTCGACCGACCCACTTTATCAGCCCTCCTGCCTCCGAGGACTGCAGGTCTGCAGCTTGTCCAGCTGTCCCCGTCGGCCTCTGCTGTCCCACTGGCCAGCGGTGACTCAAGTATTTTAGACTGAAACTAGAGCCAGCTTGGAAATAAAATAATGTTTGGATAGTCGCACAAGGTCACAAAGACACTCGGGGTGGGTCACAGCAAAAACAGTGGACGTGTTGTTGGGAGCGTCGAGTCACGGATTTTAGAGTTTAAGTTGAGAGTGCACATTGGTTACCCCAGTCGTCGCAATAAAATATCAAGTCAATACACTTTCCCACACTCACTTGGACATGAAATTCAATGAAAGCTATGGTATTTTTTGGTGAAATTCAACATCTTGAAGTTGGAACATAGGCCATCGTCCAGAATCCTGGTTAAATAAGTGATTAAAAACTGTGGTTGAAACAAATATTTATCACAGGATTTTTCTTGGAATCACCCAGGAATGTGAATAAATCTTGGTGCTACGTTTATTGCCTGAGTTTCTAGATCTATCTACCTCTTCTTGGCTATGTATGTGTTTTCATATGAGCGGAAAACAAGACGAAGAGTCTGCAGCCATGATGGCGACTCTCTGAGACTGCACTGAACTACATGGTAATGTTTTAACATGCTTACGCATTCCTGGGTCACCATCTTAGTTTAGCATGCTAGCACCAAAGTACAGCCGAGGCTGATGGGAACGTCATTAGTTTTGCAGGTATTTGGCGGTATTGGACAAGTTAAAATTCTGACCTGCTGGTGGCACCACAAATGAGGGAGACTCCACCAATCACCACAGTCATTGGGATACATCATCTGGGAACCACGAATGTGCTACCAAATTTTGTGCCAATCCATCTGGATAGGTGCCTGATGGTGGCACAAGAGGAAAAGTGAAGAGATCCTCAAAATCCAGATGATTTATGGGGACCATGAATGTCTGCACAAATTTTCATGACAATCCATCCAGTTAGTTGTTGAGATATTTTAGTGTAGACCAAAGTGGTGGAAAGAGCGACAGAACGATGGTGCCATCTATAGTCACACCACAACCACGGCTAAAAAGGCAATGACCAATAATAAGAGCATGAGGTAAACTGTTCAAACCTGCTGTTTCAATAAACTGCAGCCGTAAATCTGTTTTAAAGCCATCCACTCATTCTCAATAACATTTTAGGCCTTACTTCATCTCCCCCACACATGCACACAATCAGCAGCAGATTAATAATGTGGCAGATGTGTCACAGTGTAAAATGAATCAGTAAAAATATGCGGTATGGTGAACAGTTGGCTGTAACTAAACAACTGTATCTCCCATTAAAAGCATGACCATATGAGCGCACGCTTTTTCATTGTCTTTCATTGAGTTATTCCTATAATCACTGTCTGATGACAGCAGTTCTTATGACCAGCAGATTAATGATTTATTCTCATGGTTACCCTGCCCTCTTCCTGTCTTTATTGACAGAACACAGTCTTTCTTTTTCAGTGTTATTACTCTTGTATAAGGGACTTAGATACACCTAATGGTTTTATGCACACTTACGCTACAGGCCCATGGGTGTTCACATTACCCCGACAATGGAAGGACTGGTGCGGAATAATCCACTGGTGATTAAATGGGATTCATAACGGAACGACACCGGACCTGTGAAACTGCCTCCAGGATGCTAAATCCTTGGATGGTTTCTAGTGTTCTGCAAATATGTGAAATAAAAGAAGGTAAATCCTTCTCACAGGAGATATGTGAGTAAATATTTCAGAAGATTATGGAAAAGGTCATCTAAACAGCAAACAAATGGTTTGGCAATGATCAGCCTGATCAAACTTTGAAGCCTAACAATCCACCCGAAATGCCCAAAGTGTGCCAAAAGCAAGTAAATAAACAACATATCACAGCTGATGAACTTTGCCACCTTTGTAAACTCATGAGATGACAGATCAATCAAACCTCTGCACTCGTTCTGTCTGAATGTGTACAAATGTTTCCATTAGCAGCACCAGAGCTCCAAAGCCTGTACCACAGAAGCTGGACCACAGGGTCACAGTGAGGGTAACTTCAAACCGAGGCTTCAGCTCACAATGGCTGAATGCTGCATCACAAATTCATTTGACTGTCCTCATTTAACACTGTCCCAACTCATTTTATTCACATGAGAGGACCAGAGTTTCAGAACTGGTTTTACGGCAACTGATATGAATCTGTCTCTTTCTCTCTCTCTTGTTTATTTCTGGGGATGAGGAAGCAAAAAGACATTTTGGTTCTTATTTAGGTCCAGTTCACCTCTCAAGTAATATTGTTATATTTGGATAAAGAGCTAAGAATCAGTTTATCTGAAAGATGAAAAACCCCTACAACTCCTTTCACTGTTTTTATGGTATTTCCAGACGCCTCGAAGACCTTTATACTCATCTGGACAAAAAATGTTCTGTGCACTGCATGATAGGAAAATTTCTTTCAGTTTCAAATGACTGCGACTGAATTTCCTAATAAAGTGATATATGTCCAATTCGACAAGAAAAAGAAAAAAGAAAAGAAATTTAAAGCTTTTATTTTTGGTGAAACTATAAATTAATGGAAAGTAACATTAATATGTGACCAATACAACAGATAATGACATATTTTGATGTTTAACTTTGGTCATTTCTGGCTGCCCTTGTTGTTTTGATAATGAAACTCATTAAAAATCTTTTTTTTACTGTAAATTGGGCAAAATATTTTCTTAACCAGATGGTTAGAGTAGTCTTTACCTTTGAGACAGCAGTAAATGTTCTTAAACATCTTTCAAATGATCCTTAGCTCTGGGCTCAAATGCAATATTACATAAGAGACACACACTGCGGATACTGTAGGTTCTTATATGGCCTTAAAGGCTAAAACCCGGCTCTGCTTCGGGTGGTCCTCAATACAGCTTCTAAGTCGATAAGTTCAAAGATCCTCCGCAGGTGTTTAAGTCCAGCTGCACAGTCACCCTGCTGAACAGTGAAATGTACTTAAGAGGAACACACTTTCTCCACTGTGTTTGAGTCTGAGTGTTTTGTTGCCAGTGAGTGTGTATTTAATAAATGTGCTGGGTCTGCCTGCCTAGCTACCTTCAGTAGCCAGTTCATTAGAAGGGAATTAAAGTTGACGCGCTGCGTTCCTGAGAGAGGAAGAAAAGCCAGGATTGTTGGTAGAGAGGCCAGCTGTGGCCGCGTCTGAGCCCCAGTGACGAGGCTCTCAGATAGGCTGCCAAGCTTGCTGCTCTCCCCTCTCTCCTCGCTTCACCGGGCCCCGTCCACTGGCCCCTGACAAGCAGCATACGCACACACACTCATGCATGTGCGCACACACTCCGTGGTGCACATGCATGTGCATACACGCCTGCTCAGGATTTAATTAAACTTACTGCGTCCCGTGTCAACAGGTCTGCAGTGACCCCTCTGACACCCCCTACACACTCCCAATTCCACATACGACCACATGCAAAGTTGCCAAACGGAAAAAATGCAACAGCTTCAGCACTAATTTCCCTCCTGTCCTCAAGAAACAGACCAACGCTTCATTACCATTCCAACTTGTCATCAGCGCAGCTCCACTCACACTGACACAGGCAGCCACAATCAGCGCTGTACAACTCTCACATAATCCGTCTCTGCAGGGGGAAACAATGAGGCCGCAACAAGACAGTCCTATGGCGTCAGCCACACATCAGATCCTTGCAAAACATCAAGTTTGTGTAGAAAAACGACCTCAAAATATAAAAGACACTAACAGACATCTCAAGACAACTTAACACATTGCTGTCTGACCGCATGATGGTCAAGTGTGTCTGTTCTGCATAACGTTGACATGAAAAATGAACAAGGAGAGGAGGCACGGAGAGAGAAAACCAGGGCTCCAACTGCTCGAACAGACGACTACACAGACCTATTAAACAAACACGATTCTGCTTCGCCGAGATTCGTGAGAGACACCGGGAGCTCATCTTCAAAGTGGCACACCCTCATATCTACTCACACACTCACAAACCCTCAGGAAGAGTAAATGCGTGGTAAAGAGGTCCAGACAGGACTGAGCTATAAAGCAGCCAGGTCAGTGGTCATAAAGCCCCTCAACATAGACTGGGAGGGGTGGGGTGGGGGTGAGGTTGTTGTAGGATGTGGGTGGGCATGAGGGTGTCATATTGAAGGGGGAGGCAGGGGTGTGAAAGAACTACTGGGGAACATAAATGTTTAAAATGCACAAGAAAAGACGAAGAACAATGAGGTTGCTGACAGAAGTAAGTAGAATGTGGATTTCCAATTCTGGCACGTGTTTAAGTTTGTGTTTGCATCTGTGATGTGAGAGGTGCGTCTCTGAAGTGCTGCCGGCTGCTTGTTGACGACTGCGGAGCCCCGGAAGAGATGTGTTCCGCGTTAACCCTGGGGTTCAGCATCAAGGGCCCGAGCTAGATGACCATTAAATGACCTGTCGGCGGGGGCCTGGGAACTGATCAGCAGCCACGACCGCCTCAGATGAGACAAGAGAAGGGAAGCGTCGGTGCAGCGGACAGAAAGAGGAGAGGTGAGGGTCACGACCGCGACGACCCTGTCTGCTGTTAGGTCATCGGTAGAGAGCCCGGTTCTCGTCACGGATGCATTTTAAACGCTAACTGCAGACAGAGATACATATGTTTGAGAGGATGTGAGAAAAGAGGGACCTGGTTTGCACTCTCAACTAGCCGTTGATGGATTACCCTCCAGTATTAGTGCTTCACAGACATACGTTGAAAATGTTTGCCAATGAGGCACATAAATTCTACAAAAATGACAATGAAACGAGCCCTGAAAGTCTGGAGGCTTCTGTAGTTTGACAGCTCACAAATTGTCAGAAGAAATATGCTTTTGGCTGCACAGAGTTGCCAAAAACGTCTGTCTCTTTGCACGGCTTTTGCATGAGTACAAACCTTGCTTAGTTTGCAAGTTAAAAGCGGAGAGACTCGTGTAATTTTTCCATTTGGCTCGCCCCTCTTTTAACAAATATCTGTCTCTCCAGATTAAGTGTTTCTTTTTAGCAGTCTTTCTCTTCAGGCCAAGGTGGGAAATCCAGATACTAAATCTGAACGGAAGATTGAACCAATGAAGAATGAATAAAACCTTGAGAAGAACGACCAAAACGGCTATTTATGATATAATTTATATCAGCAGATGACCTTGGAAATTTGATTGTGCATATTCTGTATCGGCATCTGACCTAAATCGACTTAAATTCAATGAATGAACCACAAAATAGATATTTCACGCTCTAAATCAGCTGCGGCTATCATGTATTGCACAGTGATTATTCTGCATACCGGAGGCGTCACTTCACAGTTCTGATCATAAGTTCAGCTTTGGCTGCACTCAGTCACTCCATGCTGTGCATTGATTTGTCATAGGGAACAAATAGGAGATGAAGTCAGTTTTAGGTGCACTCCATCCTATTTTTCCTACTGTGGAAAATTCCAAACCGTTGCCGATCTGCCATACACACACTGAGGCACTCAATAAAGTCGGCTTTAAAAACACAATCCACCAATAACGGTCCTGATGAATGACTTACTGCCCTGTTAAAATCTTGTCCAGCTAAGCAGACCGTGGTCACTCTCGGACGGACACTCGGCTGCTAAAGAGCAACAGCACGGCCGACGGTTTGGACGACGCCACAGCTGAATTGTGATATCACAGGATCTGGACGTTTCTGGACGCATATTTTTGGCAAATGCGGCTTAGATCTTGAACCGAAGTTCCCTCGAATGATGGCAGTGCTTGACCTCGTACCAAAGCTCACACTGGATGATCCAAACCATTTAAAGACCATACTTGCCCTTATGTGTATGACTGACTGAGTGTGAGTGTGTGTGTGTGTGTGTGTGTGTGTGTGTGTGTGTGTGTGTGTGTGTGTGTGTGTGTGTGATTTTCCTTCATGGACAGCCAAGACAGAATTATTGGAAATGCTAGAACCATAAAACCCAGTAATTTACGGACACAAAACATTACTGTTTAATATTTGTTTTTCCTTTAAGCCTGAGTAGTACGTGTGTGCAAATGAGTGAGAGGGTCTACTCTGGAGGGGGAACGAGGAAAATAAAGAGAGAAATATAAACCCTAAAACAACTTCTTCTGACCGTCCTTTTTTTTTTTTCCATTCCTGCTTGACGAGAGCTACAAAAACATTCTTGAGGTGTTCAACAGAGCGTCTTTCATCGATCGGCGTTGGCGCATGTTTTGACTCCGCGGTGTCTTCCCGCTGTGCTTTATCAGAGTCAGTTAACAGAGTTTATCAGTCACTCTGTCTACCAGCCTGTGTGGAACTGCCTCATCTCTCTGTGACACACACACACACACACACACACACACACACACACACACACACACACTTTACCAGCTGCAACTATGTGTTCATACTTGCTCTTTCCGGTCCATCTAAAAGGCCATTTTATCACTCTTATCCCCTCCTCTGATCACTCTCATATCTCAAAAGCAGAAATTCCACTCCCGCTGCTGGAAGAAAATCTTGTATCTCCAACACTTGGAAACAGAAAAAAGGTTTTCAGAGTGACAAACTGTGATCTTTTCAGGAATCACACAACAGGGTTTGGTATGACTTTCAGGGCTGATAAAGTCATCCAGTTCAGGCAGAAACATGAAAAGCTTTACATGTTTTCAACTGATTAATATTTAAGAAAATCCTGCATCATGGCATAAGTGTAACAAACTGTAGATCATTTCAGCCTGAGGGGCCCCATGCCTTAGCCTCACCATTCCCCCTCTGTTCTCGGTGGACTGACTTTGCACCAAAGTCTGTATTTTACTGTAAACTGTTAACACACCCACACTAAATCATCTGCTTTAATGACCGAAACCAGGACATGTACAGTGAAAACCAATAAAAACCTCATAGAGTGGAGCAGTTTTACTATAAGAGACACTGAGGGAGGGAGAAAAAAAGAGAATCTGAGCAAGATAGAGAGTAGTAAGAGATAAGATCATTATCACATTTGTGTAGTAAATCACAACAGATGCGCATGTCCTCACATGCGTCTGTGTGTGTGTGTGTGTGTGTGTGTGTGTGTGTGTGTGTGTGTTTGTCCTTGTAAGAATGCTTTGAGCTGTATCATGCTACATCTGGGAGAGTTATTGGACAGAAAAGAGAGAAAGAGAAAGTAAGAGATTGTTAGAGAGGACACCGTAGCCTTGACTTGATAGTCTTGATGAGCTCCTTCTTTCCAGCTCCCCCAGACCCACGTCACACACATTTTTTCTGTGGAGGGAAACCATGTTCTTTGACCACCCATACAGAGGAACCATGGGCTAATACACAGTTTAGTATTCCAGTCATACAATGTCAACAATCCTCAAACATTTCAAGCATATGGACTTTACATAGTAAACAGATGGGTTATGGTCAAAAGGAAAGCAGAAGGCTTTGCATCTGACAAAGGGAGATGTGGAGGTGAACACACACTTCTGGTGTCGTCCATGTAGCCACCACCTCTTAACAATAAGCAGTGCTGACCAGACGTTTACAAGCCCACATCCTAGCTTTTGCCCGGGCCCGTCCACCGCTGCATGACGAGGCAGCTTTGGGTAATTTGTTAACACAGCAGATGCGCACTCCTCTGGAGGATAATGCTAAGTGCTGCTCATGTTGCTCTGAATTACACTCAGATGGGCTTTAACCTCACAAACACTGAGGCGGCCACAAGATGAAAAAAAAGAAAAAAAACTGAAATAGACAATCTGTAGTTACAGTTGTAAAACCAATAACAATAGACACAAGACGCTCTCCGCTGCTCTTTCTTTTCATTGAATTAACTTCTATCTGACCTCTCCTCGATGTCGAGGCCCCCACATACATCTTTTTCAAGCTGACAGAGCTACATGTCACAGCTGAAGGAAGGCTGGTTATCTATGTGCATGTGTGCCTGTCTGTTTGTTTTTACTTAACCTCCTTTATTTAACTAGGCAGGTCATTTTAGAGGCAAATTACTCGATAATTGTTTGGCAAAAGCTGAGAGGCCTTTAACCAGAGGCATGCCATTATCATAAAAGAGCACACAACAAAGAGAGACAGACTTAGAAGAAATAAAAATCCTAAATGAATGTGCAGGAACAGCGGCCACAACAGGAAATTAGCAGAGGAAAGAATTACTGTCAAAGAGAATACCTGTATTACTGCATGTGCATGTGGCTGGAGGAGGCTGGGAGTTGTGTACACCAAATAAGGACTTGCATGCAGTATAACTGAGTTTTAAGAGGTTTAAGGCCATGGTGTCTTCACATGGGACAGTATGCTCCTATCATATGACTGACTGGCTGAAAAGGCTGCAGGGGGGCCTGACCAAACCTTTCTGTCTGCAAATGGGCTGAAAAGGATCTGATTGACTGGGATGGAAATCTTCTATTAGGCACTTAAAGGTATGAATTTCCATTTTAGAAAAAAAGGCTCCATCTGCTCTCTTTGAGGACAAAGTCCACAGATAAACAAGTACAACTGCATGAAATGTATAATAATTAGGAGAAAAAAGTCACAAAGGGAGGCAGTAATGCACAGAATATACAAACAATGAGCAAAAAAGTGAGCTACAAATGGGCAAAAGATGCTTGTGCACGATACATGTTACACACAGAAGAACAGAACTATTTGATCACAATATGTAAATGACCTGTCTGCAAGCACCGAGCTGACCTGATGTGACCTGTGTTGGATAGTCTCTCTCATCCCTCTGATAGAGTTTCTGTCATAGTACTAACACGGCAGCGCAGTCATAGTGAACATACTGTAGCTAAACTGCAGTCACTTTGCTTCCCGCACTAAACCACAGGCATCCTGCTGTTACTCAATACCTGACATACCAGAGTGCAGGGTGAGACTGAGAGTGAGAGGCAAAGGAAGGAGACGGAACAGCAGGGAAGAGGAGAGGGTTGGTCTAAACGAGTAAAGGCAAAGAGGCCATTCTGAGATGTCCGTGTGGCATTTTGAAATGCATGTACGGGTTTTGCTGCGTGTTTTTTCTTCTCTGTTTCAATCATCCCGCCTGACACGCAGGTCTGCTTGACGCATTGTTGAGATATGTGAGGTGTGTGCGTCAACTCCTCTGGCGGCCTCTGCGACCTCCCATAACACCCTTCCCTGCAAACATCCACAGAGACATTTATGTGTATCTTTGCAGGAGCATCACTCCAAGTCTGACTGGAATGATTAGATTTCTGCAAGCTGACAACTTGATGCATAACAGAAAACAGCTTTTTCTTAAACCACCCCCTCCAGACTTGTTTTAAGACATTTAAAAATGTCCTGCTTTGAATTATGAGCTGAGTCTGATATATAATTCTTTTAACTTACATCTACTCTGTCTATGAATATGCAAATTTTCCTCATTTCCAAACTTCAATTGCTGGAGGCAAGATGTCTCCTACTTCAGTGGAAAGACCACTCTCAGTGTTTGTGCATCAGGGCAGTCAAGTTTCCAATCACACTTGTGTAATTTGGACGGTGATCAGCTTCAAAACTAGCTGTAATGTTGCAAAATCACTCATATGTGCAAATCTTGAACACATTCAAACGCACAGTATGCCATTTCCGTCACTAAGGGTCTCTCAGTTAGAACACTAACAAACGATGTAGTTTGTGATGTAGCATGGGATCATGGGAGTCTTCACTGCTAAACAATCACAAAGACCCAACTTCCCTCCTCACTCTCTGACGTATCATCTGGCGTTTCCTGTGTCGCCGCTGACTTAATAAAAGACACAGTTACCTTTAAACGGTTAGACATTTTAATGTGCAAATGTTACATATTGCACCTTTAAGGTAAACCCTGAGAAACTTTCCTCCTTCAGCACGACTGTGAAAACAGCCGTCTGGCGTCAAATTCTGCACATCCGTCATTCTGCACAGTGAAGGTCAAACATCCAAGTGAAGCAACAACAAGTTTGCAAACACATTTCTTTAACAATAATGTAAAAAGAGGCAGAGAGACAAAAAAAGAGAAACAAACAAACTTTAAAAAAAGCCAAAATAATTCACAACGTGGTGATCATGGGAAAATGCCACTTCTGGATGACCCCCTGAGTAACCGGGGGATGGGGAGGTCGTCCACATGCCCCTCTCAGCCCAACCTCTTCCCCTTGGATCTCACCCCTTCTCCTTTCGACCTCTCTCCTCTCCTCTATCACTCTTATCAGAGCCCTGGCGATAAGAACAAATCCCTCACTTTTACCTCAAGAGAGAACCGACCAACCAGCCATAACTGCTCTATCCACAAATACAGGATCCCGCTGCTGACACAGCACCCACATGTGTCTGGTTTAAAAGACCTTAAAGGCTAAATGCCTATGAAAAATCACAGTTGCTAAGAGAAACATGTTCTCAATCAGCTCCATAATACAAGTTGGCAAACCCGGGATTGTTTTCATGATGGATTCTTCATCCTTTCAACAATAAAATGTGCACTAATGGCTTGTCCAGCTCTGAGGCATGCACGGCTCAGCTGTGCTGTCTGTCTCTGTCTCTCTCCTTAATGAGATGTGCCAGCGTGTGCACAGTCAACAGACTAGTAAACCTCGAAGTGAACTATGGTCTGACCTCTCTGTGTGTTCGCTGTCTCGCCCTCCTCTGCGTGAAACAAACCCCTGCAACCATTAAGAGTTAAGAGTTACAGATTCTTGAGGTCTTTGTGTTGAGGGCCTTTTCATGTTGTCTAACTAGCGCACATCAGCTTGCTCCAATGAGGTCCAAATGCCATGACATGGTCTGCAGGGATATGACAAGAAGCTCATAATGATAATAAAAAGGCACAAAAACAAAACAATAAACAAAGCGACAAACAGGAGCCAGAAATGTTTCAAATTATGACATCCTGTCTGCGTTTCCCAAAGCAAGGTTCATTATCACAGCCTCTCGAACGCTCCCTCTGACTGACAAATGGTGAGAAAGGGCAAAATGATATTTTGGGTGAGCACCCCTAAGCCCTCTTCACCCTAAAGCTGAAGTTCAGTTTGGGACACATACTCCCCCATGAGCCACTTCGGCTCCTATGAGCCAAAGATGAGCTACAGTGGGTAAACATGTGCACTTGGTTTTAATAGTGTTACATACAAAAGGTTCCTCAGCAGCAGACAGCTTCATGAGGAAGAGACTGACTTACAATGGGTCGAGCTGGCATGAGAGGACAGGTGGGAAGAGTCAACACTGCACTTTTATCTGATCCGGTGCATTTGATTATAGCATTATGTGTTTGTTCTCACACAAACAGTGACAACTTCTGCTTTGTGTACACTCATTATTCACCTCTATTGGCCATATTTCTCTGTCACATCGAGGTTCCCATAGCAGCCCCAGTAATTAACCATGGATGTCCCCAGCTTCTCCCTCAGCCTTCCCAGGTTCCATCTCGTCTTCACGACACTCCTTCCCACGGACGTTTGGAAGAAAGGGCGCCAGAGGCCTGGTGAGGAGGGCCCCGGTCGCATCTCACGGCAGCCCACACATACTGCCGTCAGAGTACATTTATGTGTGACGGGAAGACATGTAGTTGGTAGACAAAACACACATGAGCACACATGCTAATACGTATGCAGATATACAAAACACTAACAAAGAACACGCTCTAAACTCAGCCTCTAAAGGCCACAGAGAGGCTGGGAGAATAATGAGCAGGGGTTGAGCTGGGAAAATAAGCCAGGACCATCATTCCCAGGCTGTCCTACTGGGAAAGCAGCACATGGTTCCCAAAACCATAACACAAAGCCCCCAAACTTCTAACTCAGCCTTGTTCTTTTCAAATCTGGATAATGATTAGAGCTCCAGAAAAGCCCAAAAATGCCAGCCATCTTTCTCATATGAGCTCAATTTTACATCCAACAGTAGCAGCTGGTCTTCTTCCAGTCCTCCAGTCACTGAGGGAAAATTAGCACATCATCATCAAATATTTTAGGTAAGAAATGGCCTCGCTGGGCTGCAAAATGTGCTGCACGGGCAGTTTTCGGAAATTTGACGGACACTTCTGTTCTTGGAGTTGTAAATAAAAAAAGATCATCCCGTCAACTTCAATTTCTCAAAAGACGGCATGTTTGTTGTTTCAACTGACAATGTGGGGAGTCAATGGATAAGTGAAATGTCATTTTGCGGTCAACTATTCTTCTAAACTTGGTCTCATTCTCTCTGACTGTCTTCATATCTCTCCTGCAGGGCGTCTGTCCTCGTTTGTTGTCTGCTCACAACTCACAAGCTCCAACTTTTCAGAAAGTACAAACCCACAGGCATGTTGTGAACAACAAAAGACATACACCTCAAACCAAGACACATGTTCCTGTTTCTGCACGAACCTACAGACGTGATCACGGAGGGTATGACTCTGTAGTATGTACTTAGCTGTGTCTTCACGGTGGTCTGCGTTTGTTCCATGACTGGGCGCCTCATCGGCAAGAAGGTAATGTGGTGACAGGGTCAAGGACAACCCTAAAGCACATGCTGTATTATTTATAACGAGGTTAGCATACTTACCCTATACTGCACAATATGGCTTGTATACACTCAACACAATTGAGTTTAATTGAGTTAATCACCAAGTGAAAAAAGTAGGAAAGTGGGAATAAATTGTTTAAACTGCTGAGTGAAAACTGTCTGAGTCTGTGATACAAAAGTATAATTGGAGATATAAAAATTAAAAAAAGGGCAACTTTGTCTGGACAAAGCGCACTTACTGGAAGCACAGTCCAGAGGCTGCTCCACTACCTAGCGGCAGACGAGAACATCAGATCTGTGTGGAGCGATGAGGAGTCTGTAACCTTCATCAAATGAATACATGAAGCAAAGAGAAAAGCCATATTTCCATTGTGTTTTTACTATTTGACGTTTGACTGATGCCCATTAAATTACGTCATCAATGGTTTACTGGCACACAACTGGAGAGTTAGCACCAGCAGCTGTTTATCTCAATGAACCAACAGCTCATAATCTCATAATGGTGGCGGATGGAAACGTGCACTCATTTGCATTTTTCTTTCACTGATTTTCTCAAAGATCAGTCAAAATTTGCACTGTATTTGGATGGAAACACCTTTAGGAAGAAGGACAAAGACATTTTAGTCTGTTCAGAATCAGTCTAGATAAACTCTTTACCCCTCTGTGGACTGAGATAAAGTCAGTCACAAGTGTCTCTGTCCCTGTGTGGAGTTCAAATGCGAACTGATCTGACAGTCACGCTGTACTTTGCGTCATTCACTTATTATTTTTGGAACTGCGCCGCACAATAGTGTAATCATAAACAATAATCGCATGTGTCATGTAAGGACTTCAGTAACGCAGACAAGATCAATAAATGTTAAAGCTGAGCCACAGTATAAAAGTTACCATATATTATGGAGGCAAGAAAATGACTCATGATGAAGCAAATGTGAGAGACAGTGAAGCAGCCAAAAGCAAAGGGGATTAGGGTCTAACTAGGGTGGGGAAAGAGAATGTGATGAAAGTCCACTGGTTGACGAAATACTTAAGCATGAGTTTGCACACACACATAATAAATTTGTACACGAGTGAATTAGATGAAATCTGAGAGAAGGTGAGAGCTCAAGTTAAGTGTGAGTGTGGAAAAAGCATTTCTAGGAAAACTGACAAAAAGTGACAAGAGGAAGAAATCACTGTAAAAAACACAGCATTTGCAGTGTGGCAATGTGCCCCAAGCTTTAAACTGTTAGCAGGCTGCGGTTGGCTCAGCAGCAAACCAGTGTTTTACTGGTTCCCATGGGCAGTGTTATGGAGCGGGCTGTGTGCCGCCTCGCCATCTTTTACAGAGCCAGAGCGATTAGGAGCCCAACGTGCTGACGGCACATGCAGCAACGCCGCTAGACTGTGATTTACGCCACTGACCAAGCGCCTGTGACCGTCCCGTAATGTACAAATATGTGGAATGAGGCTTTCCTGTTCTGGTCGTTTAACTGCAGAGCACATCGGCCCGTACATTGTGTTATATTGGCGAGTTGAACAAATACAGTGCACATGATGAGTGGAACAATTCTCTGCATTTTTTTTCTAAATTTGCTTCACAATAGAGCGCTGTGTTTGTCGAGCGGAGACGATATCTGCTGTCACAACATCTTTTTTTTTCCTAAATGGGTCAGGAAAAAAAGCAATTTTCAAGTCAAATATTGTAAAGTGAACATTATGACACATGGTAGATGTGGATACATTCTTGGGAACCACTTACTTATGGTGGATAAACAATAATGACACCACCGGGCCTGATATCAGGGAGGACCACCCAGCTCATGGCCTCTGTATTGTCTGTGAATTCAGGGGTTTTAACAGTTTAAGGGGGAGTTTTTAATTCAATAATTAAACAGAAAGTATATATTGCTGATTTTGAAGGCTGATTATGAGACATATTTTGAAATTTGACTGTTTTCAGGCAAAAATTATTGAATTGAACTGAAGTTAAGTTAAATAGAAAAGCCTTTGTGACAGAATTTTAGCTATTACAGAGAAAAAAAAAATACTGAAAATACAAAAGAAGAGTTCAATGACAAAAAGTAATCAGAAAAGTTCATTGCTTTTTCAAGTTTTTGCTCACAGCCAGTCAACCATGTCTTATTTTGTAGAAGATCTCACACCCCTACTCACGAGGCAAAGATTAAATTCTGTAAAACTCGTTTTAATTGACACAATATTGTTCCATCTTAAGAAATAAGCACTTGTTTGGTTAAAATTACAAGTTTCTGCGATGTTATAATGAAAGTTACTTTCATCTTGTCATGATATCAGAAATTATATTCAAGTAGATTATTCAGTGTTTGACCTGTTTTTGCCCTGTGTTTACTGATTAGTGCTCAAATGCTTAAAATATTTGCTCTGAGTCACTGTCATCACCGTACGTGTTCGTGTTGCAACACTGAACTTTACACTGGATTTACTTATCTAATTATTCATTTTCCTGTGACAGCCGCTTGTGGCATCGTTCAGTCGATGCTGGCTGAATTTGAGAAGGTTTGCTCTGCAGCTGGCCGCAAAACTCAAGCAACAAATGAGCTTCTGCAGAAAGAATAACAGACAGCCGCCAGTCTGGAGGTGAGTCCTTGACTACCTGAGCTCTGGAGACGCTGGTGCTCCTCACCATCCAACACACACAAGCTCAATAGCTAAGATAAATAACTCACTGTCAGTGTTACCTGACAGCCTCAGCCCTGGTTGTGTAGTTTGGACACAGAGGCTTGCGTTTATTTAGTCAGAGAGCGAGCAAATGATGGCAAGAAACAGACTTTGTGAGCCTCATGCATGTGTGATCAAGTACAGCAGGCTAAGATTTATTCCTCACCGCTTCTTTATTTCTCCTGAACGCATAAAAAAGCTGAGGAGCCACATCTGGAGCCTACGGGACATGCGTGAAATCATTTCTCTATTCCTGCAATTTACTGTAATGCCTTGCAGATGGTTACATGCATGTGCATGTGCATGAGCGCGTGTGCGTTACATCTAATAACTCCTACAGTAGGAGTAGAGGGAGAAGGAGCCGGAGACAAGGGGACTGCATGGAGACTGCAATCAGTAAGTAAACTGCACAGAGCACACAAGCATGGGTCAACAGGAACTTAAGTGTGCCTTGTCCAGAGGATACTGAAGGTGGGGGCTGGTTCAGTGCGACTGCCTCTGTGCCAGAGAGAGATCTGTTTGTTCAATCTGTTCCTTGTTGGGAGTCTGTGCACCTTCAACACGAGGGAGAGTGACATGACGAGGAGGAACCTGGCCTGCTTTCAATTATATATAGGTTTTTTTTTTACAATTTCTTGTCAACATGTGGAGAGAACAGAAGCTTCTGCGTAGGTCAAACTGATACAAACATTGGAGCAGTGTACACGAGAGGCTTCGAGGTTCTGGTTCTTTCTGTGACATGTGGCTAAAAGTACACATCGGAGGTGACACAGTTCCTCAGAGCTATCACCTTACTGTACCTTGTTGGGACCGGCTGACATTGAAATAGGCTGCCAGCTGCCGACGGGTAGTTTATCGCTGGTGTTAGGAAGTATTCAATAGCTTTCTCAGCTTGAGGATGGCTCTGCGAATGAAGCAACCATATGTGCTAATGTACACTGCACGTACACTGTGAAGGCAGTTGGCAAGTCTCTCATATGTCAGCTGACAGATAAGATGTGTGAACTGACAAGATTAAGTCACAAACTGATAGATATTGGCATAAGCTATTTTCTTGGCCTCTCTTTTTTAATTTCTTATAAATATTACTTCATGACAAACGTTTCCCAGATCGTGGATTTTAGTTCAGAGGGATGCTGTGTGAGTTGATTTCCAACATTAACCCTGTCAAAGCAAAATGCGGAGCAAAGTTTAATAAACAGTCATTCAAACATCTCAGTAAATAATGAACCCAGGGATGTCTCGCGCTTAAAACAGGTCGTGCAGGTAAGCATTAAGATACAGAGCCGAAAGGAAGCCGGAATTTCTTCCCCTCGCACTCAGCCAGGCTGCAAGGTGAGTCGCTTGCTGCTCGGTGTGTGCAGCAGTGCGCTCTGCTGCGGCGCGCCTCTCGCCTCGCCTCGCCTCGCCCCTCCCATCCGTCCGCTTAAACTCTCCTCTGTGCTCACCAATAAAGCGCTTTTTGTCCACAGAGTGAGCACTTGAGCGCATTCCTTGACGTGGAGGTCCGTGTACCTCTCCAAGGATTTAATGAAGACCGTTTGTTAATAAGCTTAATACGTTCACAGAAACTTTTTTAGGAGAGAGAGAGAGAGAGCGAGAGCGCACGTACGGAAAACTACAAGGTCTGGAATTATATCGGCGAGCTGCTCCGTTTGGATAAAGACAGAAGCGCAATTTCACTTCTTGGAAGTTCAGGGTAAGAGTTTCCTGCTTTGACTAATAAAACAGCTGTAAGCACTTCATACTTTTCGGGCTCTAAAGCTTGGAACAGGCTCAAGAAGCGCGTAAAGACGCGTGAGCAGTGTTATGTTGACAAACGCGTTCGGGTGGAATATGATTAACTTGAGGAACATCTTAACAGACAGACTGCGACAATTAAATGAATTTATCTCCAGAAAAAAACCAAACTCAAACTCATCATGAAGTTTGTGTCGTCTTTAGAAGAAGCCACAAGCGATCAGTTCTGCACATTAAAGCTGTTTTATGACAACTCGCTTCACGAAAACTCACTTTGAAATAATCCAAAGATTCGCCGACTTTCTGTTGCGCTCAGCTAGAAGTTGATAAAACTGTAAAAGACATTTTTAGGCTTTTAAGCTACACCGTGTTACTGTAATAATAAAACATATTTTAGTTTTATGTGCGCAGCATCCCTGCAAAAATGCACAAAATATACTTCTACAGGAGCCACAAATCAACATGAACGCTCCAGTGATTTATTAGATGCAACAGGTTTAATCGGCGGCGTGGGCGCCGCTAATGCTTCTGATACTGACAGTAACACAGCTCGTCTGTATTTGAGAAATGTGTGAAACGCGAGCGTGCGCGCGGAGCAGAAAGAGCCGTCGGGGCGGTAATGAGGCGGGCTGGTGTTGGACCGCAGGACGCCGTGCAGCACGCAGGGGCCGAGCCGAGTGTCTAGACCGCACCGAGCCGTGTTCACCGCAGAGGACAGCTGTTTTTGGACCCACACGAGGGAACGTCCCACAGCAGAAAGTTCAGCAGGACACGCGCGCTGAAATGGGGGTCAGATAATGTCGCCAGATTTTGTATTTCAGCATGCGTGAGGTCAAAAAGCAGATGATCTTGAAGACATTCTGTGTCATATCTGGAGATAAGTGGAGGGTGATATGGTCCAGGGTGGTGCATCACCAAATCATCACTGCGGCATGCTGCTGACCACAGCTGCCATTATTCAATGCTTCTTCCTATGCAACAGTATTTACAACATGTGACATTTGTAGTTTTCTCATAAGAATAATTAGCAATAGGGCAGTAGTATTTTCATGGCATTTAGTATTTTGTTGATTTTCTATTTCATACCCTGTATACTTTTTTTTTTATCTTGACACTTCTGGGCCACTGTTTTTGCTTTTTGTAATACTTGCTGGCTGCAACCACTTGATTTTAAAAACTATTAAGGAAATAAAGCCAAAGATGGGCAAAGAAAAGTGGCAAAGCCAAGCCTGACAGTCAGTGATTGATTGCTTTTGTGCTGCTTAGAACAAAGACATGTCTTAGCTGTGTGGTGGCCAAGTTCCAGTATTAAGCATTATTGGTGGCACACTACAACATTAAAGACGTCTATCAATGGCTGCTACTGTTATGAAAAAAAATCATAATATCTGCAGTACTATTAGATTAAATGAAATATGACACTTTGATTGAAGTATGGACATGTTCCAAAGCCAGATTTGAAGTTGAACAACTCAATCATTTGATTTTTAGCTGAAGGCGGTGCAGCGGAGTGATGGATGAATGAAGCACTGGCTCGGATGTGAGGAAAGTTGCATGGAGAATTAGAAAGACATCAGTTTCCTTCAGCACGTGTGCAGCAGAGCAATGAGCGATGAGGTCAAATTCCTGACAGATTAAATCTGGAGTGACCTCCTCCACCAATAAACTAACATCCAATAAAGTGGCATGACTCAACACGTTTAGACTCATCTCTGCTCCAAAAAGTTCCAAAGAATTGTTGCTGCATTCGTTTTCTCCAGATAATGTCATCTTATCTTTCCAAATATAATGCCAATATAAACTTTGATTCGCTGAGATAGAGCCTCATTTTGTCCCAGAGAGGGGCTACAAAAGTACTTTTAACCTTACAATTGTGCAAGTGTTTGTCCTCTGTTCCTGGGGTGATAACCACTCAAACGTGATCAAACCAGGCCTCATTAAAGACATAATTCTTCTGCGGTCTTCTGACTCTAGCCTCCCTCCAGCTTTCAGGCAGATTAACATCTTTTACACTGCCCCCACAAACAGGCAAAGAAAATCGCCTAATCTTTCCTGGGGGCAAAACAGGCAATGTAAACTACTTCGACGGCCCCGCTATTAACCCCTACACCAGCGTACTGCTTGTTTGCTCACCATGTGTTTCCTCACAGGCTGTCATTACGCTAAAGGAGAAGCTACTGTGTCATTGACAGTATATAATGGTGTAATTGGTTTATATTAGGCTACCAGACACAGCAGAGCAGCCACAGGGGTCCAATTATCTGTCACTAAAGTGGAGAACTTTCAGGCTGCTATGCTATACAGACTGTAACACTTACAGTTCAAGAGAGCGGCTGTGCCAGGCTCGTTATTTTCTGTACATGGCTGTGCAGTACCGCTTTTCGCTCCAGCGTTTCACTCTTTAAACAGCAGACTGCTGTGTTTGCACAGCCACTTGTTGAAAATGACACGCTTCTCACTGCTGAGTGCGAGCCTGAAAGGAGTGTGAGTGGATAAATGATGCGTATGAGGAGGAGGAGACGGTTCTTACTGCACTGACAGCATCGCAGCTTGTCAAAACATTAGTTGCACAACATATGGCGACACTTTGACAATAAAATGTGCGTGCTGTTGTGCGCATTAAGTGAGACACACATGCACACTGTGAGGATTATCCCTGCCCCACGGGACATTTCTTCCCTTAAAATGTTGGTCTGTGGACAGGAAGCATGACTAAAGCGAATGAGCGCTCTGTCATAAAACCCAATTTAAACAATTAAGCACAGGGCTGCTGTCACGCCACTGTGACAGCGATGTCGAAACCGCACTACCCATCCAGGATCTGGTACCAACATTGTGTCAGATTTTCTTTTTTTAAACAAAATCAAGGCTGGCATTTCATTATCTGTGCCAAAGAGCTCGGGAGGAAAAGAGCAGTGATTTCTAAATCTGGATTATTGACAGCTGTTTTCCTTCATTTGTTGCATTGAGACGTGACTAAAAGAGCTGCTGGACACCTTACATGGGCCTGAAAATGTACTTATTAATTAACACAACACTTTACACCAAATGCTGCCTCTTTTCCTTCAAACCAGCTAAAAGCTGTGGATTTTCACATCGTGCCTCGCATCGCCAGAGCTCTGTTTTACACCAATTAGGGGCAGTGCCAGAAGCATCTTACCCTCTGCATCAGAGGGATTAGAGGGTTAAAAGTCAGGTGCTGAGGCGAGGAGGCCTGGGGAAGGGAGAAGAGGAGGGATACGGGGAGGTGGAGGCAGGAGAGGAGGACAAGAGTGGGGCACTCACACAGCAGGCAGAGAGAGGGAAGTCGACAGGGCAGAAAGTGTGTGAAAATGTGTGTGCATTTGTTTTTCCTCAAGGACATATGAAAGTGAGGGAGCATCACAACTGGCAAGGGGTGTGTGTGAGTGAGTGAGAGAATTCAAGGGGCGTGTGTGTGTGTGTGTGTGTGTGTGTGTGTGTGTGTGTGTGTGTGTGTGGGGGGGGGGGTTCCTGGTTGATAACCAAGAGCTGGAGCAGCTCTGTCGAAGAGGCATCTTAAATAAAACCCCCGGCTTCAAAGGCCTCAGTCTCACACATCAATGCTGACCCAGCGGTATGCGGAGGCAAACCCCAGCCCGTACGCCTGCCAAGCTAAATTGAAGAAGAGCTTACCGATGCAGCCAAATGATGCGTTCAGAAGAACCACTTCAAAACCTTGCATAAATATACACACACACACATGCAAAGGGATCTGAGGGTTTTGGAGTGCCCCAGCTTGAGCTCAAACCCCAAATGACTGCTGTCGTCCGCGTCCACAGACGCACACATGCTCGCTGTCGTCAGATTCTTAGCAGCTCGTCTATCTGCTGAAGCTGATGACCTTCTGATGCAAAGGTGGCATGAAAGAAACTGCTCTCTCGAGCTCTGCATTAAATGAAGCCCTCATATATATTTTTTTTAACCTTCTCACTCTGGTTGGAAAATCTGCTGAAAGCCAAAAATCCCCCAAATTCCAAAACCAACTCCAGTGAAGTATTCAGAGAGAGAAGCAGAGTGAGAGACAGCTGGAGAAAGAGAGAGGGAGAGAGAGGGAGAGAGAGAGAGAGAGAGAGAGGATGAGAGGGAGGATGTTCATCCCAGAAAGCCACCACAAATTGCTGCATTTCAGTGGGCCCGTAAAAAAAGAAAAACGGCTCTTAATCTAAGGTTATAATTACCTCTGGCCAGCACTGTAATTAAGAAATGAGCCTTGAACCAGAACTTACTGGGCAAGAGCAAAGCAAGGGTGCACACACACACACACACACACATACACACACACACACATACCTATACTGTTTGACCAAAACCAGAAGTGGGGAAGACAGATCTCACTTTGAGAGGAAGGTCAAATATTAAACCACCGGGATGAACATTAACTCTTAACGTTGTACTGAATATGGATTGAATGATAAGACGGTAGAGTAAATTTGCGGGGTGTGTGTGTGCCTGTGACGTAGTGTGTGTCCGCTCGCCATCAGGTCAACAAGTGTCTGAGACCTTGTTCATCACAGAAAGCACGTCGCACATACAAGCCGACACGTACGCTCAGAGCATCAACATCAGTCCACGTTGGAGCCCTGTGGTCCCCTTTCGCTTAATGTCTATTTCCGTCGTAGCCAGGGACACAAATAGTGTCTTTATCTGCTGCTGTCTGCACCGTAAGAGAGCGAGCAGCAGCCAGAGAGAGAAAATCTGTGCATGCATGCGTGCAAATGCCTGCATGTGTATATCCGAGTGCCACCGGGTATCAGCTCGAACTCAAATCACTCAACGCTGTGAGCGGTTGTGACGTTGTCACAAGTCACGGCTTGTCACTGGTCTCCATATCCAACATAGAAGAGTCAAGGCAGCACACCTACAGCAAGACATGAAGCTTTTCTCTGTTTATCCCGCCTGTCTCCTGCAGGTTCAGGCTTTGGACTGATGTTTTGAGTTATAATTTGGACAAATTGTTGGCAGTTGTAGATGATGCCACTAAAATGCGGTTCGAACATTAACGTCAGCTTTGTTCTGCTGTGGGAGAGATTAAACCAGATGGGGAAAGAGAAAGGGAGTGACACAGGGAGAGAAAAGGAGAAACAGAGGAGGCGATGGGTGAGGCGATATTTATGTTTAACAGATGAACACAGAGGAAGAAAGAAAATTACAGTGGACAGAGAGGCTGAGGGAATGACAGAAATAGCTCCTTCAAAAGAAAATAAATATGAATGCAAACCAATAACAGTGAAAAGAGAGAATATAAGAGGTACTGGCAGGTTAAAAGATACTACCAATGATTTGGCAGTGTGCAGTCTGCACTAATTAAAGACCAAATGTCTCTTGGAAAGACGTGGAAGAGGCAGCCTGAGCTATTAAGGCACACCAAGACGGGAATATTGTTGCTGACAGTTTTGTCTGTTTTAAAAGTGCCACAGTCATTCACGGAGCCGTGCGGTAAAGATGATTTGCATCTATTTTGGGTGTCGAGTTCCACTTTGAAAGCTAAATATTTACAGTGCAGTCAAGGGATTGTCTGAGAGGGAGACACAGTGACCTCAGGAAACTGACCACGGCGGGGCAGTGACACACTCAGGATGGTCACTCGCAAACGTTGCGTTTACCTGTGCAGAGCAGCGAAAATGTGTGCAAATAACCTAAAAACATGCACCGAGCTCACACAAAAAAACAAGCACAGTAAAGTGTCTGTGCAGCAGTGCAAAACACCCACTGACAGATAAACACACAGAGTGCAGCAAAGCCCTCATAGCAGGTCAGCGGGCCAAACCGAGTCCTGGACTGGGACAGGTTATTTTCAGATGTAAACACTGCACTACATGTGGAAGCAAGCGTGTCCTGCAGGGCGACTCTGGGATTTTAAACGCAGAGCAAAGTGAGGCTTCAGGTGTTACACAATCGGTTATAGCACGTGATCGGGCCCTTGTTTGAGTCCGAGCTTAGGTATATGAAATATGGTTTTACAGTGGAAACATACTGGCGCAGCGTGTCTGGTGTATTCATTATGAAGAGGTGTATTGTTAACAGTATGTCTGTGGTGTACAGATGGGAGAGAGAAAGAAATGCTGTGTGCATCTCAGCTAATTATCTCCAAAACTGTTTTACGACCGTGCCTTAAATCAATTAAATGAAAGCGAAAAAAGTCCGCCATTAGAAAGAAATGTGGGAGCTGCTCTTGGCCGAGCGTCTCCCTCTAATAAAACATCTATCAAGTGGTCACTTTGTATGTGGGCTTTCCCAAATGCAACTCATATTTATGATCCCATAAGCGCGCTCAAAAATAACATTCGATGCTAGTTAATGCTGGATTCATACGAAGCAACAAACACGCGAAGGCACGCACAAGTCGTTCTGTGGTCGCGGATAATGAGACGCTAATCATTAGAAACACAAAAAGTGTGGTCAGTTTGGGCTCTGCCAGCCGCTATCACATAAAACTAAAGCTGTTCTTGGCTTTAAAAAACTGAGGGCCACTGCCACAGTGTCAGCTTCTCTTAAACCGGTCGTTCTCAGACTCTTTCTGGCATGGCCTCCCTTCAGACGCCTTAAAAAAAGTTCATGACCCCCACAGTCTTTATCAATCATTAACAATAATTGAGGAAACAGCGAATAAAAAAAGGATCCCAGTTGGAATGGAGTGAAATAAAGGGCAGCACGACAGCATCGGCCGACTCTTGTTTATTTTCCCCGCGTGAATCATATTCATTCAGCTTTGTTTCACTCCAGATTTTTCACCTGGCCCACCCCCAGTTTGAGAGCCATCGTCATCATAACCCTAACTGAGGAGAAGCACTGCAAATCAGTGACGTAAATGCTTCATATTTTGAGTCTTTGTCGGAAATGTCACGTGAGTGACCTTCGAGGCGATACCTCATTCAGCAGCTTAAAAGGGTGAAACCCAATTAATCTCGCAGATCATACCAGAAACTGTGCTATGAACACAGTGCAAACACAGATAGGGGCTGAAAGAAGCACAGGAGAGCTTAAGTCAACGCTCCACACACACACACACACACACACACTCTCGGGACACGGCTGATGGGCTGATACCGCAGGACAAGGAGCTGACAGAGTGGAGAGTGGTCGGCCTGCATTCTTCCTCTCCCGCTCTGTCATTCTCTTGTGCCGCCGCACGGCCTGCCAGCGCTCAGCACGCTCCCGCACACAGCTGGAATCCGACCAATTAACTGGGAAGAAAACTTCCTGTTTTGATTGCGGGCCATTAACGATGCATGACTGAGGGGGGTGGATTCCAAATAAGTGGAGAAAAGAGCAAAAACATTGCGACATATTTGGCTAATAGGTGCAACTGTTGTTTTCTTTCCAGGAAAAGAAGACCTGACACCAGGAAAAGTGGAGTGAGACTAGAGGAGGAAGCTTCTTCACTGGGTGAGCGAAGCGTGAAATTAAATCTGACAGATTTATTAGTAATCGGTGTCATTATGAATAAGATGTGGTCAGCTACTATGATGCAAACATACTGTTAACATCAGGAATAGTTTTTCATCACAATACAACAGAAAAAAAACAAAAGACTGTTTAGTTTAAGATATATTACACCAGCAGTGTTGTATTCTTGACACGTGTCATAATAATACACGCCTTTGAATATTTGCATCCAGAAAGCCAGACCGCACGCTGTTGGCGGTCCTGATTGTGTTAACCGTAACACCCTGCTTCCTCAATAGGGTCCTTTCACACAACTCTGAGCCTCTTAACAAGACTGGCAGGAGAACAAGAGCGGCTCTCTCAACACACACACACACACACTGCATTTCAAATATACAATGAGGCTGTGTAGGCAGACAGAGGGAAAAGGAAACGAGGATGGGGGAAGTTATGGAATTTTGACTTCTGGGTACATTTACCTTGTGCCTTGTAAACATCTGCAGTGTGTGAAAGACTCGTCAATGTTTTTTTTTTCTTTTTCACAGAAAAATATGTAGATCTTTGAGAAAGAAGCGAATCAGTTTGACACATTTAACATGTCTGCCGATGTCCTCTATTCTTCTTATTGTCAGTAATGACTTGATCCTACAGTTCTGTGTTAGTAGGATGAACGTGAGCTATGTTGAGTCTATACCACACTCATCATATGTGTGAATCCTCAGCTGAAAATAGTCCCCAACAAACACACTATGGACTCTTTTTTTTACCGTAGCATTTGCTAAAAACTAACTCAGCTATTTTAGGAAATTATTGAGTATTTCTTTCTTAATGAAACTACATGTTGATATTCTGTTTTAAAGATTTGTGTCTTCAGTAGGAACAAATAGGCTTGGGCCAAGGAGTTGCATACAGGGTAGGAAAGTAAAGGCATATATGTCACCAGTTTTATCCTCCTCGTCAGCACAGTCCTCTGATAATGTTCTGTTGCAAATGTTATTTTTTTGCCTGGTTTTCAAGACCTTTAAAATCCAAACTAATAATCCACCCAGGTGTGTGTGCTGTGGTCCAGTTATCGTCTATCATTGCGTCACTGGTGAAAACTGTCGCTCTGGCTCTCTGTTCTATGTTACACCCCCCCGACCCCTAATTCTCTGCCTTGCCTCATCCCTGTGTTGTGCTAGTTGTCAATGAGCTGTGACAGGGACTGTGTGGGCTTGTAAAGACGCACACATGCACAGGACAAGACCGTAGCCTAGGGCTCTGGACGCACAGCGCGCCTCTCACTAATTGCCTTACCGCTCTGCCCGCCTCTCTCCGAGCAGCCCAGTCCTCCTGAGGGAAAACAAAAGAAGAAGAGAGAGCCGGGTGGTGCCGAGCTCTTCTTCTGGGGTTGACTTTAGTTGACTTTAGGCTGTAAATTATTTGCTATGGAGGCAATGCCTCACTGTCAGCGTACACACTGGTTCTGTTTCTGCCTTAATCTTGGAGTTATACCATCAAAGCTTGTACACACTTTGATGAATTACACCACACTTTGATATGCGTGTGTGCCTTTTACCATCTCTGCCACCACACCTAGTGCTATATTTAAATATGTAGTAAAATTAATGTGACCCGTGGCTATGTGTGTTAAACTTCTAGACACGGCAGTGACAAACGTCGACGACTTAGTATAATTTTCAGTTAATAATGTTAATATTTTGACCTAAAAGCAAACATGGAAGAGCAAACAAGGGCGCTCCTGGTATTTATATACTCTAACTCTACCACACACACACGCACATGCACATAAACCCAGTGACATCAGAACACACACACACACACACAGGTATGCATTGTTCTGTGTGCTACAGGTCAGCTCAGGAATCTACTGTACTCACTTAATGATGCGTATGAACGGATCTGAGTGCAAACAAAGTGTTCTTTATTTAGATGAATTACGATTCACTGCCACCATAACAAAGCATCATTCATTCCCTCTATCTCTGTGGCAGCCTATCAGTTCGTGTCTGTACAGTGTGTGAGTGTGACTAACCAATAGGGCACAGACATACAGACACAGATGCTGCATACTGAAGGCATTGATCTGAGCTCTTTCATGAACACGCCAAGGGACCCTCTTTCTGAAGCCATCAGGGTCAGGCCCTCTGCAATGGACAATACCAGTTGCAAACAACAAGCATTGCAGTAATCCGCTGCTGAAACTTGCAAAAACAGTGGTGGTGGTCCTTTAAAAAGCAGCCCTCTGTGGAATAAATGGAAACAATAGGTCTGGGGCGGTTTGAGTTTGCGTATGTTTCTAATAGACCGGCTTCACCAGGCAGATCCTGACTTACATCCTAAGCAGATCATGTTGCTAAATGCTTTGGAAATGAGAGGGAGTTCATATTGTATTGATTTTGACGCTCCTCTAAGAAATGCCCCATGAATCTCCTCAGGCAGTTCACTGGATCGTCGCATTCAGGAGATTTATGCAATCCATTGTTGTGTTCTAACAACCTGAAGGGAAAAGGAGGTTACAGAAGTTTATTCCTCCACTTCTGTCACTACCCCCGTCCCCCTTTCTTCTCTTTCGCCTTGTCTGTGCTCGATATGAGGAATCATCTGCTAGTGCACACCTGCTGCAGACAAATTGCAGAGCTCAGGGTCGATGTTGATGTCTTGATAGGCTGCTGCTGACTGATGTCTTTACGCTCGCTAAGATAAGATGGGAGGGCTCATGTTTAATTACTAAAGTATGCAGGTCAGTGTGGTAATCAAATGAGGAGTTGAATTCAGTATATCAGGATAAAGCAACGAAAAAGATGAAAGTGGATTAAATTGATTAATCAAATCAGACGTGTGTCTAAAAAGCCACACCGAGGTATTAATGCTGTGCTTAACAAGTAAACAGTTTGGTTCAGGAGGTAAACATGGGGCATCTGAGGCTGTGGAGGAGAGGCATGTCAGCGTTGGAGTCGGGGGGGGACTCTGCTGCCTGCTAGTTTCACAATAAATTCCTTTGTGACATCCTAATCAGCATCAGCCATCTACATTTCACATTTATCTTGTGTATGTGGCACATATCTGAGGTGTTTTTTTGTTTTTATTAAATCAGAGGGAAAAGCCTGCAGGGCAGAACGACTAGAAAAATTACAAACGGTAACTCTTAGAAAAGGAGGGGGTGTGGGGTTTGGGGGCCTGAAAAACAGGTAGCACAGCACGATGCCTGCCTTTAAATGCAGGTTGTGGTACAGAAGCAAATGAGGGAATTCCACTTGTGCCAGAGTTCCTGTAAGTATACAATATTATTTATGTAATGTCACTGACAACTGAATACGGACATGACTCCATCTTAAAGTTCCTCTCCTGGCATTTATTAACCCCCTGCAGCTGGAGCATCCCTGCTCACCGAACACACAAACCTCTGCTGGTTTTCTGTTCGGCTAGCTCCTGTACGCAGAGGTAGATACGAGTAATTTTCAATATAGTGGGTCTTTAATTTCAAGTCATACTCAATCCATGACAACAGGGATACCAAACTTAACACGAGTAGCCATGAACAACCAGTAAATCACTCGTTTATCAGTCAATTCATCATTACATCACTTGCTTCCTTCCCATCACATCTTGCCACTAAATCTCAAAGACGAGGTGTTAAGTCTCTTTCCTGCTCTGCTCAGTGACACATGGCTGAATGTGGAAAGACTAAAAGCTTGTTATATGTCCTGATTGTCCACTATTCACGCAGAGTAAAGGTGAAAAACTGTCCTGCGCCACTGAGATCCTCTTCAAGTCGACAAGCGTCTGAACTGCATTTTAACAGCGTAAACAAGTTCATGTTTACCTGTCAGCACTAGCATTGTAACAGGTTTCTGTTTGCCATCCCCTTACTTTAGCCTTGAGCTCTCGCAACACTTTGACAGCTACATACTTGCTACTCAGCTACACAGGCCCTGCGGGGTTGTTGTGACAGGTGGAGGATACGTGCCTCCATCAGATTCCAGTCATACTCTTGCCAGCTACATGAACAAACCTGAGAGAGAGGAAAGAGGTGAGCAAGAGGGAACGGCGGGGCGAGAAGGTGAAGATGTTAGAAATACTTGAGTGAAGTGTCAAAGACGAGCGTGGCCAGTTAGTTGGCCAACGCGCAGCTGTACAGTGCGTGGGTGTAGCTGCATGCGTACACATTTAATGTCGGAGTATTGACAGAAATGCAGTCGAACTACAAGTAGCCAAAGAGTAAGAGGAAAGATGATCCGGACAGAGGAGGGAGGCAGGCAGGCAGGCAGGCAGACGGATAATTTGCGAGTGTTTCCTCAGTGAGTGCGTGTGACATTGTTTGTCAAACAAGGATAGTCAGCCTGCCAGTCAGCGCGCCTGCCTGCCGCCTGACTCACACACCCTCTGATTTAGCCGAGCGCCAATTTGAACTCTTACACAGTGCTGTTGCAACAAAGCACAAAGGTAAAAACACTGTCAACATCCAGTGTGGTCCCTCTCTTGATCTTTTGTACAAATAAGCCTGACAGCATACGTCAGTCAGTAATTGCAGCTCTCTTGCCACAGTTTTCGGAGCTTTATGGAGCTTTTTATCGCACATTGTTTTTTGGCTGACTGTACCAGGGCTGGTAAATAAGTCCTGAAAATGAGAGACAGACTCCAGGCCAGGTGACAAACTAGCATTTTAGTCATGTTGGACCAGGAACGCATGTCTGCGGGGCAGGCAGAGTGTCTGAGCGTCCTCATTACACCGGGCTTGTGGCTGACTGATAAAACTGGTCCATCCAGCCAGTTCTAACCACAAGCGCACATGCAGCACAAACATTTCCCTGGCCGCGCTCCAGGCACAGTTCTTTCAGGTGTTTTCGAAGGAGTCTTTTCGAGACGCTGCCCGAGACCAGTTCGTTTTGTCGCAATCTGGAGAACAAAGCTCTGGACAACACTGCTCCCAGGGTCAGTGAGCCAGATAGTACAATAAAGTTTGGATTCTAGACAGAGGCGTGAATAGTCGTGCACAGGATGTGAAGGCACAAGCCAAAACCTGGAGAGAGCCCAGTTTTGTCGTATTTACTGTTTCCTGGTGATTTAGTGCTTTTGGACTCATCTGACTGTGACTACTGCAGTGGTGCGGTTTGCTGCTATGTTTGAGAGTAAATAAAAGATGAACAAAGAAAGCGAGCAAGAGATAGTAAGTATGGCAGAAAGGTGTTTGTGTTTCTATGCCACTTGGCTGTGACTGATTCAAGCCAGGTCAAAGATGCACACAGCAGAGTGGTGAGGTCATACTGTTCAGGTCACTGATAGGATGGATAGGATTTTTACACGAGGCGCAAGGCTGACAAAAGCTGTAGGTTCAAACACCATGGAGAAATAAGAAAACAGATGAAAGTCCAGGTTGTCTGTGCTTCTCTCAAATCCTTTATGTCTGTGTAACACAAGAGTCCTGTGGCGAAGGTCTCAAACAGAGTATTTTGTGTGTGCCTATGAAAGAAATGTGACTGTGACCTCAATGACAAGCTGTCCCAAGAGGTCACAGGGCAGGGCGCTCTGATGAAAGATGCGTGTCAGTGTTGAGACACCGCTCGCCGGGCGAAACAAGAGGACACTGTGTGTAAACTGAGACAGAGAAGAGAGAGTCCACCACAGCCAGCGCGTCCTGTGGCTCCCCTCATGTGTGCCTTTATGAAAACAAAATCAAGTCTAGCATCTACAGCACCATCCGTCATATCCTTCAGCAATAAAACAAAAGGAAATGGTCCACATTTCCTTTTGGAAAGCGTAGTGCCTGACCTCTATGCTCGAAAGCTCAGAGGAGGCAGAGCCAGACTGCAGACATGCTGTAGCAGAGTCCCAGTTCTGGTCTCGTTTGGCTGCCCGGCCGCCCACCTCTGCTTGCTTCCGTTCCCCTCCCGCCTTCTCTCTCCTCTGAGGCAGGAGTGTGCAGCCGGCTAAGGCTGGAGCTTTGGCGCGGGTCGCATCATTTACTCAGACACACTCCGGAGGTTTTGGGTTTCATGTTGCCCCGGAGGAGCGGAGAAAGCACCTGTTGTGGAGACGAGGACCAGCAAGCTTCAGGTGTGCGCGTGTGTAACTGGAGCTGGGTGTGTGCCCGTGTCAAACAGGGCCTGTTATCTGTGTAGTCTGGGACACAGTTACAACAGAGGACACAGAATACTGAGCAGCAGTGGAAACACTAATCTAGAGCCTGACCTCTGACCTCAAGGAGCCGCTCTCCACCTCACTGCTTCATGGGCTTTGTTGTCCTTTGGACTGATGCTATCTGAAACAACTGTTCAGCTTTCAAGTTTCTTTTTTTTCTCTTGTGTGTCAATATTTTACAATCAAACATCTCTTTAGCACATGAAAATGTAACTACTGACTTTCACCTCAAAATTAAACACTGAGTTGCCATGAATCCTTCTATAGTGCAGCAAATATTGACTGTTTTGTGAGTTTTACTATTCCACTACCCTCCCACTCACCCCTGCACTGTATGTTATGCTCTCTTTCAAGTCCTCCAGCTGCAGATACTAATGGTATTGCTTTATACTGTCCTTAGAAGCAGACGCGGTCAAAACCATAAATCCTGAGATGAATAGGCCGCCCTTCACACCAGTAATAAGGTGCTTTTCAACTCATTTATATGTGCATGGTACACAGAGCATAGAATGAGAGAGGCATAAGAAAAGTGAAGTAAAGACTGTAACTCAGAGGCAGGCTGACAGGAACCTGCCTGTTGGTTAAGTGGTTGGTTGTGTTAATTAAAACAACAATCCTCTGACATCAGTCAGCGCAGGCAGAGCAGATGCACGATGGATGTGACTATTACAGGGTTTTTTTTCTTGTGGTCAGGCCGAAATCAGTTGGAAAGCTTTGTTTGTGCAGCGCATTGTAAAATTACTACAGTCCGTAATCCCCCTTTATACCACTACAAAGCATAACAATGATATTGTGGCTTCAAGATGAGTATTTGCAGTGACAGATATAGTAAAACTATCATCATTCTCTCGTTCCACATGTCCTCCTCTCCCTGTCTGTGTTTGTATTCTGCCTGCTTGATGGACCTTGATGCAGATGCAGTGAGACTGTTTTAAAGCATATTTTGGAATATTGCCTCTCTTTTTAGCCACTGCTGGCATTACATATGTTTTACGTAGCTGAGCTTTGATCTTCGGACACCTAATCTGTTGTTTAATCTGAGCGTTTTACTATATCTGAACTATCTAAAATAGACAGATGGAGCTTACCTTGACGGTACGAAAGTGCAAAAGAAAATGCCATTAGCATATAAAACATAAGAAAATAAATCTACTTTCCTAATATGTTTCCAAAACCCCCGAGCACCCCAAGGGCCCCTAGATGTTTCCATTTAGTGGCTCTTTCTTTTTTATTCCTTGTGCCTTCATCTCCAAACATGCCTTCCTTTTTGATCCATACATATTTTCTTTGCTTATCTACGTTGTAATATAATTTGTTTAACAGGTAGAACCAGCAATGACAGACTGCAGATCAGAGATTCATCAGCTCATGCCATAAACAATAAATACTTCGCTGCATAACATGCGTACCAACTGACTCACATTAACATAGCTGACATTTTGAAAGTCATAGCTGTGCTGCGTCTTTCTGTCTGCACGAACGTGCTCTTTTATCTCCTGCGCTACCCATTAAGTAATCTTTTGAACCTCGGATACTCTATACAACTCTTGTTCCTCCTTCCCAATTCTCTCTTGACCCCTTTGTCATGTTGACGGATAACCTCACTGGATTATATATAACAGGGTGCAGCTGTGGCAACGACATCGCCAGTGTGTCTCTGGGTGCCTAAGTTATCATTTACAACCTTTGTGAATTCATGTTAGTGTGCTACTGTAGTAAATCTACTCAAGGAGCTGCTATTGTAATATATTTTAGTAGCGCATCCCAGTGAAGTGACCTACAACTCTGTAGATCATACGCTAATACAAATACCACAAGTGTTGTTCCTTTAATAGATAAAGAACAGAAGGGGCCTCTTTAACGGGAGTATGCACTCTTTAGTGTGCAGCCTTGTCCCCTTACTGTGACTTGGCATGCTGCCCCCTGTAGTCCCCGGCCCAGCCTTGTATTATGCAAGTGCACGGTGACCTGCGACTCATGCACACACATACCACAGTTTTCTGCCCCCCTCTTGTACCCTTCATTGCCCCTCAGCGTTGGCCTTCAGCTCTGAAGATAAGGGCTCTTGACGCTTGGCCTGCCGGGATTTAATTGCTGAAGCCCACTTCACCCTCCCAAAGCCAGGTCTTATCCACCTCTCCACCCCGGCGCCCCTGCTGACAGAAACCTGCTTTTGTCTCCACCATTCCCCTGCGTGTGTTTTCTTTTCCTCCTCATCTTGAATAGAAAGAAAAAGCGGGATAAGAAGTGAGCTGAGGGAGGGGGGAAAAAATGCTTTTCTTGCTTTTGCCTATTCTTATTCTCTCTTTAATCTGACCGTGTATTTCACTTAGTGTCGTGCAAAAGGCGCTCACATGCCTTTTCCTTTGTGTTTGGTCTGTACTGTTTCTGGCCCTCGGCTGATTCCACATATTCATCAGCCAACACGTTTTATTCTAATACAACCCACAAACCTAGACTCAAGCATAAAGAAAACACAGATGTAAGAACAATCGTTATATAACAATTCTGGTCACAAAGATGTTTGGACTCCCATTCATATAAGCAGCACCATCATTCATCCAACCCATCGTCGGTTTATAAACCAAGAAAGACTCCTTGTTAATCTCTAAATGCCAAGCCAATGACACAGACAAGCTTGCTTTTTCAAACTCAGCTGCTGCCTGTCTCAGGAATGTCTCAACAAGCGCGCAGGGGAGAGAAAAGGAAATTACAACTCAAGAGAGCAGGAGGAAGGCAGAAGGGGAGGGGGCATTCCGTCTTGCTCAGGATGACAAAGCTGTCTTTCTACTATCTCCGGGCCCTCCACCTGCATTCACTTCAAAACACTCAAGTTAAAGCCACACAGCCAGGAGCCACTCAGCCCCACGGTACACCATGCATCCACACTGTCGTGACGCCACAACTGCGCCTTATCTTATCCCACTGATAAGACCTGCACAAGTCACTCGTATCCATAAAGAAAGAAAACAGGAGAATCTAACCTATCAAACTGTGGTTTATCTGTGATCCCCACCTCCCACTCCACCACAGTTTCTCCTCCACTGGGTTATCAGATGTGCCTGGCCCAGTTTGGAATGAGGCACACTCAAATAAACATACTGCCCCAGGGAGCTACAGTAGAGTCACCACGTTGAGTTTCTTAGAAAAATATTCTCAGTTTTATCTGCATAGCTCCCTCTCCTCTCATGGCTGCCTTGATGTTGTTGTATGTTCTGGCAGTGGACCCTCATACCCCGTCTCTGGCCCTGATACAATGTACCAAAGTCAGGTTTCCATCTCCGGAAGGAATTCTTGTCCAAAAATCCAATCTCATTCCTTCTCTGGAAAGAATGAGATTGGATTTTTGGACATCTTCAGACACATATGATACTTCTCTCACACAAACACTGAAGTGCATGCAGTGTTTGTTTTGAACAGACAGCCTTTAATGTAAAGTATGTGTGTGTACACCGTCTTTGGCACACACACACACACGCTGTATCTTGCACTGAAACTGAAAGGCACCACCCCACACACAGTGACGATATGAAAACCTGTGACCATCTGCATTCGCTCCAGCTGTTGCTTGATTCTCCCTATCCTCTTCATCTCCTGTTTATCTTCCCAAATCCTTTTGTTTTCCCTTCATCTATACACACACGCAGCACGGCAGCCACACTTTCCTTCTTTTCCCTCCATTTGCACCTCCATCATTTCAGAGCCCTGCCATGAAGCCATCCCCCTTCTCTGTGACTATCTGAAAATGTTCTGGCCATCCTATGAACCCTTGTCTGTAGCTATTATTGATCACTACAATTAAAACTATTATTACCAACAGGAGCAAATAAAATGTTACTTACTTTGGACTTCTCCCCAGCCACTGAGGCGTGATACAAAAAGTCTTTACTACTGTGTACATTTAATTAGGCACCTGTTAAAATCAAATTCCCTCAGGCACTGTGTAAATTATGGGTGAAATTATGAGTTGTAGCCAACAGCAAACTATCACCATCAGATGTTATGCGTTACTTTCTGGACAAGATTTTCCATAAATAGTTACAGTACTAAGCGGGTCCAGCTTTTCTGCATGGCTGCCAAAGTTTAAGTAATTTTTCTATTTCTGCTGTTAGCAGGTGTTGACTCTAAAAAGCAGTTGGCTGCTTCGTTCAACCAAGCCTTGAGGTTTGAGCAGGGTCATTTTACTGGCTTCTGGAGGCAGAGAGTAACATTTCTGCCATGTCTGAACGAGTTATCAGGATAATAAGAGGAGCATGTTGGCAGTGGGGTTCAAGCAAATGCCACGATGGCTTTTAGTTTATATACTGGAGAGGGAAAATAAGAGATCAGGGAATCTTTCCAAGCAGGCTGCAATTCGAAGCAGGAGCGGAAAGAAAAGTATGCTGAAAGAGAAGGAAAATAAATGCCATAGCTGCGGTCTGATAAGATGATACTGGACCTTCCTCCACCTCTCTAATGCACCCCCCAAAAACCTTGATCTCCTCTACTCTTTTTTAGAAAGAGAATGATTAAGCAGAGAGAGAAGTAAAATAATAAAAAAAACAGAAATTATTCATGTGGGCAGCAGCTCTGACGCTATTGTAACGTGTAGGCGGCATTGACACCTTTAAGGAAAAGCAGCTTTGCTTCTACAGGCTGCTCTGATGTCTCTGTATCTAATAGACATTGTGCATACTTTACAAGGAAGATATATTACTGCTGTAACCTTCAGAGCAAAAGAATAGAGTTTCAAGATAGAAAAGGAAATGAGAAAAATAGCATGTCCAAAGCATTTTTTTTATGTTACTGGTGTCATGGGCCACAGTCTTAGGTAAGCAGTGTGAGAACAGAATGTTCTCGGTGTGTGTGCTCCATCTGTGTTAAACTGAAAGTCGCACGTTCTTGGCTTCTCATTCAGGTATTTGTGCAGTGCAGACATCAACAATTTCGCCATTTAAGGCCTTAAAATAATCTCCCTCAGGCATTCGAGTCTACCAACATCTCGTACTTGTAGGTGTCATAAATCATAAAGTAAGCTTTGGGAGATATCAACCACTCCCTGTAATCATACCCAATCAATAAATGTAAATCATAATAAAAGTAAGTGCAGGACACTGGGGGATTATGAGTGTATTTGAGCAAATCAGGCAAGAGTGTCACAGTTTAAGAACAAAAAATTGTTTTATATTGACTCCCTAAAGAATAAAAGACAGGACAGAAAGATGTCAAAAGGAGAGAAATGGTCAGCAGATAGAGATGTTGCCTTGTCGCCCAAGGCCATTTCACTCAATAGCACAGGATGATAAACTGCCACACAGACTCTTGTCAGCTACTAGTTTCTTCTTCTCCACTCATTCTTCACTTCTTTCCATCATCTCTTCCCTTTTTTTCCTTTCAGTTACTGTGTCGACGCTCCATCAGGGCGTTTGTTTTATAAGCCTTTGGCTTTGGTGAAATGAGCTTAAATCACAGTTTGTTATCTTCCTGATGATCTGCTCTCTTCTGTGTCTCTATATTTCATATTTTTTTCCAGTTTCAGAGACACTTACCTGGCAAGTAGCCCTGGCTTTCAGCCTGCATACTGACAACATAGAAAGTGTGTGTTATTTATATTACATCTATAGTCAGGGAAGCAGCTCCACGCAATCAGTGAAGCTCCTCTCCAAGTTTAAAACGGCACAAAGTAAATCATCCACAGATGCGTGGCCACGTGCAGTAACATACAGCCACACAGAGTTGACATGGTATGGTCATCTGAAACTGGAGAGCCAAGAGCAGTGTTTATGGTGAATCATTCAGGGGGCGTATGTGAGGCTTTTCGCTGTTTCAGTGAGTCTTGAAAGACAGAAAACCATTCAAAGTCACTCTGTGTTTTCACTCTGATACATCATCTCAGAAACAAAACAAATTAGACTTCATTGCTGCTGTGTATCTGTGTGTTTCATAGGCTGTGGAGTCTGTCATAAACATAGGGAGAACAGTTAACTGTGACCCTACTGTAACCACAGAGTGTGTGCAGGACAGTAAATAGCAGTGGGTGGCAGCTTACAAACACATCCCTTTTGGTTACAAACACCAACACACATATTATCATATATATATATTATATGCACGTGTGACTGGGCACGTGCACATACACACACAAAGTCATCTGTAGGATCATTAGAGAAGGAAACAATGGTTTTGTCATCGCACAGTACTATCGATTACACAGATCACTGCAGGCAGACTGTGGCACTTCTTTAGCCAGAAAAGTGTGGCAAGATGCCACGAGTATAGCAGAAAACCTTTGAAGCCTGAGGTCACAGCTACAGCCCTATTGTTTGAGAGACCTTGTGACAAAAGACTACCTTTGATCACTGGCTGTGCATAGTTAAACCTTTGATAGTAATCTCACTCTATGAAGCACATTAAAGAAGCACAGTGAATCAATAGCTGACCTTGACTGGCATGGAAACGAGACTATACAGGGAAATATGCTTTGTAAAATAAATTCAACATTATGCTGTATCAGCATTTACTGTATATTTCTCTGAATAATTATGCAGGTCATTGACAGTTTATATGTTCTCTTTTTTAGGCAGAACATGGAGAGAGAAAGAATCTACACCATGAAGGTCTTTCTCACTCCACTGATGCCCTTTCTGCTCATCCTCATCCTTCCTGATGGCACCTTGTCCAATGATTGCCCAAAGGACTGCTCGTGTTCCACACCAGAATCCATTTTATGTTTCCTGAGACGCTCCTCTACCATTCCCAAGGGAGTGGCCCCATCCACAAAAAGCCTCTATCTCTTTTCCAATGGCATTGAGGGCTTGACAGCTGAGGACTTTGATGGTCTGGAGAACCTGGAAATGCTGGACCTCAGTCAAAACAAACTGACTGAGCTTCCTGAAAGGGTGTTTGAACATTTGACCTCTTTGAGAAACTTGGACTTGTCATCCAACCAGATCACCCACATCTCAGAGGAATGCTTCCAGGGTATGGCACTGCTTGAGCGCCTTTATTTGTATAGTAATAAAATTGAGACCATCCACCCTGCTGCCTTTAATGGTTTGGAGAACCTGTTGGAACTCAAACTACAGAGGAACCATTTGACATCCCTGCCTGCTCTTTCAATGCCCCAACTCCTGCTACTGGACGTTCGCTTTAATGTCTTACCTACCTTGGGTCCTTCAGATCTCCAGACCCCAAACCTGGAGTCGCTTAAATTGGGTGGTGTGGGGCTGACCAGCCTGAGTAAGGAGCTCATAGGTAGTCTAAAGAACCTCCATGAACTCGACATCTCAGGAAACCAACTCGAGTCTTTCCCATCAGTGCTAAAGGAGACCCAGGGGCTGATTCACCTCAGCCTGGCTGGGAACCCAATGGGTCCTCTTAAAGTTGAGGACCTTCAGAGCCTTGGAGAACTGCAGGAGTTGGACATTAGCAGCCTCAGTCTGCAGGGTCTTCCTGATGAGTTCTCCCAGCTTTTACCCCACCTCAGAAAGCTCACAATAGCAGAGAACCCCTTCAACTGCCTCTGCACTTTAGCGTGGTTCCCAAGATGGCTGAGAGCCCAGAGTATCACCCTGGAGCGAACAGAGGAGACACGCTGTCATTTCCCACCTATCAATGCTGGAAAAGTATTGGAAAGACTGGACCACAAGGATTTTGGCTGTCCTACCACAACTACAGTCACCACTAGTACTGTCAAAACTACTACTACCCAGCCTGTTCCTGTCACTACCTTAGCAAGTACTACTAGAGCTATTCCAGTCCCCAGGGCAAGTGACAACCCCACAGGTAAAGATGATGACTCTCCTCTGCCCCCTGTCCCTGCATCCCCAAGTAGCAGCAGCAAAATGGATCCAGACCATTTCTGTCCCTCTCATACCTGTCTGAATGGGGGTACTTGTCGCTTAGACCAGCATGGTCAGGTAGAGTGTACCTGTCCACATGGCACCTCTGGCATGTATTGTGAAGTCCAAAACCATCGCCCATCATCACCACCTGAAGATGAAATCCCCATAATCACTAATACAGATGCACCAGACATCAGCTCACATCAGGCAACTGCAACCTCAATCCTGCTGGACCTCCACCGCTACATTGAAATGCGGCCTTACATCCGTGGAATACGCCTAACCTACCGCAATCTCTCTGGGCCAGACCGCAGGCCCATTCAACTCAGCCTACCAGCATCATTCCCAGAATACACACTCAGAGGCCTTACGCCCAACTCCACCTACACCGTATGTGCCAGTCCACTGGGTGCTCCTAGTGGCACAGACAGTGTCTGCACTGAGGCCCAAACTGCAGCTGAAAGTGTCAGGGGCCCCGGTGCACAGTTTGACGACCAGAAGTTGACCACTATGCTGGTGCCTGCAATTGCCATCTTGCTACTGCTGGTACTGATAGCAATAGCAGTGGGAGTGGTATGCTATCTTCGCAGAAAGAGGGCCAAGGGTCACCTGGACCTAGACTGTGAGCCCTCTCAGCTAGAGTTGGACGGAGTTAAGACTAGCTTGGACAATGGGGCACTGCCTCAAAAACAGCCCCAACTTACAATCCCTGAACCTGCCGTGCAGAATGGCAATCTGGAATATGAGGTGTTGCTACTACAGGATCACTGTACATCAAATAACAATATGTCTTCACACAAGCCTTCCTACTTTTGACACCTGGCTTTGGCTAGTCAGACATAAAGGAGGATTTCAATTCTTCAGCTCTGTTTTCCTCACTGATGAAATACATAGAGCAGAAACTGATGTTGTGAAAAAGGAGGACACGGTAGCAGCCAGCCGACCAGCAAAGGAGAAACTGGACATGTATTTAACTCATGTGTCCAGCTGTCTAAGCAGACGTTAAACAAGCTCAGAAACATTTGTTTGGACACAAAAAGACATTGAAAGTGCCTCTTCTCCATTTACATGCTGCATCCTGCTTTAATAATATTTCCTCATTCACATTGCTGGACTGGCAACCTATCAGCTCCCATGCTATGATGCTCGGACTGATGGCCTTTGCCATTGGCTGAAACCTAGGGTTAAGGGACATTGTGACCTCATGCCCTCCTTTATCTGTTCATAAAGGAGAGTGCACTGAAATGGGGTTGTGCTGCCTTTTCCCCATCGCAACAGCCCACCTAAACACTATCAGCAATTATGTTTGCTGCATGTTGCAACTCCTCAGTACTACCCCAAAGGGATCAGTGCTTGCTGTGAATAATGTTTAAGACACCAAATGAAGTTGTGCAGAGAAAATAGCTGATGCTTGTATTGCTTTATTTGGCTCTAAAATGCTAGTGATTTTTTTGTATGTATGTTTTTTTATACCTGAGTCTTTGTTATTTTTTATTGTGCAACATTGTGACTGTTAACAGCCCTCTATACCCCCACCCCCCCAACTCTTGTGACTAACAGACAAAACAGCAGATTAAAATCTTTGAAGATTAAAACTCGTTTGGTACCAGCAAAGTCAATCAAAGGGCTTTGCCCCCACAATGTCAGACAGTCTAAGTAGATGTGAGTCTGGACAGACTCAAGACTAAATCCCCCTTCTTGATTCTGAAGTCCTCAGCCTGGTTTACCATCACAAAGGGAGAAGGTAAGAGGTACAGAGGGAAGCAGTTGACTGAACCCCTTCTGTTTTAGTGCTGCACTGAGGTTCAACCAGTTTAGATCTTGCATTAATTACAGGAAGTATTCACATGACTACACCACAGCAAAAGAGAACTTAAGAGATTTTATTTATTATTTATATACCCTGCAAGGGAAACTTTTATCTCTCAACCACAGTTCACATACAGCACACGACTTGGCGTGGCCCACAACAAGCAAAGCAAATTGTGGTTCTGTATTCTGTTTCCCTTGAGTTAAAAAAGCCTGCTCAGCGTAATGCTGTGCACAATCTCTCCTTGGCAAGGAGGGTCCCAGTTTTGCTCACTTGCACCTAACCAGACTATGGAAAGGCCAGATGCACAGTACAGCAAAATTAACAGTGTTTCTATTGCTCTGTAGGCGACAATGAGACTTGCAAAGTGGGAGATCCATTGTAAGGTGGTTATTGCAGGCACAGAGCGCTGAGATCCAAATCTGTAAATATAGGGTGAAGAAGGACTCAAAGTAACTTTGTATTTGTGTGCGTGTGTGTGTGTGAGAGAGTGTGTGTGTGCGTATCTGTAGATCTGTCAACCAGTGATAATGCAAGTACATGCTCCGTCTTGTGCAAAGACCTGCAGACATCAAGTTACTATCAGTTACCCCCTCTCTGTGCCCGCATGTCTAGGAGTACATTAAGCCCCAAACAACTCTACCTATAGGCAAACACACCAAAGACACATCTGTGAATGTCTGAAAAGTTACTTACCTACCTACAGTATTCCCAGCGCACACTAAACAGTTCCATGCTAACAAAGCCTTGACAACACACACATAAAACAATCAAGCAATGCAACTGGAATATTTGTCTGTAAAATAGAGTACATTGAAGATAACCAAAAGCATTTTCAATGTGATTGTTCATTTTTCCCTGTTTATTTTGGGAAGCTCCTTGTTGTCATTTGTTGCTTTTTTTTAAAAAATCTGTGAACTTATTTGTACAAATGGAAAGTGATATTATCATTAAATGAATATCCAAAAATAAAAGGGCCGAGATGTCTTTTGTTGTAGTTTCCCTCTTTTGCTTGTATGAGGAAGGATTAGATTGACAAGCAAAGGGGGGATTGTTTAACTTCCCTCTCTTTTAAGCCATCACTCAACAGGGTGAGGAGAGAGATCACAGGAGGGGGAGTCCAGGAAAGAAGAGGAGAAGAGAACAAAGGGATAAGTGCAGGTATAATTATGCTGGATCTTACAATCACCCCCAGTAGTCTGTGTGTGTTTTGTGTATTTGTGCAAATTAATTTTAATAGTGGTACAGTGCCAAGCACCCACATATACATTAATGTGAGTGTGTTACCCTTTAATGTCATTACAGCATAACAAGACTGAAAGTACTATGAGAGGCTGTGCGTTAGGTGGCACGGTGGCACAAGTGGTAACACTGTCGCCTCACAGCTAGAAGGTCCTGGTTCGAATCCCGCTGTGGGCGTTGGTGGCGTGTCCTCCACCATGCCTTCAGTATCTGCTGCTCGAGGAAAAAAGGGGCCTTTCTGTGTGGAGTTTGCATGTTCTCCCCGTGTTCACCTGTGGTATCCTCCCATAAAATGTACCCCCATTAAAAACATGCAAGAAAATCACCACCTGACCAATGGTGACAAAGGAACTGGGTCCCCGGGCGCCGCTGTCAGCAGGCAGCCCACCGCTCCTGGTCTGCCAGGATGGGATAAAAGCGAAATCATTTCACTTAAGCATGGCATGTGCAGTTTCAGACTCTGTAACTCACCAGGCAGGCTGGTGTGCATTGATTAATAAAGGATGATTCTTCTTCTTTTCTTCTTGAGCTCAATGCTAACATCAGCATGCTAACATGCTCACAATGACAATACTAGCATGTTGATATCAATCAGATGTAATCATTACACCATGTTCACCATCTTAATTTACCATGCCAGCATGCTTACAGTTGATAATTAGCGATAAACATGAAGTGGACCATGAAAGTCTGCACAAACTTTCAATGACCATCCACCTCATAGTTGTTATTGTTATTTCAGTCTGGACCAAAGCGATGGATCGACCGACAGACCGATTCCATTAGCATAGCTAAAAAGTGTTAAATGAGTTAAAATCCAAGGTGATGTGATTAATAACAAAAGCATGAGATTCTCATTGCTGCTTTCAACAGTGCACCACCACCCAAATTTTTTATAGGAACGTTTAATGTGTGCTTTCAGTGGGCGAGAGGTCTTGGAATGCTTCCTTACCAGCAGTGAGCTGCAGGCAAAATGGAAATAAAGATTATGATTGAAAACACTCAGGTTAAGGTCGCAAGTACATTTAACCATTGTGAATGACTCACTGGTCTAAGCCTAATGGGTGAGCATTGTTTGCAAACCCACACAATAAACAGGCTGACCACCCATGTGTTTTATAGGTAAAATGCCGGTAGGGGATTGATACAGCATGCACGCTCACACGCCCACACCTACAAACAAATGCACAAATATACTGGCCCATGGCTGGGAGCTGTTGTGCAAGATCCCACGTTAACAACACAAACACATAAAACAGCACCAATCCTGTCATGCAGGCCCGATTACATCCATTTGCTCAAACAGAGCAAACTTCCTGGTAAATAACAGGAGAAACAATGCACCCCCTGGAGGTCAACAGGCTGTAACTTCTTTATCCTTCCTCCACAGTTATAACCTCCACGTGTGCTGAATTTGTGAATGTTCATTAACCTAATATATGCATTTTTTTTTTAGTTGTGAAGGGAGTTTAGCCTGTTTTAGTCTCTCATTTTAACCAAACTAAAAAAGAGTACAATAGGTGAGGCTTAATTGCGAGCATATGTGTGTATAATGGAGGAACTCCAGGTAAAAGGACAGATGAGATACGTAGATGATGTCAGATAAGATTAATGCCTGCAGCTGAAAGAATACATGCATGTTTCTGTCCTCTCTCGCCAGACATCTGCCAGTGTTCATGTATGTGGATAAGAAAAGGAGAGAGGGAACAGAGTGTGTGTGTGTTTCTCTCCTTTCCATCCATAAAACAGTCCTTCTTTTCTTCCCCTGGCTTTAAGAGAAACCTGGTCCCTGGATGGGAGCCAACTTTGACGCTCACACTCAGCCTGCGCTACTCAATGGCCCCTATTGTAGTTTCAGGGGAGCTTTTGCACAATTATCAAGCAAAAAGGGAAAAAAAAAATCCACATGGAATTACTTCTGAGTAAATATTTTTTCACTCCCTTCCTTCTCTCCTCCTTTCTGTTCCTCTCTCACTCTATTTTTTGTTTCTAATTTGTTTCCAAACTCAGGGCTGCGAGAAGTCAGCCAAGGACAATGTGTTGAAGCGCCGGGTCATGTGGCTGCAAGTAGCGTTTGTATTTCCTCTGCGCTTCTCCGTCGTATATTCAAATGACTTTTTCTGTCGACTCTGCCTCTCTTTCCCATCTTTCAAATAGCCCTAGTGCCCACACGGCACAGCTGACCTCCCGCTAACCTCAAACCATCTCTTCAACTTCGGCCAAGAGCATTTACAGTCAGCAGTTAACTCCACAAAAATCATAAAACATTCAACTCATCATAAACTACAAAAAAAGATGCCATACAAATAACTGAATGACATCTTCCATGATAAAAAAAAAAATAACCAGTGCTTTATTAAGTCTATTTCTCCCAACACAAATCATGGCTTTTTATCTTTATTCTTGAGCTGTGTGCAGTTTCTCTGATGTTGCTACATGCTAATCAACAAGTGCTTTAGGATATTAAAAATCGAACTGTAGCGACAGAGAGTAAAGGAGCAGAGAAGGAAAGGAAGAGCCGAGTACAGAAAACACACCACCACTTTGTTTTTGGAACCTGGTTCTCTGGCTCCAGTTTTTGGCCCTCCACTCGTTTCCCTACAGCGCTCACTCCAACTCTCCTGCCCCACATCCCACCTTCCCTCCCTCTAAATCTCTCTGAAGTACTAATAACAGATGAAGGGTGGTGTGCCACCGGTTCCCCTCATGCCATACAGCTGCCAGTCTGTGCCAACAGATGGCCCAGATGCCGCTCCGGCAAAAAGCGAGTGTGGGGAAAGATGAGAAGTGAGAGAGAAAGAAAAACAGGAAAAATTTGACTTTGGTTAGTCCTTGGCAACATACATTAGCAGGCACACATGCAATTCATTTCACGTGCCGTTTGGTCGATTATTAGGTATAAAAACAAATAGCTGTGTGATTTCTCCTGTGAAGATATTTTCTTTCATCCTGTGTTTTTAATTTGTGTCTTTTTCAGTCATCGTCTCTCTCTCAGGAGATTATACTATAGACTGACCCTCATTATCTTTTCATACTGGAAAAGGACAAGGCAAGCTGGACAGTAAGAAATAATTGGATTGAATCAGGGTTATAAATTTGTGTAAATATGGGTCTATTCTGGGCCATCCATTCAAGCCAAATGGCCAACAGTCTATAGCCACATCCATTCCTGTGTGGCCCCTGCATGCATATTGGGTTGAGTGTTTGGGGCTTCATCCTCCTGGTGCAGATATCAGTTTAGTCTTTGACAGTATGCAGCTCCACATGCTTGGATGTCAAAAAACATGGTGAAAACATATCTTCCCTGAGCCTTTATCCAGTTTTTATTGCATCTGCTGAAAATGATATAATCCCCCCCACTGCTGATTAAGAATTTGAGGAAGCACCCCCAAGCAAAATATGACTTACTGCCACAAAAAGGCTTTAGAGAGAAAAGTCAAGTTTCTTCACAAACATAAGGTGCTGAAAGACCCGAAGCAAAATATAAACATAAATGGGGAAACCAGAAATGATGATCCAACTAATGCTGCAAGATAAGGAGGATGGAAAGAATTAGATGACATTAACGAGGTGGAACGATGACGAGATGTGAGGGGAGGGGAGGGAGGTGGAGGGACGCCGTTCCTGGCGGAGTCCAAGCAGGGCCACATGCACCGAGAAGCTTATCCGTCTTTGGAAATGTACTGACGAGAGGGACCGAAGGGGGCAGTTGTGGAGGTGTGTGCGTGTGTGTGTGTGTGTGTGTGTGTGTGTGTGTGTGTGTGTGTGTGTGTGTGTGTGTGTGTGTGTGACAGCAGTGGAATATTAAAGAGCACCTAAACAGAACCGCCTGTCACCCCTGGAATGCAACCAGAGTGTGCTTCTCATTTCAAAGGTATCAGGGGACAGTGGGTGGGGGAATTTTTTATCTATTCACAAAAACATTAGTAAATGTGTTATACAGTATTAAAGAAGAGGAGAGGAGGTGGTGGTGGACATAGAGGAGGCAGCTGAGGGTGAACGGTGTGCAGGAGGAGGTAAAATCCACATATTTGTCGAGACTGCTCTATAATCAAGCATGACAGAAAAGTCTGTCAAACCCAAATAAGCTCCCTATGACTGGCAGATGAAGCTAATAGCTCAAGCGTGCAGCGATCGTTTAAGCTAATCAGATCCAGTTATTCTAGAGTAAGCACGTGTAAGAGTAGCTTATAGCTCTCTTTAATATTACTGGCGGGAGGACATAATTCCTTGGCCCGTTGTTTTTCTGAATTAAAACTAACTGTCACTATTTGGATGTAAATGTACAATTCATTGACGAATGAAAACAATGAAACTCCCTTGAGGTCAACAATTAAGGCACTGAATTCAAAGCAAAACAGAGAGCCATGGTGCTGAAGTCACCATTAGGTCTCTCTGGGGTGAGTGCGCAGGGGTCTGGACATCAGCTAGCCCTAAGCAAGGCTGCTAACCTCACTTGGCCTTTGGAAGAAAGCAGATGTGATGAGAGGTGACAAAGGTCTGAGCAGCTGTTCATGGGGCTATTAGTTAGAAACATCAGAAGCAAGCGAGGGGCTGGATTTTAAAACTCTGCGGTTAATTCCAGTGATTGTCACCAAGTTTTCACACGAGCATCTGGCAAGCCATGCAGTTCACATGATGCTTTCTTGTTTGTTGGGGTCCCAAAACCTCAAGGCTTCTGACCAAAACCAACTCCAGACAAAAGAAACTTTAACAACTTGACAAGTGACAGTAACAGGGAGCTGTCATCATTTCAGGGTTGCCTAAAAAACATCCTCTGGCAACAGCTCCTTTTGTTATTTCAATGCTCACAACTGCTTGCAACATGGCAGTGTTTACAGTACGTACTTGTTCAGCCCAGTCACGTATGTTTTATACGTATCATATCATTTCTACAATAGGTATGAAATAACATAGTTCAGATTACCAGTACATGTAAATGAGCTGAGTTTCTCATCAGAGCCAGGCGAGATAACTGCCAAGCAGCGGGACACTGCTGGAGCCATCTTTGTGGGGATAAATTTGGGTATTTTTAATGAGAGGTCAGGACATTTTCCAGCTGTGTTTGTGGCGACAAAACCAGGTATTTTAAGCCAAAATATGATATTTTCCTAACACGAACCAAGCGGTTTATGGGCTTAAACCTAACCAGACCTTAACCACAGTGTTGTCACAACATCAAATTGAAAATTGAAATGTACAGAAACGTGAACATAGAGAAATGTAAAGTTTCAACATTTCAGCGGTTTGCAGAAATATACAATGGCAACATTTATTCGTAAACAAAAATAGGGTGAAATGATATTTAATTCTCATCATGCATATACAACTCGATCTCTGATGCAATGTGCGTTTGCATTTTTGAAAGAGAAACAAAGGCCAAGCCATCATTAACCCCCCCGAACTGGCCACAGAGACACATTCAAATGACCATGGGGTTTATAATGTAATAAAGTCACTGCAAGGGGCCACACATGCATCCACACGATGGAGGGGGGGGGCACAGCAGGAGAGGATGATCTTGACACAGCCTGCTCGACAGAGTCCCTGGTGCTGATTAAAACAATATTACTCAGCGCTTTATTTCATCTCACCAGATCAGCAGAGCTTCTGCTGACCCAGCAGAAGAAACATACGGTATGCATACACAGACTTCAAATCAGGTTGAACAGAGTGATCTCTGCTTGCTTGTGATGTGCTGTAAAAAGTAATGCAGTATTAATTTCAGGTCAGGTAGGCAGTTGCTGAGTCTGGCATGCTGCTATGGCACTGTTCCCTGTCTATTAAGCTAGCTGCAGCGGCTCCCTGCTGTTGGAAAATTGCAACTATGGCTAAATATTGAAAAGGTGGCCATAAAAACTACATCTGCAGTTACAGTTTTGAAATCATGATCTAAATTCAATAAGAGCCATATGAGGCATGTGCAGCATGTATTGGAAGCGATCTTGAATTGAGTTTGGGAGCTATTCGATGTAAACAGAACCAAAATTACTGCCCAAATCCCACATCTCAACAACTAGTAAGACCAAAAACAATCTCTGATGTGCTTATTCATCTCTTCTTTCAACAGCAGGCAAACAGATCTGGCCAACATAGCGGCTGGTTTGACTGGGAAACCATCATCAACTCTTTCCTCTCCCTCCAGTCTCCTTTTTATGCTTCCATTTCCCATTTTCCGAGTCAAATACCTGCAGCACAAGCGTAACGTACATAGCTTAAGAGCAGCACACTGATGGGGAGTAAGCCAGCCGAAGCCTTGGGGTCAAGCATTCAGGTCTTTGATACACCCCCCCCAAGACACCAGCAGGCATTCATCAAACGCTGCTGTGTACACATCCTGTGCTAACTTTCAAACTCTACTTGCATCATGGCTACACTGTGTATACACATCTGCAGATTCCACATTGTTTGTGGCTGGAGCTCCTGTGTAATCTCAAACTGAGCCGAGCTATGCCGTAACGTGGGTGGGAGTGTTACGGGTACGGGCAAGTGAGGAGCAAAGAAACATTTCACTTAAATCATTAGCTCTACTAACAGCCAATGCAAATAGGTATACCTCACATTTTGGAAACAATTATACCGCCTTTAGAGAAATAAAGTATTGTATAGGTTGGCACTTAGGTTGGAATACTGTATATGATTCAGACTGGATTTAAATGATTTCTGCACCATTGTGTGTGTGTGTGTGTGTGTGTATGTGTGAGCGATGAGTGGAGGGTGGCGACAGGCACGGATTATGTGCCTGTAATCCTTTTCATCACAGTAGGTGCTCATGGTGTCTCTGTGGCAGACAGCATGATTTACTTCCATCTCTTACAGGATGGGAACCCCTCCCTCCGTGTTTGAGTGAGTTAGATGGCACATGGAAGCTTTTTAAGATTTCACACACTGTTTTCAAAAGTTGGACTAATATCACAAAAAGCTTGGCAAGGATGATGCACTCCATATCAGTCACACTGATTCCATTTTCCCCCAAAACACACATCAACATCCAGCCAAAACACAGGCGTTCACTGGGAAGCATGTAATGGTCGTCTCAAACATCCCGCTGCCACAGGGCTGAGGCCACCTGACCTCTGACCCCTGCATGTGAACTCTAACTCGACAGGAATGAACCACTGACTTCCGGCCAACAAACACCTGTTTGTTTCCAACTGCTAAAAACACTCAGAGGGAGGGGTGTGTGTTAGAGTGAGTCATTACACTCACACACAGCAAATGTTGATCTGCTAATCCTGTCCGCAGGGAGGGTCTGGGCAGTCACAAGAGTCTGGGTGCTGATTAGTAGTGAGCTGTAGAATGAGTAGCAGACCAGGATAAGGCTGATTTTTACAGGCTGTTGTCTGGTAATTAGGGTGCTGCTTTACATATCCGGACCAGTCAGGGTGAAACAGTGATAAAGACACACAGACAGCCCTTTATAGATCGGAAATCAACATACTTACACGCCTATTTATAGATACATTCGTCTTTGAGATAACAGGTCATCCCAACTTTTACTCAATATCATATTTAACGTGATGCTCTATGTGAACCAAATCAACAATGATTCCCAACCCAATCCAAGCTTCCCAGTACAACAAAAAACTCCAAAATGCCTAAAGCAGAAGGAAAATAAATGAAAGCATCCTCAGAGGAGTAAATTCAATGAGATGACCTCTCGTTGGATGGCTAAGGGTGCAACTGGAGCTGTATGTGGGGGCAAAATATTATATTTTTACATTCATTTTATATCTGTTTTTATGCTCATTCAGTCTTTTCTATGTAAAGCACTCACTTGTGATGTGATTTCGTTGTTGTATAACATTTTGAGCTGCAATTCCACAGCTACACAGTTTATTTTCAAATTTTCAAATTTTAATTTTAATTTTCACAACACGCAATACTGGACCACAGTGGAAATAAGTCTTGGACATTTTTGTACATTTTGAAGTTGTGTGTTATTTAACTTTGTCCTTCTCAATTAGTCAAATAAAGTAAACAAATTCAGCATGTTTTTGTGTATCACTTTCTGTGGATCTCCCCCCACAACTCGGCTCATGAATCTCATGTTTTTTTGGCAAGCGGCTCTCAGATCTCAAATGCTTCCGCTTCTTTGGATACACAACCACGAAAGTTTTTAGAAGTGTATCCATTTGGAGCTGCACTGCCAAACAACAATAACATCTGTTTACATAAAAAGCAAGCTGACTAAATGGTCACTGCATAAGATTAGCTATATGACGCAAGTCCCTGCAGGCCGATTGTGATGGACTGATCGTTAACCAAAAAGGATTTACGGTATGTCTTGGTAAATGATAGGCAGTAATTTAAAGTATACACAATTTGTATTTCATGAGCTAAAACATGCAAAACCACCAGGATGGTCCTTAAAGTTTGGCCAAAGCTCTTCACTGTCTCAGTATGTGGACCCGCAGCCACAGCCAACCTCTGTCTGCTCCAGTTGCAGCAACAGATGCCAAAGGCCACTTACAGCCCACAACTGTCCAGGCCTTGGCCAGGGTCGGAGAGGGCATTTCTTCTTCCAGAGAGGGTGGTGCGTTGGGTTGGGAGGTGCTATAGTGAGTGAGAAACTAGCCACCACACAAGACAAACATAAACAGGGACACCCGCTGGGCAGGCTGACGCCGCGTGCCTGTGTGGGTGCCTGCCAGCCCGGGCTGTGGCCTGGGGGTTTGGGCATGGCAGCTGAGCACCCCGGTAGGCACCCCAAGACGACGTGTTTACCCCAGTGGAAAGTCTGCATCAGCCCGCACAGAACCCACTGTGGCTAAGAGAAGGTAACGATTCACCAGACACCCCCCCCCCCCAATGCAGCCATCACTTCCCGAGTGACCACAAGCTAAATGTATCCTCCATGCACAGCAGAAAATAGCATAACTGTGGGGAGGGAGAGAGGGGAGGGAGAGGAGTGGTGGGAGGCTGATATAAAGACATAAAAGTCGAGCGTTGAGATGGAGGGAGAGGTGATGAATGCACAAAAAAAGGACTGGAGTTGTTATGGCATGGCCAAAGAGAGAAACAACTTAATAAAACAGAGGAATGAATATCAAGAGCAAGATGAGGAGGAAGACATGCAGAGAGAGACAGAAAAACATTGAGGGGGGGGTCAAAAAGATGGATGGAGCACTCCTGAAAAAGAGTAAACGACAGCAGACAGAGATGAAGAGAGGGGGTTGGGGAGGTGGTCCTCTCCAGTTAAACCACCACATATTTTCCCTCGTAAGGGATATAATTTACACAAACCCACTAAAAGGTCAGGAGCACAGCATGCGGTGCCAACTCCAGCAGCCAATACATTTCTTCTTTCTCTTTCTGTCTGTCTCTCTTTCGTTTTGTCGCCGTCTTTGTCGGTCTGTCTCCCGAAGCATCCCATCCTTTCCATCTGTTTTTATAGGATGTACTCCAGTCACTGCGGATTTTAGATTGGGAGATGCTTGTGTGTGTTCGTGTGTGTTATTCAAAGACCGTATGTCTTTTAGCAATCTTGGTTTTCATAGCATGTGGTTGGCACGCAGTGGTGCTCCACTCATGTTTCAACGTCTCGCATCCCCATCTTCATTATGGTCAGAACACAGAGAGAGGAGGGGAAGAAACGACGAGTGTAACAATGAAGGTGGAATGGGCAAGCGTCTGCATGTATGCTGGGGAAAGGAAGGCTTAAAGACATAAAGGCTTTGTGTTAAAGAGAGAACAGAGGTGTTACCATTGAGGTGTCAGTACACCTCTGATGCCTATGACCAGATACCTGCATATGGGACTGAAAGATTTTGGTATCAGAAGCATTCTGGTGTCAGGTTGTAGTCCGAGTAGTATTGACCAATCATGGTTGACATGGTTGCATGCAGGTCAACAGTCTGCATTGACAGCAAAAGAGCCAGAACGCATTGGCCAAACTCTGGGAACCCACTGGCTACAGTCTGATGATGATTTAGCTTCTTTTTTTTTAAATTATCTGCATTCATATGCAGATATCTGTCAAGCTGCTCATCAAGACTGTAAACAATGACAGAGGAAGCCTTGGCCCAGACATCCATTATCTGGATATCTGCTGGCTTCACCAGAAGCCCTGAAACATTAGGCCGTTGCCTAAATTGTTGCCAGACGAAAGCGAATGGGTTGCATGATTGGTATACTTCGAAAGAAGTGGTTGTTGAATTGTCGAAGAGTGCGGCAGCGATGAGCCATGTAGGCGAGAGGGTAACCAGCATTTTAACTTCTCTCTCAATCTCCTGGTCATCTCTGTTTGTACAATTCATCACTTCTCGCACCTCTCTATGACTGAAGAACTGTAGACTTTTGCCTTTAGACATGGTCAGACGAAAGTAGTACTCTGTTCCCAGCATGCCTTTTGACTGCCAGACACCTGTTGATGAGCGCAGGTGAGCATCACGGCAAAATCGCTCAGATACCTCCTGCACAAAAGCATAACAACTCACATCAGGCAACATTTGCCGCATTGTGGAACGTCCTGATAATGTTTGCCCCAGTCAGACTGTGGAAGCAACACGGAAGTTGTCAGAGAATAACAGCAGTCAAAAATTCAAATGCTTTGTCAAAATAACTGAAAACATTTGACTTTTCCTCCAACAAAGGAGACAGCTGGGAGTGAAAATGAAAACCCTGGAGAGACTGTCCCAGAGAAAACACTGTGGAGACATGACTTCATCCTCTAACCAACACTCAACAGAGCAGCAGAGTGTCATTTCTGAAGGCCAGGAGGTTGGACAAGGTCAGACGCTCACCGCTCACTTCGAAGTGTGAAGACATCTGATGACAAAGGATGAGCAGAAAAGTTTAGAAGACACGAATGACTGAATTTGCCATGTGTGTGTTAGTTTGCACAGTGGTTAGCTTGTCGCCGAAACAGTGCACAGCCTGCCAGCTCACAGCTGTGAGTCTCCACTGTCTGACAGAAGCACTGGACCGTGGACGGACCATGATGTCCAGGATGTGTGGAGGACAGTTAAGAATAATACAAGCCAACTCACCAGTGCACGTGTGTCTGAATTTCTATCGCCACTCGTCCATCAAGCCTGTGTTTATTCCGTCCAGTGATAATGAAAGGTTTGCTCCACTAGACCACCACCCAGGCAGGTCATAGTGAAAGACCCAGCAGCTCCCCAGCTTTGTTCCCTTTGGCCTCTAAGGAACAAGTGGTCCTTTAAATATTTTCCTGCCACTGGGCCTCCCTTTTTCTCCAGGCTGATCTTTTGGTCAAATGTGTTTGTCTAAGGTGCTTTGTGAAGGAGTAACTCTTTCACCCTCACTCCAAGACCCAATCCACACAGCTGGCATATAAAGAAACCCACTGGAGAGGAAAAACAGTGGGACGCGGTAAACATGTAGCTAGAAAATTGAGCTTAACAATATATGTTTTGACAAAATCTAGTTCCTGGTTTGGAGGGAAAGTATAAACTAAAAGAAGAGAGCTGATAGAGAGGGATACATTTTCTACTAGAAGACTGATTTCATTATCATGCTGCCTGAACTGAACTAAGACCAACTGATCTCAAAATGGAAACAAAAAAGGAAAAAAAGTATAATTCATTCATGCAAACTGTTTGTTTTCGTGTGCGCCATCTTGCTAAAGTGTCACCTGCATGGCGCCTGTACGCATGGCTGAAGGAAGACACGGATGATTAAGTCTGTGTCACTCCACCTGCCAAATCCTGCCGAGTGATGATGAATACTGTTTGCCGATGGTCTGCATGTGCTGAACAAGATCCGTCCAGGCATGTATGTGTGTATGACAGCATGGCATGTAGTTCGAGAAAGCATGTGTGTGTGTGTTTGACTGACCTATGCAGCTTGCAGGTAAGAATGCCGCCCCTCCAGCTCATGGTTGGGCAGCTGTGTTAGAGACACCTGTGCCCCTGCATGCCCTCAACGAACACATATGCATACATGCATGCACGTGCACACACACACACACGCACAAGCATGCAAAGTGCATTGGAAGGGTGCCCCTATGTTGGGGTTAATGGCAAAATCTGTCATGTCCCCTGTCCCCACACACATACAGATAATGGACCAGGACGGGCACCACTTTCAGGAGTCTTTGGCAGTGGGAGCTCTGGTTGAGAGACTTTATGGGAGACAGCACACCACAGAAAAAACATCCATGCAGGTCTGTTTGCCTGCACCAGTGACAGCAGCGACAACATTTAACAGCTGCTGCTACTTTGAAATGGTGATTCACATGCTAAATGAGTCTTGTCGTGTAAAAACGATGCCTTAAACGTACTGTAAAACAGTTCCTCTCAATCAGAAAACATGCTAAAGTCTGCTTTCCTCATCATCTTTTCTGGCCAGAGGAAAAAAACACTATACAAAAGATGGCAAGACACAATGGAGGGCTTACGTTCCCAACTCTTACAAGACTTTACCTCCTGCTTGTCCCCAACTCCTCAGTCCCCCTGAGGCCTCGCACAAAGCTGTCATACAATAGCTGACTGACTAATTGACCTTGCTGAAATAATGCTAGCTGGCTTCAAACAGGGGACATTCAGTTGATGATAGAGCAGGAAAGTCCGCAGAGGTTTCTTCAAGAGCACACAGACTAAAGAGCAACTGGTGTTCCCCCTCAGGGTCCTCCACCTATTCTTCTCTTCTCCCACTCTAACTTGCTTTGCACAATGGTGGAATTATTTCCTGGCCACCACCACGTCCTCAAATCTCCCACCAATTACAGTTTTGCTGATTTTTTTTTTAATCTGCTTATGCCAAGTGCACTTGCACAGACACACAAGCAGATCCTTGCACAGGAAAACAGGGAGGCAATGCAGGTGCAGAGCAGCTTTTGTTGTCATAATATTTCCATAGAGACGAGAAAAATCAGACAGGCCATGACTCTCTTCGGTCCTTTCCCGGCTATTTTCCTCTCTATTGTCCACATACCATTAAGCAACGTGTGTGCGCACACATATCTAGTACATATGAATACAGTGCACCCCTCTGTGTGTCTCAACCTCTGGTGCCTCAACACAACTGAAACACAGTGATGCATTAGAGCATCCAGTCATGTGACCAGTTATGCAGTGAAAAAACTCACATACACGCACAGACGGTGAGCAGCAGCATGCCTCCGCACTTTTCCCATTTAACTAAGCGTGGCATATTACTCCTGCTTCACTGACACTGACATGTTTCCGCAGTGTGGGCAGACAAATAGGGCCCACATGGGAAGTGACATCAGCCAGGGGCACATGTGGCCCACCTGCCACCGACCAATCAGGGAGCCTCTTTGATAAAGAACTTCCTTCTGTTTTCTTTTTAGAGGGCAGGTCTGCCAATGACAGGCCCAGGATCACTGGTTTCTATCATGGATACATGATCATAAAAGAGAATACAATGAGCAGACAATCCACCTTGTCTGGTCTCTCTATTAAACGATAGGAAAAGACTGCTCACTCAAACGCACTTTAAAAAGAAGGAAAGCTGGGCTGGATTTGCTATTGTGCCAGATGTCTATGACTGCTGTGCTGATGTTACACAGACCATTCCCACATGAGAAAAATCCATTGGCTGAAATATTAGAGATTAGCTTTGGCATCACTATTGGCAACCGTGTTTGGATGTAAGTTTTTGGACTGTTTTTAGGGCTGAATTTGAAATGAAACGATGACTAAGGTGTTCAATTGCCAGGTACTAAACTAAACATAATGAGAGAGTTGGCTGCTCAAATGTCTCTTGAGCAGGTGTGTTTACTTCATCATTGGTTCATGCACAACTGAATTAAGGTTAGACTTGATTCTAGGTGTGGCACTTTCATTGGAGTCAACATTTGTTCCTTGTTATGCGGAAGAAAGAAGCCATCATGAGGCTGGAAAACCACAATTAGGTATGTTGAAATCAGCTGTTAAGTGCATTATAAGAACGAAGAAACAAACAACCCGGTAGACCATAAAGACCAGCACAAGAATAACTGCAATGGTGAAAAGACCCTTTACAACTGTCCAAATAATCAACACTCTCCAGGGCGTAGACGGGTCAAAAACTGTTCTCAACAACACCTCAAGGATAAGAAGGCCAGGTTACAGTTTGCATAAGCACAGTAAGAAATCTATAGAGTTCTGGAGGAAAATGCTATAGACAGATGAGACAAAGATCAATATGTACAGAACAAGAGTGATGGGACGATCCAAGAAATACCACCTCATCTGTCAAACATGGGGGATGTGGCGTTTTGCCTTGCTCACTTCTGACAGCAGCAGCAAGATGAATGCACACTTATACAGAAACATGTGGCCTGCTGAGACCTAAGCAAATGCATCTAAACGCATTGGACAATAAATCACGATGCAGCAGGACAATGATTCTAAAGCCAATATAAAAAAGGCATTTTTAGGGCCAAATCTGTTTGAATTATGTTTGGCTCACTAAAACTGAAGGAATATCAACACAGTTCATCTGACGTGGATGTAAACCATTTCAAATTAAAGCTGAAAGTCGGCGCTTTATTCACTTTTTGATCCAGAAAACAGAGCCAACACAACATAAAACGTGTCAAATATTTATGGATTACATTGAAGGCTTCAACCACTTTTGATCAAATGGGCGTCCATGTTGACAAGTCATTGTAGGTTAGAACTAACACAAGTTTTATCTTGGTTTTATTTTGGACTGTATAATTTAAGAGGGTCTATCCATCTCTGTCCCCTCCATGTGTCTGTACATATTGTATGAATTATGTGTGCATCAATATCGCAATCTGTCTATTACTCACTTTGTAGCTTCATTATTCTTTGTAAGGCTATGAGGTGTGCAGTGACGTGCTGCCAATCTGCAGCAGTCCCAGAGGCAGTATTCGAGGCCAGGCTGCAGGGCGGGGGTGGGTGGGGTGCAGGGCAGAGGAAACCTTCTGCTAATGGGAAACACACTTCTCTCCATCGTTCAAATTGCTCTTTCTACCACAGCAGAGAGAGCTGGCACGCATCCAGGAGGTGACTGGCGTCCAGAAGCGAGGCTTGATTTAAAAACGGGAGCTCTGCCGCGCCACGGTTCCTGATTCTCGTGAAAGGGACAATCATGAGCCTTGTAAAACAAACGCATGTGTTGAAAGAGAGCTAGGGAAGAAGAAGAGGGGAGCATATACGAAGGCATAAAATAGAAAGACAGCGAGACGTGGTAGACAAATTGAATAAGAAAATAGACAGAGAAATAGCAGAAGGCTTGGAAAACAGTGGAGATATTAAGGATAATTATATAACAAATGGGGCATAAAGACAACCTTGTGGATTTTCGCACAAGCTACTCTTAGTTTGGAGGATCTCCTTGAACCTGCATTTGCGGCTCCTGCAGAAACAGTATCCCATTGCATTGATACTTAATAACAGTGTATTTATTTTTCTCCTAGCATTACATCCATGTATTGTGAATAATGGCCTGCGCTGTTTCCACTTTGCATCTTCTGCCAACCCAGCCTTCTTCACATCTCTATCAGACGCTTAGTTACTGGATATCTACCCCATTGAGCAGGGGGAAAAGTGCTGAAATGGACTTGGTATGGCCCAAAGTAGTGTGAAGGCTTTTGGTAGGGCAAAGATCCCAAATGTTATTGCCAGTGCATTTTTAATAAAAAGGAAAAAGGACATTTTTCCAGATGTTGGAGAAAAGCAATATCTGCAGCTGCAAGTGCAACTCTGCTGCTGTTTTTGTTAAGGATGGAAAGTGAAGCCTGACACTGTCTCAAACTCCAAAAACGGAGACAGACTACAGCGAGGTTCCAGAAACAGCCATCCAGTTTTAAGTCATTTGTGCAATTACCTTAACAGCATTAAGACGTTCTCAACTGCCACGTAACACAAAGCAGCTTCTCTTGACAAATCATCTCCAGTTTAGTCTTAGAAAGTATAATCCAAACCAAAAAAGAAAATAAAGGTGAATGGAAGAAGAGAAGGGGAGGTAGGAAGGAAGGAGGTAGCTGAAGGTGGGAGGGAGAGGTTTTTTCTATTTTCCTTCTGTGGCGAGTTCACACAAAAGGGTCCTTCTGATCCCTGGAGTGCTGAGCACATACCTGCGGGATGAAATCAAAACCCTCTGTGAATTATATTAAATATCCCCTGCCAAACGCTCCACATAGTTCCATGTGTTTTTACCAGTTCTGAAAGGCTCCATAAGGCTTTGCTCTAAAAAAAAACAACCAAAAAAACCCACTTAATTAGAATCCCAGACACCAGCACCTTCAAAAACTCAGCTCCCTCCTTCCATTGCATCTGTGCAGGAGAGAAGAAAGAGAAAGAAGAGTGAGAAACGGAGTAGTAGGGGGACAAATGGAAACAGACAGGAAGTCTAATAAGTGGCCAGATAATGATAAAGAAAGGATTCACTGAAGGACAATGGCTGTAGTTTTGACAGGTTAGCAGGCCCAGGGATAATGGGACATTTGCTTTGTTGGTTGGTCACAGGGATTGAAAGAGAAACATAGGACTTCTCCAATGAGGTGTTATGGAGTAAAAGATGCTTGGTATTGCCACATGAGCCTCCACGAAAAGCCCATAAAAGCTTATAGAGAGGCGATGCAAGAGGGGATTTCAGAGCTCCATGCTTCATCCTCTTTTCCTGATCAAACTCCCCCTCCACTGAATCACAAACTGAAACCTCAAATGACTAACAGACTCCAGACACCATGTTTCAACTGTCAGAACGCAAAGTTCAGGTTTTTGACAGTGTGTGTGCGGTCACATCTTTACCCTATTCCCTCCCCCAAGGCCATGCTGGAGAGGGGGTGCAGCGGCTGAACTGTCGGCTTACCCCTAAGGATCATCTGAATATTGTAGTCTTGTCTTTCCCTCCACCTTAAACATGGATTTCTGAGCTGGGCCCAAACAACAAAGCTCCATTCGCTCTTAGAAAGTGAACTCTGAGAAAGGAGCAAGGTCAAACGATCGTTCAAACATTCTGTGGCATTTTTTTTGGTCTGGTTTGGTTCGTGGTACTGCAGCTGCACCTAATCCCCACAGGAAAGCCTTCATATGGGACTGATTTTAGAGCGCCTAGGACTGGGTGGGAGAAAGGGGGGACTGTTCTGTAAAAGGCTGGTTCCCTTCTGAGGCACAGGCCTCTTCTCAATCCATCTGATTAAAGGGAGTTTGGCTCAATTACACCCAATGACTGGGCCCTGCTCCCAGGCACGACCCTGGTAAGAAAACACACAGAAATAGATTGTGGACAGGCAATGGAGGGTGTGAGTACGTGCATCACACCTGGGGCACTCCCATGCATCCACCGCAAAACCTCTCTGTCAGCTGACAGCACAGTCTGTCAGCAGTGCTTGCCTCAGAGGGCAAGCTCTTTGTGTAACCCGTGACTGGGCTGAGAAAACAGAGGGGTCGGCTCTCCAGGGACACACTTGTGTCCTCTCCAATCGGCAGGGTGGATACTGCTGGGCACTGGGTCACAGCGATCTGTTTTAATCAGCCTCAAGGCAGAAAAAAGGCAGAGCAGCTGAGGTGCGCCATGATGAGGAGTAATACAAGATGTATCTGTGTACAGGCCTACATGTGTCCACTTGTATGTCTTCATGTGCTTGAGGAGAGGAGCAGAACATTGGTAGCGACAGGGGTTAAGGCCAGAGCTTTCTCTGAGGTTACAGTTTTATCATGCTGAATTCTAACCAACTGGACCCTCTGAGAACTCACTGTCAGCTTTATGACACGATTACAAGCTACTATACAAGCACGCATCATCAAGACTTTGCTGTGTTAACACCGAGTGTGGTGAATGTGCGTTGCTGCTTAAGTGGGGGAGTATGGATAATTATCGTGACGTCTCAAGCATTTACACGGCAAGCTGGTTGCAATCGTGCCCAGTTGTAAAGTTCACTGATTGCAGCTGGCTTAGAGGCCCAATTAAAGTCATTATTATAATTCAGGTTTATAGCGGGAAGAGTATGAGGGAGAGAGCGGTACACAGAGATCCACGCTGTTCTCCAATGTCGAGATCTGCAGCTTGCATGGAAAACGGGCACGCAGTAATAGCTACCTCTGCACAGTTAAAAACACCCCACTCAGACTCATCACCCTCCATGCCTCCATTTTTCAGTCTACATTTCAAACCCAACCAAAAAATAAACATTTCCCCTCCATTATTCTCCATCCAAATTATATTCCGCCCACAACCCCATTTTACTGGCTCATGCTCCCGGGCCTCTTTATGTTGTGACACTCCAAAGAAAACAGTCCTACTGAATGTTGTGGACGAGCACAGCTAACCTGATACAAGCCAGCTTGCTGCTCCGATTACACACCATGTTTACCACGGCCCTTTTAATTAAAAACAGACAAGAAAGAAGAACAAATCCATCTTTATATGTACCTCAGGCCTAAAATGACAGGGAGGAAATGCCCCACTATGGATGTTTGACACTGAGCTTCCTCTGCTGCTCATGTACAGTGGCACAGGTCAATCTATCAAGTGCAGAGAAAAATGGAGGCAAAGTCTCCTTTTGATTATTGCATTTAGCCGTTTTCATCGCTGCCTTGTCATACACCAGAGGCATTCACTGAGGCAGTGCTGAACTAAAACAAAATTATCCACAGAAAACTCACCATAACAAAGCAGACACAAAGAATTAAAACCCTGAAGGATAGAGGGGACTTGAGGACAGCCTGATGCAGAAGGAAATAAGATGAATGATGGCAGAGTGGTGCCTTTGCCTAGGGAACTACACTGCGCAGCAAGATCCTGAATAAATAGTGGCCAGCATGAGTGGAAGGAGGCCCAGACACGAGCCTCTATTCCCCAGCTGCATTATAAAACATTGATAAAAAAAGATACAGCAAGACTGAGTAAACGAACATTTTGACCTTGCTGATTACCTCGAAACAGGCCAGCCATTTCTGTTATCAGTGTCTGCTGATTGCAGGCTACGTCTAGGAGCTGTTCAGCTTCATAAAGTGTTTGGTTAATGCTTAGATGATATGACTGAATAAGAAGTAATGATTACACCCCCCCACCCCCCACCCAATTAACTCCCGGAGCCTTGTTGTTGAACAAGGCAAGTGTATTGTTGAAAGTGTTCTGGGTGCTTCAAACTGCAGAGATTAACAGACAAGAATGGAGCCTTGGTCTATAACAGCAGCTTAGGTCAAAAGCCCAGACATGACCTTGGTCAAAGCTGCAGCTATGTTTAACAGGGCAAGAAGCAAGGAGGAGGCGAGTGACGGATAAAGAGTAAAATTCAAAAAACTTGATGGAAATGGGAAAATAAATCGCTAATGTTTGCTGTACCAAAGTCTAATACAACTGTTTTAACACATAGCTTGTGGCAAAGTAGATGTGCGAAATGAGAAGGAAGGGGAAAAGCCAGATTGGCAGTAAAGGGCAAGGTCTCATCTGTCATTTGAGTGCCTACCTGTTTTCTATCAGTGCTAGCCTGCAGGCATCTGGAGAGCATGCGGCTTTGGGAGTGATAGCTGGAGGGATGACACACCATCCCAGCATATGATAGCATGATCGAAGTGATTTAATACAGGACACACTGCTGATGGGTCAGCACACACCCAGGCAATTATGTTAAGCTGAAAAAGCACAGCATTGAGCTAGTATCAAAATACAGGAAACCAAAGGGCTTTTCTCTAATTCAAAGCAAATTAAACTTGTTAAATAAATCCAATATGGTGTACTCTTCGGCTGACTGAAGAAAGTATGGACAGACACCTAGAAAACCAGACAGCGGTTGAGTAACGAGACATCAGGAACATTTAACAGCTTGTCACCAGATGAGGAGGACAATTAGATGGAAATCCTCACATTACATGGACATTCTCTTCAAGTTGCGCCATCATCACACCCACCGCAACACAGCGGCTGCAGACTCTGAGTAAACTTCAACATTCTTCCTTCTATGAGCGGAGACACCGCGAAGACAAACCTTCCAATAAAATTAACTAATTAACACTGTCTTCTGTGGTTTTAGCAGACACCCAGTTCCTGATGTGCTGTATATGTGAGTGTTTTGGGAGGAGTTTTTCCAGAAATCTAGTATGAATATCCCAAAAACGCACATTTGCTTTGGTAATAGGAAGTGAAAAGCCAAAAAAAAAAAAAAAAAAAAGTGGCATCAGTGGCATCAGATATCCTCCATTTCCATAAAAAATATGCTGGCACCGAACAATGCGAGGGATTCCAAAGAGGCCCTCAGACAGGCAGCTATCTGTCTCACTCAAATGAAGGAGGAAGTGGAGGAAATGGAGATGAGTGGCGAGCACGAGGGCAGAGGGAGGAGGGAGAGTGGAGGTTGTTATTTAGTATCCCGCTGTGTCAACTCCCAAAAGTCTCTCTCTTTAACACACACAGATTCCAAAGTGAAGGAAAAAACAATGACATTCCTCAGACACCTCTTCCCTACGTTAGCACTGGGCTACATTTACGTTGTACTGTATATCTTCACACTTTCTGGTCTTTGCTGCAACCAAACATGGGCACAGAGACTCTCAAATACCTGTGCCGAAGAACAAATGTAGCCTCACCACAGAAAGCCAACACAAAAGCACCACTCTGAGTGCTCTGTGCAGCTACCTCTCTGCCTTTTTACAGTAATAATAAAGGTAATAAATTTGTTTAATCCACCACAGAATGCTGAATCGCTTGGCAGAGTCCACTCTGCTCTAGTTTGGAATGACTTGGCCCGCCAACCTGTTTATAATAGTACTAAAATGCATGGGCTGGATCTGACAAAGGAATCCTCACTCCCACCCTCTCTGTTCCCTTTCGTCCTCCATCCTTTCATTCCTGCCCTCTCTGGAGCCCAGCCACGCTCCTGCTCTCCTCCAGTCGTCGGCAGCCGTGTTTGGAAAAATAAACGGAGCGATTGTGAAAGGTCAGGAGCAGAAAGCGACAAGCGGTGGAGCTGAAGTGTCAATGTGTCTACTGCCGTTGCCTGACCCTTCGCAGTGGATATGGACAGAGGGACACACATACACACACTCTTTCCTCCACTGAGAGAGGATATGAGTCTCTGTGTGCGTCTCTGACCCAGGAAATGGCAGGAATGTGGAGGGACAGTGTCAGAGCTCTGGGAGGTCTGCGTTCCTGTCCAGCCAAACAGCTATGAGGAAGCTTCACAACGTGTGGAGGCCCTCCATATATTGTCCCATACATGTAAAGACCACAGACCAACATTCTCATACCACATACATAAACTGCATGCCAAGTATGTCAAATCATACACGCACACAGTCACACTTTGTACTGTAACACATGACCTCTCGCCGTCTCACTGCGAGGCATTGAAGTGCAACAGGGTCAGTGTCAGTTATCAGGGGTTGCACACTGATGAAGTACTCACCCGCTGGAAGTGCCGAGTGACACCGAGCTGAGCGAAGAGCTCAGCTTTCTCCTGTCCCAAAACCTCAGCTCCCGACTACGCATCTACACACACACAGAACAACATGAGAAGTTAAGCACTGTAAACACGTCAGCACACATATTTATACCAACAGATGAGGCGACACACTAAATGAGACACAGAGCATACACACTAAGGTCAGATAAACAAATTAGTAAGCATTGTTATTTTAGGGCTGTCACATTTCGGTGTGTGTCTATTTTGCTTCATCAGTTTTGAAATGATTTGTTGAGTCGTTCTCATGATTTTGAGCCATCGCTGACAGATGCTGTAATCCATAACGGCGATTTCCATTCTGTTATCTCAGCGGCATAAGCAACACAGACATTATGTGCATGACACTGAGCATATTTCATTCCACTGTTAACATTTTCTGATGACACTATATAATAAGCAAATTTCATACTTTTGAAGTTAAACACTTAAAATGGCAGAAAGTAAATATTGTAGGCTTTTAGTAAATAGAGTCATTTCAGGCAAAGCCAGTGAATCTGAACTGATAACACTAACAAAGCTCACAGCTCAGGAGCCAAACAACGTTAAACACTTGCATTCCTCCTTAAAAGGTGAATCAATGTTCAGTGTGTGCGGGAAAAAGGAATTAGCCCATTATTGTCATCTTAACAATAAATACTGGCACAAAAAAGTCGGTAACAACTGAAATTTGTGCTGGTCCTCACAAACTTGCACAGGTAAAACCCGAGCACATGCACACACACGCACACACTTCTTACATTAGACAAAATCACACACATTAGAAACACAGGACTCCTGCTAGATGCAAGATCTGCAAGTGCATGCAAAGAGCTCTGCCTTCGAGGTTCTCACCATATCAAAGCCGGTGGTGGCTAAAAAGTCGTCCTTAGCCCACAGGATCCTTGAATCCTTGTTGCTCTGAAGGCTCTTGGCACTCTGTGGGACAAACAATGCAAAAATTGTAAATCAGATGACAAAATAAGACAAATTAATTACATCTTGAACTACTTCTTGAAGTCTATTGAGGTGTAGTTCAAGATAACGAGGGGGGTGATGAGTGAATGATTTGAAGGGAAGAGAAAGACACAGAGACAGGAAGGAAGCAAGACAGCCAGGACTTCTCCCAGGTGCCTCTGACAGATCCCTGTGGTTGGACAGAACAGGACTTGTCCCATGAAAGGAGCACTTGTTATTGTTGATGTAGCAGACAAGGTGACTTCTGCCCCAAGTGCAGCTTAGGTTACCAAACTGTGACACTGCGTCTGTGTTCGTGGTGCTAACGCTTTGTTACGCCGTTTCCAAGGGGAATACGTGTCAAAACAGCCCTGCCATGGGTTTGATGGGTGGTCTTCAAATGCTAACAACACATGTCGTCCGCTAAAAACAACTGCAAGTGTTGAAAAGAGAGAATGTTTGTAAAGACAACACGTAATAGATGAGCAAGAGGCAAGTGGAAGGGTGCCATGGAAATAAGCTAATGTGCTGGATTTTGTGCTGCTATTGAGTGAAGCCATAGAAGAACTGTATTTATGAGAGTGAGGACAAAAGAACAGACAAGATACACAAGGCTGGCTCAAACGCTGTCAATCAGCTACTGAAGATTGTGCTTCCTAAGTAACCAGGGCTTTAAAATGCCTTAAAACCATACTGTTAAGAGCTTATCTGTCAGGTCTGAACTCTTTTCATGTCTCACAGCCGCAGTTAGTCAGTGAGCCCCTCGGTAACTGTGTACTAATGCTAGAGTTACACCGGCTCGGAGGTCAGCGGTGAAGTTTCCATGGAACAGGAGCCTTTCGCCCCTCCGTCCACTGTGTCTCCCCAAATTGCTGTTGTCATTTTTATGGCCGCACAGACCCTGAGGAGCGTGGCTGGACGTCCGTGCATGGTGAGAGGACAGAAGCTTATTTTCTAAGGCTCAATTTTCGCAAGCTCTCTACAGGAGGGTGTTGCCTCATTCTCACGTCACTGTTAAATGGGCGCAGATGACAAATTGCAAAAACAAATGGGGGGAATTTGAGCTGCCATGTTGCACCCTTGAACACGAGGTAGGCTACAGGGTAACAGGACTCCGCTCTGCGCAACCTGCATTAGCGTACAGTAGGGCTATGATTGAGTCAAATGGGAAGAGCTGAAGGTAACAGTTGGGCTAAAAGGGATGAGCACAGAAATATTAAATCTGTGAGACACACATGTGGGCCCTATCAATTCCAAGTCAAACCCCACTTCCTCTTCTCTCCTTTCTAGCGTCACTGTTGCCACATGCTGGGTCTGGTGGTTTGAGAAACGACTGCTGAGAAGGAAAAATGGATGGCCTGGTTATTTGAACTTCTTTAAACTGTCTAAATCAGACATTTCAGCGCTGCTTGCTCTTCCCAAATCCTCTCCAGGGTGTTTCTTACTCCAGTGCATGCAGACAGTTAAATGACACACATGTGTTCGCTCGCTGCGTGTGAAGCAGGAGTTTTGGTCGTTTTTTAGTGTGTGGAATTGCTGCTTGTTTTATTGATTTCAATCAAAAGGAATTTTTTGCAATTCACTCCCTTCCCCATAGGAGTGCTGTAATTGCATTTTATATTGTTTAGTAGATCAAGCTATGTAGAAATGTGGCCCTAATTTTAGAATGAATCATTTCTTGATCTGGAACCGCTCGGGGCGGTGACTAAGCACATGCAGCATCTTAAAAAATCACGTTGCTCAGTTTGTGCACTGTTGTAACAACCCAATACCCAAGTGACATTTGGGCTACTGGTGACTATATCGCAAATGAACGAAACACAACATGTAAAAATTAATTTAGAGAGATAGACTTGTCGTTTCACCTGCTTTTAAAGGAATTACAAACATGTATCAAAGGAATAACAAACAGCAGTTCATCCCTCCACCCAGGGCTTCTGTGCAGCGTCTTCCCTGTGACAATAAGACTCCCAGCTGATGTTTGCCAAGTAATAGAAACAACCCACAGCTCTCCCAATACTGGTAATTTTACATTCCTGTATCTGTATATAAATTAAGAAGCAAGACACAATGTGTTAATTAGTGAGCTTTAGAAGTAGTATGTAGATTTTGAGCTCTTCAGTGAGCCAGGCTAGCTGTTTCCCCCTGCTTCCAGTCTTCATGCTAAGCTAGGCTACTCACCTCCTGGCTCAAGGTCCATACATAACACACACACAAGACAGTAGTATCAACCCTCTTATCTAACTTTCAGAGATAAAGCAAATAAGCCTATTTTTTGAGCTATTTTGGCTACAGTTCATACCACACATCTCTTTCCTGGAAACATAGAGGTGAAATGGATATAAATCTCCTCTAAATTTGGAGTTGAAAGGGTTTGAAGATTATTTCCTCAGAATATAAAGCTTATTCCAAGACTCCTGTACTGGAACCATCCCTGTCAGTGAAACAGAACAACCCATAAATCATAAGCAGTCAACTGAATGTGTGCTTGTAGGCCAAACTGGTGGTTGGAACCAAATTTATTGTACTCAGCTATGAGGGGACTTGACATCCTTACATATGTTGAGCGTGCACACTGACATCAAATCAGTGTTTTATGAAGGAAATTTTCAGATGTGCACTCCTGCGCCTCTCTCAGGGATGATGTGTCTTTGTCCATACCAGCGTTTTATCTGACACCATCTGTATGCAATGCAGATGTTTTCTGGCTTCTGGTGTGCTCCTAAATAGCTTTATCCACTCAGAGGGATTAGAAAACACTCTACTGACCTGGCTCTCAAACATGTTTTAGAAGGTACACTACCAAAGCACTGACAAAGTTGATAATAAGTCCTGGAATGAATAAACACTTAAGACCTGACTCAAGATCATTTTTCAGCGTGCAGTCAGCCGGTATGCCTCGTGCAGGTAACTGAACTCATATTTGCCTTGATAAGTCCCTGCAAGTGAGTTGGTTGAAAAATAGCCCAGATGTACAAGTGAGGTCCAGAGTAAACCAAGACCTCCAAAAAAGCAATAGATCAGAGAAGAGCGAGGGAAGGAGAAAGGCTAAAGCCAGCGCAGTATAAACAGACATGGAGAGAATTCATTGCCATTGGGCTGTTCATCAGCGGCCCCACTGGCTAATTTCCTTCCAGGGGCAAGACAATGCAGAGGTGGCACTCTGACCAAACTAGGAGCAAGCAGAGCGCTGACTATTTTAATCTGCTCAGGGTCTGTTAAACATGTGGTGTCTGATTCATATTTATGGCGAACAGCAGGAGACTGTGTTCATATTACATGCAAGAGTAAGCAGCGCAAATTCTGCATCATCACTTTTTTTTGCCATATTCAGCCATGCTGATCTTTCGCTGAGCGCCAGATGAGTCAGAGCGTCAGAGTGATGTCTGTGTTTTTCCCATTGCCTCATCATAATTACTCTCTAATGAGTTGAAAAGTAGCCTCACAGGTGAAGAAGGCCAAACACAGCCCTTTCATTCATCTGAATAAAGCCAGTCCAATTGCGGAGGTGCCAGCACAGTGCAGGGTTACCATTTACCTCACACTTATCATAACAAAGAAATACAATAATTGGCACCCTGGTAACTTTCGAGAGTTTTAAAATCCTGTCTGTGAATATTACAAACCATTGTGCAGTGTTTGACTTAGTGTTTGATAAGCCTTGAAACATACTAAGCCACGCTAGCCGCTCTGTTAGGCTGTACTTGAGCTGGAGCTTGTTGCTGACATCAGCATGCAAACATGCTGAAAATGACAACGTTAACATGCTAATGTTAGCAGATGTGTTTACTATATTCACCATCTTTATTTAGCGTGTTAGCATGTTAGCATTTGCACATGGATATGTGCACCAAATTTTGAGACAATCCATCCAACAGATGTCAAGACATTTCAGTAATTCCCCAAACTGTCGACATGCTGGTAACACAAAGTCAGGGGATCATAAAAGTCAGTGAAAATTCCAGGGACATACAGTAAATGTACAAAATTTCATATCAATCCATCGAATAGTTGATGAGATGCTTCAGTTGATACCAGACAGACCGACATTGCCATCCCTAGAGCCATGCCACGAGCATGGCTAATAAGGCAACTGGGACTCTACAGAAGCTTTAAAAGGCTTAGAGCCGTCTATGGTGCGGGAGGACAAAAAGACAAATGTCTCCTTGAGGAGATCAATAAAGAAAAAAAAAAGAGAGATAAAAATATGTCACCTTTCTATGAACCGGCTCTGCAGCAGACAGGCTTAGTTTTGCCATTACAGCATCCCTCAGGCCTTCACTAGGCTGCCTGAGCCAACCAGCTCCAAGGCTGGAGGCAAATAAACCGGCCTGATGTCTCTCACGGGAGACAGCTATGATGTCATCCTTCACCCGGATATGGAGGCACGTGTAGTTCTGAGCCTTTTGATGAAGATGTCATCAGAGCTTGGCGGCCGGAGCGATACAAGTCCAATTGCCACCCACCCTCTCCCGTTAAAGAGCGATTGAACTTAAGGAAGCGTAAAGCGGCCGTCAGAGAGCTACAACGCTACGAAGGCTCCGGGTCAGCCAGAGGACATAACATCTGGACATTATGTGTGTTTGTATATAAATGTTGCCAAACTGTATCTCTCCTCTGCAGCCATAAATTTAACTTAAATTCCATTCACCTGGAACCCCCCTGCTCACGGCTCAACTTTACCGACATGCAACAAATCGATCATGACACACTTCAAAATGGGGAGACAAGGAGAGGGGGTGGGCGATACAGGAAAAAAGGAAAAACAAGACAAATGTTTTCCTTAGCCGCGGAACAAAGGGTCCAAGCTGATGGAATTTGCACAGAAGGACGGAGAGAAAAGAGAAATGGCTCATGACTTGATAAAATATGTGCAGGAGGTGTAAAGAATCAGTTACACCTGTTTGAGTGACTGGCTCACACACACAATCCAGGAAGTAGAGGAAATGACAACACATCTGGGTAAGAATATTACCAGCACAGGTGTCTGCATCGAGATGTGGGAAAATAATATTCAGACTGCTAATGAACTACGTGTGATGACATAAAGAGGGAACGGCCAAAGAGAATATAAACAAACGGATGAAAGGATGCAAATCAAAGTCAAATGACGCCGGACAGGTTTAACACTGCTCAGACCGAGATGTACAGACAGGAAAGTGCCAGTCAGCAGTCTGGCCAATTATGGTTTTATAGGTCTTTTAAATATCCTTTCCCAATATAAACAAATGCAGATCACTCCATGTCCTTCTGTTCTTCTCCTCCAGATATTTAACTTCTGCACTTCAACAGACGGAGTGCACATCTGTGTCACTCTTGGAGAATGTTGATTCACCCACCGGGACGAATATCAGGTGTCTGCGTGCACATATGGGAACGATCACAATCTCTGCATCTCCCTCCGTCTCTCCCTCTGACTCTATTTCTGTCCGTCTTTGCGTCTCTTTGTGTATCAGCTACATATGCTAAGCTAAGCAGCTGCTGGCCGTAGCTCTATATTTATCATGCAGACATGACAATGGCAACAATATTCTCATTTAACAGGGGGCAAAAAAGCAAAATAACCTATTTCCCAAACTTCAAGCTCTTCCTGTAAGAAACAGATTTCAGTTTGAGAGTCTGTTTGCAGTTTCTGTAACAGTCGCTGTCCTTGTTTTGCTGTGCAGAGTGTAACAGACAACACTACACCACACATCGCTCCAGCTGCAGCCACTCAGCTCTTCAACCTGCTCCTCATTTTCCCCTCTCTGTCTTTCCACTGCTCTCATAGAACCATCATTCTTTTCCTTTAATTTCCCCTCCTCTAATCAATAACGGTTGCCTTGTAGCTTTCATCACCCTTAAAACAGGCTCCCTGTCAGCTTTTTCATCCATGGCTAATTAATGTTTTCAGCAATTACTGGGGTTTTCTTCATCCTGCTCTGTCTTCATGGGCCATTTAAACTGTGTTTCTACGTCAGGATTCACTATCTTGAATGTAACTCTGACTTTACAGAAGCACGGGGCAAAAGAAGGAAACTACAGGGGGTAGGAGATAGAAATCAAACCAGCCATTTCATTCTTTCATTTCCTTCGCCGCCTACTGCTTCTTTTCCCTATTAATTGAAACCATCTTACATTTCACTCATTTCTCCAAGAAGTCCAGACGCCACAAGCTGTTCTCTTATTTTTCCATACTTCTCCTTCCTCTGTTCTCTCCCTTCCTGAAGATGAAAATCAATGTGCAAGGTCAGAATCGGGGCAGGGGATGTAATCTAAGGAAATGACAACACGGAGTAAATCTGTTAGGTGCAGCTGTAATAGCACAAATCTGAGAAGTGACCCACTGACACTCGCTGGTCATATACCTTGAACTCACGATGAACGAGGCTTGTACAGTCCTTGCAATCTCCTCATGCAAGTCTGTGGTAGAAACATTAAAATACATAATAACCAATTTGTAGCTCAGACTTTCAGCTAAGTCCGCCTTCTACTGATTCACCTCCCAGACTGTTACCGCCATCATCCTTTTTCATATTTGCCTTGCCTGCAGTCATTTTTTCCCCCTGTCTCATTTCCTTTGTGTCAGCAAGTGAAAAGCACCGTGCAGTAAAATCTAGCTGAGATGTGAGCCAACAGGACAATGAGCACAGGTTTGAGGCCAGATCTGCTCTACAGAGATCAGAGACCTGCCGCCCCTGGGGAGGGACTAGTGATAGGAACTGGAGTGATCCCCAGTTAAATATAGCATCCAGCTAGAATGGGATATCCAGAAGTCTTAAACCTGGGGCCAGTTGTTTTGATTTTTTCTTTTCTGTCCCTACGCTCTGTCTCTTAGCATTAAAGGTCCAGTTTACTTCATCACTCCCCTTAAATGCATGCAGGAGGACCCACGGTGGCTGAGAAACTTGGGAGAAACGTAAAAGCTGCCAGCCAGAGTTTGGTTTGTCCATTCTGAGCTACTGTGGAAACATGTCTGTGCACCATGGCAAGAGTCCATGGAAGAAGACTGGTTTCCTCTGTAGATATAAAGAGCTGACTGTAAGGTAACAAAAATATTTTCAGGTGACTGTACACTAACATACTGTACTCATGAATGTTGGCCATATTCTGCCAACAGATCCCCCTAAGTCTCACACACTAGTCCTTTAATGGGAACAAGGGTGGAGGGATGAAAACAGGACGCAGAGACAGGGTAGAGAGGTGAGTAGTGAAAGAACGGGGACTACTGCACCCTTGGTTTTATGCACAAGGCACATAAATCTTATAGGGATGAAGAGGGGATTTCCTCAATTTCATCCTACACACTCGCCAAATACTACAAGTCCTATGTATCCTATATCCTATATTTCCTACGTTATGAGGTGACAGGTGCAATGCTGTCATGAATGTTGTTGCAGTGTAACTTCTGAAAGCCCCATTTTACCCATAAATAAAGTTCTTATTTTCACATACACTGCAACTAACAATTATTTATAGAGCAGACTACCTTCAAAATCAATGCTTTAGTCTGGAAAATGTATCCTCTGTGATGTCTTCATATGTCTTGTTTTGTTGGACCAAGAGTCCAAAACCCAAAGATATTCTGAAGGATTCAGATACTATCACATAAAACTAAGAAAAGCAGTAAATCTTCACATCTGAGGTGCTGGAATAAAGGAGTTTTTGGCATTTTCTTATCATTTTCTGGCAATAAACTACTCAATTAATCAACAACAACTAACAACGTCTGCATCAACAATTACACATGTCTGGCTGACATAACAGAGAGCTGGCTCAGCTTCTGTGAAGCATGGAGACTTTCTTAGAGACCAATTGCCACCGATTGCTTGCCACAAAGACGTCACACTGCGTTTTAAGAGGGCAGGAAAAAATACCGGCCGTAGGAATCATTCTACCCCATGGAAAAATAAATCAAGAGGGAGAAAGAGGTAGACGGAAAAAAGGGGGTTTAACAAGCGATTGGTTCCCTTTTGGAAAGTGGATGACAGAAGTAAAAAGAAGGAGCATGCATTAGGAAGAAAAGATATAACGAGAGCTACGACATAGGTAAGAGAGGTGATTAGGGGCTGCAATGAGTAGATGTGTGGTTTGTCCATGAGTGGCTAAAAATACAGGCAGGAAAATGGACGTTGTATGTACAAGCAGTCTGTAGCCGCAGTGCAGGAGGCCCCGCTTTCTCACCAGTGTAGGCTTTCAAGAGCTGGCACTACGCTACCATACCCCAACTGCTGCTGCTGCTGCTACACTTATGTGTTTGCTGCAGTCTCTGTTCAATCAGCCGCATTTAAATTCAATCACTTTTCGGATCGCCTAAATAAAAACTGGGCTACACTTCTGTAAAACTGCATGGCTATTTGGTGGTGAAGAAGTAATCTTATCCAGCATGTGCATTCGTTAAGGAATCTGAAGGGGCAGGTGTAAAAACCATTACCCGGCCTGAGCCAGCGCAGGTTGTTTTCTATCCACTCACAATAATTTGCTCAACAGATCTAGCCAAGGATCACTTGTTTTTTATTTTGCTTACTTTGGATGACTACAGACAAGAATAGGTCATCTGCCCAAGCATAATAGATGGATGGGAGATTTATTTTCAGACTCTCAAAGCATCCAGAAAAAAGCCAGCTAAACTAGTGGTGTAAAAATTGAATTGAGCCATGCGTCAGGATGTCATAAAATGTTTTCCAATCTCGACTCTGAGTCCTCCTTAATGTTTTTCAAAACTAGGTTTTGGGTGCAGTTCTGCAGACTTGCATTGTGATTTCTGGTCCGGGCTAGGCAAACGGATCAGTTTAACTGCCCTGCTAAGTGAAATGAAACACTGAAGTGGTAGAAAGGCTGTGATTATTGAGCCACGGTGCTAATTGGGCCGTGTGGCCACAGTCAGGGATCCAGCCAGTCAACTGTGCCAGCTTGGGATGTGGTCACCCCTCTCTGGGGCCAGGGGGACAACAGATTGAACCCAATCGCACCACACTGTGGGGGGACTGGCACCAACTGCACTGTGCCTACTGGCAGGGGCCTCCCTCTGGGAAAACCATCCAAGGTCACAGAGGCTGGTCTTGGATCAGAGCATCATACAGAGCTAATCGGTTCCTGGAACTAACATGATTAACGGGACCACTGAATTGCCCGAATCTGCATTTCAGTCCAAAAGAAGCACTAGAGAGCCAGAGGAGATTTCAAGTGCATGTTTGGTGATCTCTGGGGTTTTTGATGGTTATTGCGGTTGAGGCTCAGGCAATGAATATTGTAGAGATGCACTTAGTGGCTTGGTCCTTTAAATCCAAACAGAGATCAATGGGGCAGGACAGGGGAAGGGCACTAATGGCAGAGGGAGGAATGATGCTGCTGAACACAGCAATAACTCTGACACCCGGGGCTGATGGGAGTCTGCACGCCAGACCTGCTCCGTAAAAACAAAGAGATGATTCTTTGGGAAGGACTGTAATGAAGAGAGGGTGTTTTCAACAGAGCAGAAGCACAACACACAGCTAGACATGCCCACACTGTTGGAGACACCAAGAAGCCTCTCAATCCCTGCAGCCTGACCCGGACCTCCAGTGTCTGCTGTCGTTTACGGCTTTCATCGCTGCCATGGATACAGTTGGCAAGCTTTTGTCCCTCCCTGAAACCACATCATAGAGGCTTCACATCTTCAAAGTACCCCCACGCATTTGTATAAAAGTATGAAGTGTGCTCACTTAGATTTGCTCAGGAAGCACATGCGTGCAAAGCATGTCATGTTCATGTCATTTGTGCATGATCATGGAATCCTTCGGCCTGTGTAAAGGGTAAGTGGGTTCTTAATCTACTATTTGTTTGCTCCAATTAAAGTGTGATATTGAAGCTTTCCTGCATCAACTTCAAGGACTTGAGAAATAATACCTGTCACAGCAAGAGTCGAAAAAACGATAGAAAAACAAAGGTTCATGTGATTATAATTACACCAGCAGGTGTTTGCCTAAAGGGACACGAACGTGCAGCAAGATCAAATGTGCAACATGCTAGAGAATGCCGAGGCTTACAGTATATCTTTTAAACACCGGGTATCATTTCCATGGCCGCCATCCAACAAGTTGACCCCTGGCATACTGCATGTGCAGCAGCAGAGCACGGGGCAGCCAAATGACAACTTGATTAAGTACCTCATCTTCTCTATGCTAACAAACAGCTCAATCTCCGGTGCTGACACTGCTCCAGGCTTCCCCAATGCTAACTTCACCCCAACACTCGGCAGCTTCACTCATCGAGAACCTCTACTTAGCTCTTGCATGAAACCACAAATTGTAGCAGAACCTGTTGTCTTAAGAAGCTCAATTAGTAAAAGATGATCTAAGTTGGCTTTTGTTGGAAAAGGAAGTGGCATTTATAAGACATGTGTGAACCAGATTTCCCCTCTATGCTCACAGAAACAGTAAGCACAGGGGGCCTGTTTCCCCTGAGCTCATTATGAAGACCCCTCATTTTCCTTGGCCTCTGAGAGGAACAACATTCAGCACCAATACAGGTATGTGCACCTGTGTCCCATTCTCATAGCCTGTGGTTAACCTCAGCTGCACTGGGGCACAGTGCGTTCTTCTAAAACAACCCCTGGTAGACACTGCAGGGGGAATTATTTACACGGGGGCTGTGTAAATCAGACCTTTGAGTGTTTGTTTTCTGCAGCGTTCACCACTATGTACCTTGAGTAGTATTAAAAAAAGGATCCTTCAGATAGCCGCATAGACACCACTGCTCCATACATTCCCCTTTGCTGTTAAACACACATTGCATTTACATCAAGGCTCATAGAAAATAAGGTTGAGTCATAACTACGTACGGTAGCGCTGATCATGACTGACAGTTGAGTGAATTGACTTAATTTTAAGTCAGTTCAGATTATGTAATGTGGGAAATAGTCAAGATAGTTAAAAAAGCTGAATCTCAAATTAAACTTGAGTTTAACATGATGATCATATCAGCAATGTTTACCCTTAGATTCTCTCACTCTGTGACGATTTAAAGCTAAGATTTGTTTGACCTCAGTAAAATACCTCTTTGCTGTTATTCAACTTGATCTGTCCTGTTATTTTGAACTCTCTATTATCTCTAATTATATAATCGCCATTTTATTTGTCCACTATATAATGAGTTTGACATTAGATTCAACGAGTGTGTAGTCGAGCACCGGATTAAAGTTTTGAAACCTGCAAACGTCTGTGACTAGTCTTAATAATTACATAAGACAGCTTAAATAATGGAAAATCTTACAAACACAATTATTTGGCAAATACCAGGTGATATAGCCAATAAATGATTTACAATAATCAAAGTCAGGCAGCTTTTTTCAATCTGGGCATGCCTGCAAAATATGTGTAACAGATTGGCTTTGCATCTTAGAAAACAAAAACATAAGACTTGGTAGTAGGAAACAAGTTGGATGCACGTACTTTTACTGTTCTCGGTTAGCGGTCTGCTTGAGAAAAGTACAGGGTGACTTCACCAGGCTGCCTGTCTTAAAACTCTCACCTCATGTATACAGCACCACTGTCTGACCTTTAGCTCGCTAGCATATGGAGAAAACGCCAGCCATTGGTCAAACTAAGGTCAGCTAGCCTGGCCACGGAGGGAGCCCGCACTGCACTTTATTCCCCTCAGGGCTCTCTGAGGTTGGTCTTTGCGGTGTCCTGGCTCTTGTTCTTGCTCTATCATTCATGGGCGTCCTGTATATGGATGCACATGTAGATCTCATGAGACAAGAGACTGTTCAGTCTGATTCAAAGCAAACATCTGGATGCGACTTGTCTCATACACACACATGTTTATGATGTGTATGTCAATGTAAGCACACAGTATGTATTTAACTCACCACGATGATCAACAGAGGTCTGATGCACAGTCCCACTCAACTCACACCCTCAGTACAAACATCAGTTCACACACACACACACACACACACACACACACACACACACACACACACACACACACACACACACACAGCGCCAACTGCCTTCTGCTACTTTGCATGCCCCTAAACCACACACACTTAACAAATAAACCACAGTAATTGATCATTTGCAAAACAACACAGGGTAGAGAAGATTAACAACAAGCCAATTTTCACCATGTTCTGCTGTTCTGGCTGTTCGGTCTGAAAAAGAACCCAGCTCGTGTAACACCTCAAGGAGCACTGGCTTTTAAAGTCTGAAGCAAAGGCAGAGATGCATTTTGCTTTATACACAAAGCAGTGCAGAGGGTGATTAAAGCCACATTGTAGTAGATAGTAGAGATAAAGAGGTGGAGTCACATGGGAGAGGCTGAAACTGTGCTGATGTCAATGCTATTATTAATTTCTTACATTAAACCTATCAAGAAACCTAAAAATGACAGAAACTTCCCAAAACAAGGGATTCCCCTGTGAACTGATCTCATTTACCATGTAACAACGATTATTTCGTGACTGAACCTTTAATCCTAGCTTAATCTTTCGACCTCTTGTCCCCAAAATCTGAGAAAACGCAGTGAGATTAAGACAAAGCACGACTGAGAGCTGAAGAAGACACTATTTCCCATGATAATGAATCCTCGCTTGCAGGATGCGGCAGGAGGAAAGCGCTAATCGTCATCCATTTTCATCTCCAGGTGTCACCCACATGTGCGCGTAGGGCCTTAAAGGGTTGGAAACTAAGAGCCTCAGAGCAGCCAGCGCACTAATGAGGCCTCCGCTCACAAACAACACACACATGTGAGCAAAGAGCCGCGCCGCTGCCAGCTGGCACCCATTCTTACCCCTTTCCTCCGACAAAATACTTCATGCTGCCCCCAGAGCACACACCCACAAAGAGTCGCGCGTGCACACACACACAAAGACAAACTCTGTGAATTTGCTAAAGCTGCTGAAACCCCTTCAAACTTCTCTTTCTACCTTGCACTGCTTGACCCCTTCACCTCCTTTTCCAGCAGCCAGACTGACCAACATTCATTAACTCATCCTTCTCCTCATATCCAGACACACAAAAAGTAATTCAAACGTGACATCAAACCGAACCCAAGGCAAGATTATCTCTTAGCTTGCATGAATAGAAGTACATAGAGGAGTTAGGGCATAAAAACTAAGCGTATCAATCGTAATTGAGACAGACTCCATCCAGCGCAGCAATGGAATATCCAGATTTTATGCCACTGCTTTGCCGAGCCGTCCAGGACAGCACAAATCCTGTTCCCTCATTAGGAAAGACTCCTCTCGGCTCAGCCAGATACCCTCAAACTATAACTAACAGTGGCGGTGGGGTAGCCAGTAAGACAGGGAGCTGAGGAATGGAGAGAGGAAAAATCTGAAGAGAAGGAGTGCACGTCAGGAGGGGGCACAACATCTGGGCTGATTTAACCACTGGCTATTACCAGGTCCTGAACTCAGCAGAATCTAATGGAGAAAGGTAGAGACACAAGACACCGTGATTGGGGGCGACTGGGGGAAGAGGGTGAGCATATAGAAAGAGCCAAACCACAGGAGTGAGACGACAGAGGGAGAGACAGAAGAAGACATGTGCACTTATGTTAAAGTAGAAGGTCACAGGGATTAAACCAGTCAGATGGGGATTGACATACTAACTGGCATCATGACCTCTGCACAATTAAAGACATATTTCTTGCCAGGTGTCTTTTTCTTTTGCAGCACTCATAAGACCTGAGATGCCTTCAATCAGAAGAGGATGTGAGTGCATCATGGTGTTGCTAGGAAGAAGACGATCACGGTCATCACTGTCAGTATTGGTTGAATTTGTCTATGTGGCATCTTGCACTGCTGTGTTAGTGTGCTTTACGCCGTCACACATTCACGAGGGAGGTGAGGATGCTATGAGGAGAATGCACTGTGTGTACAGAGGAATATTTCTGCTATGCTATGTTTACGCGTGGAAAGAAAAACCAATCCGCTGTTAAATATATGTTCAACAGACATGCACAAACAGTCCGAGAGAGACTGGTCATTAACTCACACGTTATCACGAATGGTCACATTCCAGCCAACAAGCACCCGGTCGTGCTCGATGGCCATAAAGATGAATAGTTTTTAAAACACAGAAGCATTTCTGGCTCGGTTTTAACTCAAATTACGCAGCTTGTGTAGCTGGAATTTGGAGCTCAGCGTTGAGTAAGGCAGCGACATATTCTTGGAATGAGCCCCCGTTCTTTATAGACATTATGTTTCACATTTCACAATGTTGACTCCGGGGTGTTAGTATTAGACACTCTCCAAGCTCTAAACAAGCTTCATTCTGCGGGAAGTATCAAAATCTCATTCTCTGGCAGGCGCTGACATTCTGTGAGAAGAAATCATTTGTTGGTACAACAGAATACTGAGCATTTTTGGGACTGAGAAAGGAATTTCCACGTGTGTGTGAAGGTTTTATGCGATACTCTTTTGAACCTGGAGGGATTAGCGTCTCTCTGAGCTTGCTCTCATCAACCTTTGGCTCAAACCAACGAGACTGCTTCAGGTGCTTTGTTATTTCTATTAAATGATTCATCAGCTTGTCATAAAATCTATGAAGTCAGAAAATTGGAGAAAAATCCCACAAACCCAAAGATATTCTGTTTACAAAAAGAAAAAAAAAGAAAAAAACAGCTACAAATCCTCACAATGATGAAGCAGAATCATGCGATTGTTTGAGACTTCGGCTAAACGAATACAGAACAATTAATTAATTATCATGCTCTTTGAAGATTAACTTATCAATTAATCAACTATTACTGTTTCAACACTATATGTTTGGCTAAATGGAAATCTAATAGTCCTCCCATATTGGCATTTTGAGGCGGGCGACAATATAATATTCAAAAATAATAAAAGTCAGAAAATGATATGTTGCATTATGTCTTCTTTAATTATAAAAACAACATAATACAACATTTTTATGAAGGATCCCTCAATTTTGGTTAAGCTTAACCTTAAACCTTCACTGAAATCAAGAAATCTTAAGCAAAACATACATAAAATATATCCTAAAAACGTATGGCTGCTCATTCTTTTCGCGTATGAGATCCCAATATGAGCTAATAAAATCGCTCCTCTCAATACATCGGCCTGGCTCGAACAGCGACACCTGTCCCTGAAGAACGAAACAAACTGCGAGCAGTTCAATTCAGTTCATGCCCCTCATGCATTTCTTGTCCGCTGAGAATATGGAGGCACAAACACCAAAATTAAGTTCTTCCATTTCACTTTGTCTCTGTGAATGTTTCTCCTTCATGGCTCTCCCTCTGGGTCTACATCTGTGATACAAGTCTTCTGCAACAGTCAAAGAGCTTCATTGTGCTGCCTGCCAGAGTCCACACAAACACACACACACACACACACACACACACACACACACACACACACACACACACACACACACACACACACACACACACACACACACACACACACACACACACACACACACACACACACACACACACAAAGCTGACCATGCCCGCCGGTAGTTTATTCTGCCTGTAATGAGAAATCTGAGTGTGGATACACACATACATTCACCCCCCACTTCCTAAACACACACACACTTTTCTAATTACAAGAAGTAAAAGAAACATAGACAATGCAGATGTATAAATGTAGTTTATTGTGCCTGGAATGAGGAATCCAAGTGTGGAGACACACGCACACCTACCGGGGAGTTCAGGCTGTGTAATTTATGGCGGGATATAAAAGATGGTATGAGTGGCTGCTCTCAGCCACCTATAGCAGTCAAACCGCTGTGCTTTTCCTTGGCCCTGCCCAGCCTTCCCTCCTCAAGTCCAAACCCATTCCAGCTCGTGGTCCTCTCTAATTTCACCCAAAGCAGCAGAAGCTCGAGCTGAAAAAGAGGAATCTGGCCCCCAAGTCCAGCAAACTATTCCCTTTTCCTGTCTCCCTCCTCTTCCAGCGACCACAGATCGACAGCTCTATGGCCAGCACTGGCCCAAAACTATGAGGGGTATTTTCAGCACTGTAATTTGAAGAACACATGGCATACACACAGACACACACTCGCATACAGAATAACGCACTCAGCAAACACACAGACATTGGGGCTAGATCAAAAGATAGAATAACACAGGAGAGTGCCCGCGAAGGCACGTGTCCCCGACATCCACGAAACACCTCGTCTCACCAGGATCAGGTCAGCAGACGTGCCAGCTGAGGTCTGAGCAGTCGTGTAGCCTGGTACAGGAAAGCAGGGCGGAGGTCTAACTACACAGAGATGTGAAAGAAACTCATCCGAAAACAAGAGGCCAGTGTAGGGATGTTATGGCAGGGAGGGCAGAACCCCGAATAGCCAAGAGAGTAAAAGAAAAAGCGGCTTTATTGCTACAGATGTTTATCTTTGGTGCTCCATGATTCACCACTTCGCCATCCTCACACTGTGTGATTTATATCCTAGCTTTTAATTGATTTGGGTCAGTTTGAACTATTTTAAAAGCTCTGTCACACAAAAATACAGCTTAACAACACCATGTTAACCACAGTTTCACTCACTGGACCTTAGAATAGATGCTTTTTTTTATTTTTTATTTTTTTAAATCCACACCTTTGCCCTGTTCATTCAGCTTAAAGCCAAAAGATGTGCTGGAAGATGTAAACAACAGATTAGCTCACACGTTTTTTGAAGCGGTCTTTTAAGGGACAGAAGGGGGGGGGGGGGTGGTCAAGCAAAACACAAAAACAGAAAACAAAACAAAAATTCAAATCTGAAATTCAATCTGCTCCTCAGCGGTGGGACAGTGAGAGACAGGATGCCACATGAACGGACACGCACACTCCCCAAGTGTGCCAGCTACCTAACTACAACCGTCTGTATGCTCGTGCACATACATACACACTTGCACTGATTACAGATGCAGTATATACTACTCCTCCTGTCCAAGACCTTAATTACCCTGCGCAGTCTTATTTCCCATAAATACAGCGAGGGCAGGGCTGTAATTTGGGCCTATATTTACCCCACCTGGCTAGGGGAGAACCCAGTTCAGTGCTGCCCACAGGGATGAGCCAGCCCCACTCGACTACACTGCCATGGGCGGAACCAGGACAACAGTGGACACAAATGAGCTGCGACACAGAAATTCAACCCTCTGACTGGATCCAGAGGGATGGGGGGGGGGGGGGCTTTACAAGAGTGGGAAAAATCCCATGATACCTGAATTTAAAACTTCTAAAAATGACTGGCAAACTGGGTACCAGTTTTCATTTATCTGGCTTTGATCAATCAAACTGCCACTTGTTCAAGTAGTAAACACTTCAATGCAAATTCATACAGCTCTGATTCCAAAAAGCTGGGATGCTGTGCAACACATAAATAAAACAAACAACTGGGAAAGTTGTGGAAATCTCCAAAAACACCTGTTTGGAACGTTCCACAGGTAAACAGGTTCATGATAGTATCATGATGGGTATGACTGCATAAAGGATGTTACTACATGTGACTCAAATACCTGATAGGCATACAGAATTTGGGGGCACAATGGATGAGGGGTGCAAATAATACACTGGTTGTGTCCTCCATACTGGGACAAAAGAGGGCTGCTGACTTCGGAGGACCAGCCTCTGGACTGGGACAGACAGACCAATAGTATGACTTTACCAATGACTGATGGAGGTGAGGTGTGTACACTTTGGACTACATTAATGGCCGCACAGGCAAAATGTGGATAAAAACAACATTTGATGGATATAAATAAACACGTGACATGCTAAAGTGCAAGTGTCTTTTGTATCTGACATCGTTGCGTGTGTTTGTGCATTACACGGACACACACACCTCAAAAAAAAAAAAGAAACTCTGCAGCTTTCGTGAGGCATCCTTCACCAGCAAGCCTTTCAGAGACGAGCTGTGGCTTCTCTTGATGAGGACGACTGACTGGCTCTCACGTGAGGAGCCGCACAGACTTCTCGGCGGGGTTACAAACTTCAAAGATCTTGGACACTTCTGTGCCCCTCGCTGTTTACTTTGTGGCCAGACCGGCCTTTCCCTGCCATCACATCACATCTACAACAACAAACTGGTGAAAATGCCCGGTGCAGAAACGTGGCAGAGCTTCACTGTGCCCTCGCATCGCACACAAACAACAAACCATTTAGCGGAAACTCCTTCTAACCACTGGTACAATGTGCAATTCTGTGCTATGCTATGTTTTATCGTGTTGAACACTGCTTTGCGGGTCCGTGTTGAAATTAGAGCTTCACACTCTATGCATCCAAATTACGGGCCTCATCGTGTTTCAGTGTGTTTAGGATTCATTACCCGCAGCTGTTAAACCCTCCTTCAGCAGATGAGGTGTTAATAGGAGAGGCCGTGGCTCTCCCATTCTCTGGAGGGACAGAGAGAGAGAGAGAGAGTTGCACATCTGTATGCTGTCAGGGTGAGGCTCTGCCCACTTAGCTCTCTCAAAGCAGGACCTCGGGAGAGACAGGCAGAGAGAACAAGAAAGCAAGGGATCGTAAAACCAAAAAGGGAAGAGCAACCCTCTAATAACTTTGATCTGGGTCCCAACTCTTCTCTGGTTTGAGGTGGTGAAGCCATGTGCAGAGGAGGACAGCATGCTGACTCAGGCTTCTTCACTCCTTGGTCCTCCTCTCCATGGCACTGAGACCAGGAGGATTAATGAGAGAGTGGGAAAGAAAGAGAAAGAGTGCACACAGAGAGAGCAGAGAGACTTTGTTCAATGGTCTCTCTGTGTCCTGGTGGCCCAGCGGTCAAAATCGACCTTTTTTTTTGTTACTCCGCAGATCATTTTTATATTTACAATTTTGTTGCGGACGTGCTGGGGGGTCTCCCCCACCTTAGTGGGCCGATGTTGAAAATGACAGAGGGGGAGTGAAAGGCAGAAAGAAAAGAGGTCGTACAAAAGAGCATAAAAGCTGAAGAAAACAACTTTATTTGGCCTGTCTTTCATTGTGGTTACTTACTAAATGAAAAACAATACACATGGATCTCTGTGCACCAGTGAGGCAGTGGCCACGCATACGTTTCATGCTGGATGCTGAAAAGCGGTGGTGACAGGCTGGTTTGCTCTCGTAACGATAGCCTACTTTAATTAAAAGTCAGTTAAGTGCTGTTGGTGGAGCACTTAAGTAAAAGTACTGAGAGCACCACGTATTTAAAGCATCACAAGTAGCAGGATGGCTATCAAATATTTGGATAAATATCACTGACGGATGACTGTGTAAACTGCATTTTAATTGTGTAGCTAGTAGAGGCTAAGCTAATATCATTTGATTTGAATATGCCTTAAGACCTTTGTCAAATGTTTTTCCTCTCACTCCGTTCCTCCCCCGTACGGCCTGTTGTTCACCGCTGTCAACTATCTCACTAAGTCGAAAAAGCCATAGACTTGGCTGGAGTGTCCCAGCAGCACATCACCGCCACCAGTAACCACTGAGCTCTTACTGGAGACGCTGTTTCAGACACACAGACTCTATCCAACACTGATTCAGTCTAAACTAATGAGACCCTTTAGCTGCACAAAGTGATTTACATGCAACATCAGTGCAGTTTTATTCCAATTACTTCTGGTGATTTGTCAAACGGAGCACGCGGAGTGGCCGAGGACCTGGAATATCATTTATTCAGGCGACCCGGGGCGCTGCTGAAAAGCTTGACGGCCGCACTGCGTGTCTGGTGAGGGAGAGCCAGACGGAGCCCTCGCGCTGGAGAAAATCCAAACAGGCTGCTGAAAAGCTGTTTGTGAAAAGGGACTTCAACACTGATGCACCTGATGTAAACATCCAGGTTCAAGCGCTGGAGAGGAGCCAGCCGACTCGGCTCATGTTACTTAAGCAAACACAGGCACACATGAACCACACTCGCAGTCCATGTTGTGAAGGCACGCACTTCTAAGCGTGCCAGAATGAAAATAGTCCACATGTACCTTTTACCGTAAGAGTCAATGACATCATATACCTCTGAAACAGAACGCCTTTCACGAAGGTGTCAGAGTTTCAAAACAACATACCGAACAACACGAGCACACAAATATGCAGTCATCCATCCTTCTGACTTCCATACGGGGTGATGGGCCCTCCAGGTACGTCTGTGGTCTAATATTTAATCTGCAGCGGCATGCCGTGTTTTCGCAGGATTCCACATATTTACAAATGAGAGAGAGCTCGAGGCCTGAGGCAGGCCGAGCATCTCGTAATTAAAACACCCTGGGAGGTCCACCACTGAAAAGTGTGAGAATATTTGCTTTACGCTGACCGCCCCCTCTTTCCCCCTACAGTACATCTTCATTTTCCCTCAACACACAAATGCTCTACCACTCCACTTCCTCATTGCTGCTGGTTGTGACGGAGCCCCGTTGGCGCAGGCCTGGTTGTCCCTGGTGAGAACTTTCCTCGGTGTGAGCACAGAGGTTCATGGCCGCTCTAGATTAGTGTGGGATGGGTACCCGTGGGAAGAGGACTGCAGTTTGTGTAGCACATCCATAAATCAATAGTAGATGAATCACCGAGAGTGGCCAGTGGTGAGCTAACTGGGTTTCTGTCAACATGTTTATCACAAAATGTAGTGAAGCAAGAAAAAAACACTTACAGTAACAGGCGGTGGAGTGACAGGGGCCGGAGCTATTTGCCCCCACATGTACCTGACCACTGTTTGGAGCTGCATAAAGTCATGTCTGTATTAAATAAAGGGTTTCTAAGATGGATGATTTCCCTGTTTTCTAAGAGCAGTTACCAGATGTTCTGGCAGCGTGGCGAGGGCTTTATTAGGGGACTTACCTGAACAGGTGTCAGCTGGGCCCTGGGGTCGAACACTCGCAGCATCTTGTCCTACACAGACGGAAAAAAAGGACAAGCTTTACTTTATGACTAAAGAAAGCTGGAACAGAGTCATATTAGAAATAATGATATAGTGTTAGAAATGCCCAGGAAACTCAATTCATTGAGTCTGCGTGGTGATTGGTTGGTTTCGTTCTCAGTGCGGAATGACACTCAGTTCATTAGACAATTCAACAGCACCACAGACCAAATCCTCCTGTGAGGCAAGTCTTTGTTTAACTGTGAATTTTGCTTCAACAGAGGTCAAAGAGCGTCTGCGAGGTCAAGATTTAAAGTTCTCAAAGGAGGACGAATTAGAGGCTCGTCGGCCAGCTGTTTCATGGAAACTTAAATGGACAACTGAAATATGAAAGCTGCATATTAAAAACATTAATAACGAGTCCCTCCACCTCAGTATGAATCAGATAAAGAATAAGACAAACTCTCTGAAGTCTCCTTAACATATCAGTGCAATCTGACTGAGTCATCACCAGCAAACCGGTGACCTCCCAATGGCCTCATGTGCTCGACACCAGCCAGCCCCAACACGCATTCGGCATCAATCACAGCGGCCAATCAGAGAAGCTCCCGTGTGATTGAGAGGAAATGGGGCCTAATGGGATCAGGCTGTGACCGGGACATGCGTGTCTGCAGTCGTGTCACTCAATACTGCTGTGTGACTGTGATCACAGCAGACACATGGGGCTGATAGCAGGTAATAAGTATGAGGGCTTAGACTAAACCATGCACACACTTAACACACACATAAATGTCAGAGGGAATCAGGAGGCTGACAGCGACACAGTCAAGGACACACATACATAGATGCACATGCGCGCGCACACACACACACACACACACACACAATGGAGAATTTGGCCATCCACAGATACAGCTTTTTATTCTGTCAGGCCTCTCTCTCTATCTGTGTGTGTGCATGTGTGTGTTTGTGTGGACCACCCATGAATGTGATGCCCCACAGCTACATCTTCAGGCCTCTGTGACCTGGGCCTAAGCCAAAGGCTCAAGAAGCAGTGCCAAAACAACACACACACTCACACACACATGCTTTCAACCCACATGACCTATGGACAAGCCCACCTGTTGGCAGAAATGCCTAAATCTGGCAAAAAAACCCATCTCCGACCTTTCAGCATTCATTATTGATTAATCTGCAGGTTCATTTCTCGATCAATCAATGAACTGTGACAAAACAATAGCGAGAAAATTGGGAAAAATGACCCACGCAGCCCAGGCTAATACCCTCAGATGTTGTGGTCTGTCTAAACAACAGCCTAAAACCTAAAGGTATTCAGTTTACTGTCATGTGTGATAAAGAAAAGCTCCCATTACAGCTTTTTTATACATGCCGGTTGATGTTCTGTCGAATAACCCATTAATCCATTATTGCAGCTCTATAGCCGACCATCATCTGAAGAAACAATCAATAGTCAAACTGCTTTTCCCCAGAGTCCACCCCTTTGCAAAGACACCTCAGACTAAGCAAACACACATCAACAGTACATATCTCCAAACGTACATTTGACAAATGGAGCTCACTCACCAGCATACCAATCAAAGCGTTGCTGTGCAAACAGCAACATGAGGGAGGAAACTATCTGACACACAAGGGGCTTCTCACGTACAGATGTGTCCACCAAGCAACCACACACACACACACACACACACACACACACACACACACACACACACTCAGAAAAGCAAACACATTCTATACTCTCTTAAGTCTATGACAATAACCCGTATAAACACACACACACACACCACCTCAACTCATAAATGCACAGATGGAGGACCAGGACAGCCGTGTGTGCGTTTGAGTGTTTGTGTTTGTTTGCTGAGGCAGCAGCTGTTTAATCAAAGTGACGAGTCTTACTCTCAAGCTGCTGTTAATGAGTTTTCTCTGCGGGTCTGCAGCACACAACTTTCACATGTATGCAAACACACACACACACGGACGCTGGGAATCTTCACCCAGGGCTGCTCTCTCTCTCTCTCTCTCGGCTCATCAACAAACACACTGCGCTGCCAGCCTCCCATTCCCAGCCTCCCACGGTTACCAGTGTCACAGCCTGTCGTGATTGGCAGTTTGAGAGTGCGTGATCCCCTCAACTATCACACTGCTCTCAGCATGAGAAATATGGTACAGAGCTCAGTTATGATGTTAAAATTCAAGGTGGACTGTGGCCTATAAATCCAGTCGTACCTCATTACTGAACAGCGTACCACCCTGACACAGGCTTCCCTCCCTCCCTGCTCCGACTACCTGTAGATTAGCCTTCCCTCAAATGAATGGCGCCTTTCTCCTTCCGAGTGTGTCATAAATATTCATCTCTCTAGGTCCAAACGAGGCCTGTCATGATTCCTGCTCTTTGGGGTGGTGCTCTCCCCTTCATCTTCCCCCCAGCCCTGTGCCCCAATGTTTACCCTATGGGAGGGCCGGGGAGGATTGGACCCACATGTTGGCGGGCCCTATTTGCTTTAATAGGTTGGATTGGAGAGATTGAAAGGGGCCTTTCGGGTTAAATGACACCAGAGCCCAACAGGGCAAGAACTTCAGAGGCCCCCCGGCTCTGATCTCAGCTCACACCACCCCCACCCCAACCCCCATTTCTTTTCAGGTGCCTTGTTCTTTCAGGCTACATTGGCAGGGGTGGTAGCTCTGGTGAGGATGATTATGCTGTCAAGGTAAATGTCATGATTTGGACGTAGCCTGTGATGGGTGGAGTAATTTGTTACTTGTCAGAGCAAAGACAAACAACAGGGATTGGACTGACAATCATACCTGCTAAGTACACACATGTGGTCAATTTTTGTGTCAGAGTTTATTCTGTCTCGAGCACGAGTGGGCTCATCATGCATTGTCTAAAGTATACACCGGGCGCAACGGCCTCATTCTGACATCAATCAGCGCATGTTTGGTTCCAAAGAGGCTGCAAATGCACAGAGGAATTGACTGTGGTGCACTACGTGAGTACACAGCTTACAACAAACAATAAAGCAATACAACCCAGATTCCAGGTGAGATTCTGTGTCAAACACAAATAACTTCTTGACATATACTCAACTGAAAAGAGTACAAAGACAGTATATTTAATGTTTCACCTCATTAGCTTCATTTATTTTTGTAAATACACGCTTATTCCGGATTTGATGCAGTAACAAGTTGGGACAGGAGCAGCTAAAGACTGGGAAAGTTGTGGGATGCTCCAAAAAAACCTGTTTGGATCATTCCACAGGTAAACAGGTTCATTGGTTACAGGTGAGAGTATCATGATTGGGTATGAAAGGAGCATCCTCGAAAGGCTCAGTCGTTCACAAGCAAGGATGGAGTGAGGTTCACCACTTTGTGAACACATGATTGTATAAAGGATACTACTACATGGGCTCAGGAACACTTCATAAAACCGCTGTTGGTAAATAGTTGTTGTTGTTTGGAAATGATTGCATTCTGTTGTTATTTAAAATATATTCATGAAACAATTCCACCTCAACTCATAAATTCCTTCTTTCTCCGCCCCCTACTCATAAACCCATACCACCTCCGTCCCTCCTTCCTCCTCCTCCACAAAATATTAACAACCTAATAGAAAGTTCTTCAAGCTGTGTGATTATTTCCTGATGACAGCGATGAGGCCATATGGATGTTTAAAAACACAAGGACTTTCCCAGTATGCTTCATAACTACTGTGCATGCCAAAAGAGTGACGGTCATCAGTTCCTGATTAGACTTCAACTTGCACAGACAGGAGGGGTTCAAGGGGGCGTACAGGGGAGTGTGCTGGGAATACAAAGGTCCAGGGGTCAGGCGGGGTCGAGACAGAGCAAAAGCCCCGACAGATTTATCCATCACGTACAAGCTTGTGCCCTTGTTAGTGCCCTAATTAGCAAGTGTATACAGGTTCAAGTCTTACACGGAAAATTTCTACCTCCTCCTTCATTAACTGTGGCCAAGATTTCTCTCATTATCTTCACTATTACCGTATTTAAACGGCTATTAGCTTTTGCGTCATAGGGCTTTCCACGTGTATTCTTTTTTTCCTCTCCAGAACTGTTCACTTATTCCTAAATCCAATGTGTGATCTGATCCCCGCCCTTTTTATGAGCATTACCCCGTTGACATTTTGATTAATTAAACCCCATAATAAATAAATGAGGAGCAGCAGTGTCCTACTGTGAGGCATGCTGCACTGAATGTGAGCCACTGGCTGCATCTAGTGGTCACACACTGCAACTACAGCACTCAGACCTCAGTCTGGACAGGGAGAAAGTTCTTAAGGGAATAAAACTAATACTTTGACTTTACTGTGCTTTAAAATTTTAGGTGAACACGTGCAGGTCACTGCGATATATATCTGGTGTAGTGCAAGATGGCATTACCTTGCAGGAGGAAGCCAGCAGGGAACCGTCCTGTTTCCAGCTCAGACTCTGCAGCTGGTCGCTGTGCTGCTCCAGAACTGCAGACATGCACATCATTTAGAGGAGGTGAGAGAGGGAACGGACTAGAGACACAATGTTCATGTTACACAAGGGAAAGATGAAAAGGTTTAGAAAAAACAGAAACATGATGCTACACAGTATGATCACAGAATGAGGACACGTATACAGACAAGACAAAGAGCACGACAGAGAAAACATCTGCAAGGTCACTGCAGGAAAAATGCAGGGGAGAGACAAAGCCATGAATCAAGCACATGAAATTCAGAAAACACACAATAATACAAAGTATGGATGATTTACACCAAAGAATGGATCATACGTCCTCAGGGTTTAGGCATAAGAGAGAAATTAGGAGCATGACACATATTAGGCTGCAGTGCCATCAGTGAGCACAGCACCAAACAGATGAGAGAAGATGAGGTGCACTTGTTAAGACATTTACACACAAAGTGATCTGACGTGAACTTCAAACCCAAACACACACTCATCCAAATACAGACTTTTTTTTTTTAAATCATCATTCAGACGTTGTTCCTCAACCACCTATGAATGAGGAATGAGGGTGATGAAAGCCAGTGTGTGGGGGTACAGCGCATGAAAAAAGTTGGATCAGCAGTGAGCAGCAGCAGCCAGGCCAGCTGTCATGGGATTTGGGGTGGGGTGGGACGCAGTGTTTGTGGCAGGGGGTGAGGCCAGAGGATAGTGACTACATCCTGAGGCCAGTCCATGGAGACTGGGACCAGGACTGCAAACCAAAACATTACCTCTGCTGCTCCGGCACATAGACAGAGCCACAGGGCTGTAAAACGTAGGCAGTGTCAGTCAGACAGTCCCCAACGAAAAAAAGGAAACCAGCCATTTCCCTCCACTCCAATTATATAAATTCATGTTGCACATAGAAACAAAACAGGCCACACAAAAACTGAAGACTAACTGACAGAGACTGAAATGTTAAATGCAATAGACAGTGCATGGTGTATGTCAAAATCAATTTCGTGGTGTGCATTTTAATATAAACTGTATGCACAAACAAACTTGTGTGTACGTGTGCTGCTCCTGTTGCCAGCTGTAGCTACCTGCTAATGGTGCATCCTGGCGGCTGGCATCCCAGATCTGGAGGGACTTGGTGGCGCCGAGAGCCAGCAAGCCAGAGGAAGTGGGGTGGAAAAGCACCAGCTCCAGCCTGCCCTGACCTGGACGCAGGGTCAGCTCCGGACTGCTGGGCTGCTGTAGCTCTGGATCACACAAACGCCACAGTTTCACCTGCACACACGGAGGTTGGGGGGGGTATTAAAATAGTGGGTTGCGGGGTCTCTTGCACTTCATACCTTACAACCAGCAGAACCTTCTCCATGCTCTTCTCCTTCAACCTCACTGAATTTCCGCTCTTTTGAGAGGTTGTAGCAACTGGTGATGAAATTTAAATGTATGATAAGTTCATTTTAAGTCAGTAAAACACTCTCCCTTATTCACAGAGTTTCTCCCTCAGCACAACCCAGTTTATGAAACAATATGCCCTGTTGGCAGAAGATGAGAGGAATGAAAGCAGGCTGCAAAACCTGGGCACTGCAGACCACTCGGGTGTGTGTGTGGCCATAGTTGAGCGTGTTTACACAGGTCTCTGAGGTAAACCGAGCTGCTGAGTCTGAAGATGCAGACCCACACTCAGCAGATTCCAGTAAGCTAGGGCACCTGTGGCTGAGGATAATGTGCTGAGAGGAGCGAGTCTTCAAAAGGTTTCAATAACAAAAAGCGAGCAGGTTCATATTGTATTCAAAGCCCCGGCAGGAACAACAGAGCCAGACAGGATAGAAAGTGGACTTATGAGTAAGCACACACCGACAAGATAAAACAAGATCAATAAAAAAAGAAAGACGGAACAAATGAAGGACGGAAAGGAGGGCATTAAAGAGCTCACCGTTTCATCTCCAGAGCATGTTGCCAGGAGACTTTCATCAAAAGGAGAAAAGTCCATATCAGTCACCAGATCTGACAGAGAGGAGGGAAAACAAATGGAAAATGAAACTTCCATCAGGGTCACACCTTCATTTCTGGGCATTTGCATTTCTCATGTGGTAAGTTTTTAAAGAGATCAGAGAGTCCTTGAGGGATGGAGCAGTGGCAGCTATGCAGAGGGGACGGGACGAGGGAAGGAAAGAAGAGGACTGAGAGGAAGAAAAACTACCAGAATGGCAGGAAAACTGGCTGACTGTCCATTGACCATCCGAACCAGGTTTGACTGATGACAGGCCCAGCATACCTCCACCTGCAGACACACACAGAAAATGTCACTGATCATGGTTTTTATCGTGTCTCAAAATCCAAAACGTACACCCAGCTGACGGTGCATTTTTGGAACTTTATTATTGTGTAAATTCTATTCTCTTCTAAATCCTGCAATTAAAATCTTATATAATCCTATGTTGTCTTAAGAGACATATCTTGTCAGATCAAAAACACGCATACATTGCCTCAATTTAAGACATTTCACCTTGATCTTTTGCAGTGAGAGACAAGCACAAACCGAGCTGAAGCTGAACACAGTGGATCCCTCTGTCTACATGATGCAAACGTTACCGCTGACCACACTTTCATAGCCTTACCAGCCTGCTCGGTGTTGAACGCCACCAGCTTGGAGCTGGCTTTAATGTGGTTCCCCTGGCTGGAGAAGGAACCAGCTCGGACATTGTTGATCCATCCCTGGATTTATAGACACAAAGAGCACAGGTGAGGAAAAAAATGGATGAAACAAGAGTGTGCACACAGATAATTGGGGTCAGACAGCATAATTAGAAATGTTTCATCAGACCACAGAGCTGTGGAACTTGATATGTCCACACAAGAGTGAAGTCAACTAGCTGCACTGAAGAATCCCAATGGAGAAACAACAAGAAGCACACATGACTAAGTTGAACTAAACTAAACTGAACTAAACAGGAAGGATGCCGCTGAGAGCATGCACACATTAAGTGCCTCTGAATGAGCAAAGTGTTGAGGAAGTGGAAGGGCTCCCTGCATTGCACAGCAGAGGACTCTTAAAAACGTCTTTCACAACATTAACGAGGCAAGAGGACAGAGCGTCTGAACAACAGGCTCCAGCAGCTACTGCTGCACTGCTCCTCCGAGCAAGAGGAGACCAAGCATGGCCGACAGCTGGCCTTCAGAGAGCACTTCACAGCTGAAACAGCCCCGCTGAGAAACGATGGAATACTGCTGTTTGTGCACCCGTGCATTTCAAAGCACCCTTCAAAAGCATGCATCTATCATGACAGGATTACATCCTGCATGTGCGCCAGGCAGAAGGCAAGAGGACAACAACTGTCGCTGGTGTGACAGAAGCTCACTCCCACTGTGTGTTTGTGTTTTTCTGCATTTTACACAGGGTTAAAGAGTTAGACCAAACACCTTCTGCTGTGAATCCATCCATGATTAGAAAGATGCTTGGCACCAAAAACTGTCTTCAGGGGGCTATGGGACACCTCAGCCAAATATGAGATGATTGAATTCATTCCCAGATTACTCTCTGGAACCACGAGGAAAACTCAAGCTGTTCTGGGTAATCTGGGGAGAAAATGTCCAACTCATCTTTGCTTTCCTACATCTTTCCACCCCTGCGCATGCCTCTCCTCTCACTTTCTTTTCCTCGCCCCATTTTCCCTCTTGCACAGTGTTTGACAGGACAGCTCCCGTCACATGACCTCAGTACTGGGATAGCCACAGTAACACATATGCATCGAGCTGTTGTGTGAAGGGCTACTTTAATATTCACAGCAGCAAAGCACCACCTGCTGTCTCAGATCCTGTGCAGAGATTTGAGAGATACAAAGGCCATCCGCTGTTTCCGTACATGCCAGACATTTTCCAGCCTCAGTAAAAACAAGGTAGGGGGGTTACATAATCCACCTCAGCAAGGAGAGCTGCAGGCGTTGCAACACGAAACAAATGAGAAAATGGCAGATTTGTAGGCAAGAAACTCCAGTCTCGTCCAGACATGTCGCCTCTCAGCCTAACGTTAGAGGACAGCTATCACTGACACAGAGGCATCATGATGGTAATATCATTTATCGTATTTGCCATTCAAATGTTCCTTTGACTGACAAAGCAAATCTGTGCAGAACGTGTGTAATACCACATGATAAATGACAAGCGATGAGAAAAGTCAGTTAGCTGTACTATAACTGCATGGTGATGGGCGTCACTACAATGTCCGATGTAGGCTAGCAGCCCTATGCAACCACATGGGACGCAGTTGACACTAGTATTCTATAGTTCGCAAGAAAACTACTATGTTCATTCAGATTTCCGTGTAGTTCTCTCAATACTATGCAGTCTTGCAGATGCAGGAAGTTCAACATCCCTTGCAGGCAGGCGTTCCCCAACGTACCACTTAAGAAGCACAGCTAATAAGCAATGCTAATGTTAGCTACAAAAACCGGCTCTGCCCAGACGCTCGCGAGCTACTCACATCTTTCTTGGCAATTTTCGGAGTGGTGTTTTTGAATTTAGAGGTCTTAAAGCGGTTCATGCTGCCCTCTCAAATTGACTTTCGTGCCTTCCGGGTGTCTCTGTCGAGCTGGTTGGTACTCAGCAGAGGACTCCTGCTACAGCTGACAGTTCAGGTTGGCCGCGCGGTGTCCGCTCGCTTTGCTCTACGGAGCAGGCAGATTAAGCGGAGTGTTGCTTTTCAAGCGCTAGCGAACGCTCCGCTCTCATCACGTGCTATCACGGGTCTTAAAACATGCGAATACTTTTTTGACTTGACGCTTGTGACGCTTTTTTGCGCAATGAAACTAAGGATGTTTCAATGCATTAGGTCAGTTCTAATTGTTAGCTGCTGTAGCCACTTGCGGTAAGTTTACAAAAAGTGACAGCAAGATTTAAGGTAAACTTTTGCAACTCGTTTTTCCTTGAGAGTGCATCATCTTGGCTGAAACAGAATATCTTTGCGGCCTCGGTGACGCCCACTCCGTCCCAGACATGCGTAGTGTGTCTGAAGCGGCGACTGTTGAAGGAATGATGGCGTCTTCGGCTGCTCGCTGCTCCTCACGTTGGATCACAGTCCTCGTGTCCTCTGGACGTCGCAGAGCCGCCGGTGCGGTTGTTGGCGCTGGCCATGGAGGGGTCCGCAGTGTCTCTACACTGGGAGCCGAAAAGCTGTGGCGGGGAGGAAACCTGATGTGTTGCGGAGCAGGAAAAGCGTTGACATTGAGAGGGCTGTCAGGTGAGTGCTGTATTGGCCTAGGCTAGGCTAAGATAGGCTAAAGTTGGGGTTTACTCAAGTGACGCAGGGTTAAGACAGCTAAATTAACTGAACTTGATATGGACTCGAGCAAGCATGACATATATGATGAGCTCGTGTTGCTTTTATTCACGCACAGACAGTCAGACATGATGTTATTAGTTTTGCTAACTTTGGTTTGCACTCATCAAGATGAATTTACAAGGGGTTGCTGCTAGTGTTGCATCATATTCTGCGACCCATCAGATTCTGTGACAGTGTTTGTTGACCTGAATGCGACCACATCCCAGTCCAGACATCTCCGTAACGATCCAACGAACGCTCTTTCTAGAATCTTCTTACAGACGTGGTTCACTTAACCCGATGTTTGCTGCTTTGTCCTTTACAAGTAACGTTATTTAACGGTAGTAAAGTCAGTTTTATGTTGCATAGTCGACTCACATTCACTCCATAACCAGCTGCGTTTCATTGGAGTTGACAGTTTAAGGAGGGTTAGCTCTCCTCCGGGACCTCGCTCTGAAACACGGGTTTCACTTAGGGACCGTCAATAAATTAACTTGACTGTTTGATTGACGTAAAATCAGTGCTGTTGTCAATACATTCGTGTTGATTTGCAGAATTAGGTAAAATTCTGAGTAAAAATTCTATATACTTAGTGGGTGTCATGTCGCACATCTATTTTGATTGCTAATGCGTAAGACATTTATTGTTCATACAGTACCAGTCGCCCCTTATCGTTCAATGTTTCTTCTTTGCACATCAGTACTGAAGACATAAAACCACTTAAACAACACACAGGGAATTATGTGGTTATAAATAGTGTTAAACTAAGTGAAATATTGGTCAATCAGTTAGTTGTAAAGTATTAATTGTCAGTTATTTTGATAATCAACTAATTGGTTGCATACTCAAAATTCTCAGATTGTCTGAATTTATCCTCTGTCACAGAGGATAAATTCATTTGTTTCCAGCTTCAGACATCACCAATTAATGTGAGTAGAGCTGAGGAGACTGTGAATCAGGCCTTCATGGTTGAACTGCTCCAAAAAGAAACAACTGTTGAGGGAGACCAAGAGGAAGAGACCTGCTTGGGCCAGGAAACACAAGGAGTGGACATTGGACCAGTGAAAACCAATAACGAATTGTAGTATCACACTGGGCAAATAGGACACAGCTGTCTTATTGCATTTTAGTGCTTTGTCTATTTTTGTGGCTTCCATGTCGTGTGACACACCTGTTGGTATCTGGTCATATTGGAAAGCTCTTTTCCTTCATCATCTATGTCTTCAATTTTTCCATCACGTCCTTTTCTGACCCTTCTATTTGTCTTTTCAGGCATCAAATCTCCCCATGCTGTCTACTCACTGTCCTTTCATACAAGTGCCCCTGCGAGCAAGCAGGACTTCTACCAGATCCTTGGCGTACCTCGCACAGCAACCCAGAAAGAGATCAAGAAAGCCTACTACCAGGTGCGCTCCTGCCTGAAATACATTCACAGCTTGTATTGGTTCTTAGAAAACCAATCAGTACTGTAGCTGACAGTGTGTTTGTTGTTCCGCAGATGGCCAAAAAGTATCACCCTGACACCAACAAAGACGACCCACAAGCCAAGGAAAAGTTTGCTCAGCTGGCTGAAGCTTATGAGGTTTAGTCTCAGGCTTTGTTCAGTCTTTCACTTGACACATTTTTTTCTTCCAGTTTAAACGATCTCATCAGCATTACAAGCCTCTTAAATGTTGCTCCGTGTTTCTTGCAGGTTCTGAGTGATGAAGGTAAGAGGAAGCAGTACGATACGTATGGCTCGGCTGGCTTTGACGCCGGTCAGGCCGGTAGAGGCCAGCAGTACTGGACTGGACAGACCAGCAACGTGGACCCGGAGGAGCTCTTCCGCAAGATCTTTGGGGAATTCTCAGGAGGCCGTGGCTTCGGAGACTTCAACGCCATATTTGATCAACCACAGGAGGTGAGTGGGAAAGCCAAGGGGTGCCTTTGATTTAGCTTTTGAGAGCTCATCTGGTCATTTTTATTGGTGCGTATTCAGACCGGCCCTGTTTTTTCGTCACAGTACATCATGGAGCTGACGTTCACCCAGGCGGCGAAGGGAGTCAACAAAGAGATATCCATTAACATAGAAGCAGCCTGTCAGCGCTGTGACGGCAAGGGCCACGAGCCAGGCACCAAAGTCCAGCACTGCCACTTCTGCAACGGCTCTGGCATGGTAAGAGCTCCGACACGCTGCCAGCCTTCAAAATGTGCTTGTTTTCTATTACTGCTGCCACACACTGTCACTTTCAAAACTGCATTCACTCTGCAACATTTCAGTGCTGACCGTCATCAGGCTAAAGGTTTGTAACAATGAGATGATTGATTGATGATTTTGTGAAGACAGACAGTGCAAGGGAGCTTGTTTGCATTTGATCCGCTCCTCCTGCCCCGTGAAGAACGTGTGCAAAGTGTTCTTTTGCTCTGTTGTGTTACTTAGCACATGTATCGTCCCTCCTGCAGGAGACCGTGAACACGGGCCCGTTTGTGATGCGCTCCACGTGTCGTCACTGTGGTGGCAAAGGCACGGTCATCTCGAACCCCTGTCACTCCTGCCGTGGGAGGGGACAGACCAAGCAGAAGAAGGTTGTCATGGTTCCTGTGCCTGCAGGTCAGTCTCACTAGTCTGTTCTCGTTGACTTGCTATAAATACCTCAAGGACATTTTTTCTTATCACTATTAATGAGCATGGAAAGTCATCCAGCAGTGAATTAGCCGTAGTCAACAGCAACTACTGTCTGCTCTGAGGTAAAAGTAGGCTGAGCGTGCTTCTGTCCACTTTTAAAGCCTACGAGGAGCGAGGGTTTCATACTCAAGAGATTTCTACACTTAACTCTAATGCAGATCCTGTTTTTGATTTCAGGAGTGGAGGATGGTCAGACAGTCAGAATGCCAGTTGGTAAGAAGGAGATCTTCATCACATTTAGGGTGAGTATCTATCTGTCTATCAATCAGTACACCTCAGCGCTGCTGTAATAGGATTGTCTTCCATGACCACTTCCATGACCACTAAGAGGCATTGAGCTGTCTGGGTCCAGATAACCTGTGGTATACTGCCTTTTGACAGTTTGATTCTGTGTGATCGAATGCAATGTGTTGCGGTTTTGCTGTCCAGGTCCAAAAAAGTCCTGTTTTCAGGAGGGACGGTGCAGACATCCACTCTGACCTTTTTGTCTCTGTGGCACAAGCCGTCCTGGGAGGCACAGCCAGGACGCAGGGCCTTTACGAAACACTAAACTTAACGGTAAGTAGACCCGCACCTTCTCAGGCTTCTCCTCGAGTGGGGAAACATTTCACACAGAGTTTAATCAATGACTGGATTGTCCTTGTCTTCAGATCGCTGCAGGCATCCAGACAGACCAGAGGATTCGTCTGGCAGGGAAGGGAATTGCTCGAATCAGTGGCTACGGCTTCGGAGACCATTACGTCCACATCAAAATAAAAGTGCCCAAGTAAGACTCCACAGACTTCAGTAAAAAGACGGGGACATGAGAGGGCCTTGTGACTGAATACAATGACTTGTTGTAGTCTAGAAGAAATGCCTTCCTAACCACAAGGATCATAGGATTTTTTTTATCTGTGTAGGACACTGACTGACAGACAAAGAGCTCTGCTAATGAGCTATGCTGAGGACGAGACGGAAGTGGAGGGGACTGTGAATGGTGTCACTGCCACCACCACAGGTAAGAGGACAGTCTCACTGACAGCCGTCCTTATCTAGCTTACCCTGCAGTCCTGTTGTTTTGTTTGATATACACCTGTGATCTGCTGAAATGAGGTTTTAGGAAAGGAAGTTGCATTTAGTTGCAATCGTAGACTATAAATGGGTCTGAAAAGTGAAGCCAGTGCTGTGCCTCAAACCTGCATTCTTTCTAATGGCCAGCAGGGGGCCACCTGTTTTCAAATCTTGTAATCTTACCATATTTATTGCCATATCGCCCAGCCCCACTTTAAAACGGCAGTCCATGAATCAGTGCATGGCGTCACGGTGGCTCCGTCCACTATTCATTGTTCAGTCTACAGTCAGAGGCCTGGCTGATGCAGTCCACTCTGTCCAGGTGGGGGCAGCAGTGGTAAGCTGTCAGGGGCAGGGCAAAGCAGGAGTTTACCAAGAGTGCATTTGACAGCCTTTTTCCTTCTTAAAGGGAAAAGGTCATCCTGGAACTGAGAAGCTTCATCGAGAGATCAGAGGGGCAGAAGGGAGGGACGGCATGACGCAAGACCAGCCACTTCATGAGGGGACGGGAGGCTGAGGAGTGATGGAGGGGGCCCACAAAGGTTCTGGATGGATCAGTGCGGACCCACCTACCCAGCCCTGCAGTGAACAAAGAGGACCACCTGCTCTGTTCCTCTGCCGAAGTGAATCCACACACAAGAGGATGTTCCAGTGCGCCAATCACCTCTCGGTTGAATGTCCATCAAGTAAGACGGTGATAATGGAGACGGATAACAGTGAAAAGTTTAATTTCGGATTAAATTGGCCGACTGTTATTGATCCTTTCATTCTGTATGCTTCGGTTGTGTTTACGTAAACGCTCAAATTTCCCCTTCTGTTCTCAGCGCTGTCAGGCCTAACAGGTTGAACATCACCAGTTTAACTACATGGTTACCTTTAAGTGTTGGACAATGTAAATATGCGTCTGCAGTGGACGCTCTGTCTCCTGTCTCTGATTGAGGACTAAACTGCGGAAAGTAAAGTTTGGCTCGGGCTTTCCTGAACTGTGAACACCGATCATCGGACTCTGTCCCTGTTTTAACCCTTTGCATTACGAAGTCACCTGGAGATCTGCAGCTTCATTACATTTGTACATAGTTGTGGATCATACAGTGAAGTTAATGTCACATAGAAAAGATATACTGTACATCTAGAATAAAGCATAAACGTGTTGGGAAAAGCCTGTTTTATATAAATCATTAAAGAAATACCATTCAGAATGTCTTGACTCCACCTAGACATTGATGCATTAATGTGTATTTTGTTCACCCTAATTTAGATACAATGTCCAAAAACCACCTGATGCCTCGATAGCATTGAATACTTCAGGTCATTTTTACGTTTAAATACATCTATTCTTGTTGTTTTTGTTGTGATGTTCTGTAGACATAACCTCTACAATACTTCAGCCCTGAGACGACTGTGGGACCCTTCGTACGTAGAACTGTTTTGTGCTAAATGCTTACTTTAGCATGCTAACTTGCTCACAGTGGCAGTGCTAATGTCGAGCTAGCAGGTATGATCATTATCAGTTTAGCATGTAAACGACTTAACATTTGCTAATTAGGACAAAACCAAAAGTACAATTATGGCTGATGGGAATTTTTATGAGTTATTTGGTCATTAAAGTGTCAAATAAATTGAAGTTTCAATATGATGAGGGCACAAGATGAAAGTCAAGGGATCACCAAGGTTATTAGAGTTCATCCAGAGAGGAACATGAATGTCTGCACCAAACTTTATGGCAACCCATTCAACATTTACTGAGATGGTGGTGTTAAAGGAAGACCAAGGCTGACAAAAGCTCATCATCAAGCTCTGCAGTGGCTTGATAACGAGCCGCTCATTTGAATCAGGTGTGTTGGAGCAGGAAACATCTAAAACATGCAGGGCAGGCGGGCCAGAGGACTGGAATTGAAAAACAATACTCTAGGGAGCATGAACGTCTGTATAAAAATTTCATGCCATCATATCTAATACTTGAGATATTTCAGTCTGGACCAAAGTGGCGGACTGACAGATCAACACAGCTAGCATAGTTAATGAAAATGTCAGACTGTAAATCATATTGCTGTGGTTATTAATAAGGGTGATATAGCCCTGGCAAGTGTTTACAGTCCCTCTGCTAATGGGTTTGAACTAATAAAAGTATGCATTAAAGATAATGCTCTATTTAAATTTTTGTCGTGATTAAAAACACCAGTCCAAATGGATCACTTTTATTTCTTCATGGGCAGGAAAACAGAATCCATGTCATTATAGGCAGCACAACATACTCCCGGATTTTCACTCTCATACAATGACAGTGTTTCTAGTCAGTCAATAATAAAGCTTTGTTCAGTTAAATACACACAGGTATTAAGAGCAGAGTTAAAGAAGAGAATTCAAAGACAACATAAAATTAGTCATGCATCCCACTCTGACACAAGGTTTTAATGGATAACCAAAACTACCTGAACTCCTGAGATTCAAGTATACATCCCTTCATTACGTCCAAACTACTGTAGCATTCTGACACCTCAAACTAGCATCAAAAACATGAAATAACACATGGACACTGAACTGCAGGAGTATATTAGGGCAGTCTCTGTATTAGTCCTCCATACGCAGTGCACTGTATTGCCATCTGACTGCAACATGAACCTGAGACTCTCAGACACAAAACAAATCCTCGCTTTCGTCGTCGCGTCATGGAACAGCTGCACGACAGAACTGTTATCCTGAATGAGTTTTGCATGTGGAGGAATACTGTACACCCACTTATGTGTGAATGTGTTGTGCAAATATAAACAGCACAGGAACCCGGTTGCTGTTGTCAGCAGGTTTCCTTTGGTACTCTGTGTCCAACAAATCCGAGCGAAGGACAAAAACACAACTGCTTGGAAAGATTAAGCAAAGTGGATAGAATGTAATTACTATGTCAGGATCAATATTAAACTTCAATCGCAGAACAGTGCAATTCCACTGCATACAGTACACGATGGCACAAAATCTTCCTCCTTAGCTGTTGTTGAAAAATAAAAAGTTATGCGCCACTGGGAAAGGTTTTCCCACAGTAAAGCATGGACAGCATGAGAGTTTAGTGATGATGCACGTTTGTATATCCATAATAAATGGATACATAAACAAGAGCTGAGCTGCTGAAGGACCTACCTCTGAGTACCTAACCTGAAGTACTTCATAATAAACCATAATACTCATTTCTCATTTGTTATTATAAAAAGACCATTTCCTTGTCAAACAGCTCACCTCTGATAACATCTTTGTCCTAATATAGGCTCCTGTGGCAGGTAAAACTGAATCAGCAATGACTCATTCATCTTGGATTATTCAGCTATGCATTTAAATTGACAACAGGCAGTTTTTTTTTTCCAGAAACACACGATGCTCTATCGCATCATTCAGAAACAGAGAACTATTACATCTGAACATGCATCAGTAGAGATTCAAATATTCTGTATATCACTATATTCACTAGTATCTGAAAGATGTTTATTAATCATACACTTGTCAAAGTGTAGGTGTGCTATAGTTTGACGGGACAAAGACAAAAGCTTTGACTCCTATCGCCTGTCTCACACTGTCTCACCTTTTAGAAGCATTTGAGGTCATGCTTGAATCATGAAATGTGACAATGGATTAAAAAAAAAACAACATAACTGTTTTCACATTATGTTTGACGCTGCAATCAATGTGTGGACGAAAAATACAGTATATGGAGACATTTTACAAGTTCACAGTTTGCAAATGAACCGTCTCTGGTCAAATTAAGATCTTTGAATACAAACACGCAAAAAGGCCCCATTAAAAACCAACGCAGCAGTCTGCCCAGCAAAAACCTACTGTGCTAGGATACTCATGCATTACGTGCATAGTATGTTTTAGCTCACCGTGACTTCACTTTGATAATCCATTCATCATTATTAATTATCACCGTATAACCAATTGGGGTTTATACATGGGCATCCTCTACTTCCCCAACCTCTGTCAATCTGGCAGTTTCACTCCACAACAAATTAGCCGTTCACTGTGTGTTCTTCCATGACAAAATCAGCAAACGGCTACAGAAAGTCTTGAAATACTACCACACACACTGGAACATGGACACAGGATGGAGGGATGTGTAAAGGAGGTAGCAAAATTAAAAGGCAGGAGGAGAAAATCTGACGAGGTGTAGCTTGACGGATGGATGATACTGATGTCCTGATGGTCCTATAGATCATTTCACTGGAATTCCACTGATAGGAAACAGATCCAAGCTTATTTCCAGTCGGCGAACCTTATTAGCTAACATGAAACATGAAATAAACTTGGAGCTATTTAGAATGCTTGTATCAAACTATGAAATGATCCACAGTTTGAGGGATTTTTTTTCCTTACTGTCCTTCCTTCTATGCTTCTCCCCCCTCTCTCTCACAGCAGCGGAGCGGCAGGGTGACGGCAGGATCACATCAGATACCACGCAGCCAATCCAGCCAGAGCAGCAAACCAAGTAGCAAACAGGACCTGTCCTGTTGGGTGTCGCAGTACGGCCATGGCGAGCTGACAGGCGTATGCCATTCCACCCGATGCCGCTGTGCCGCACAGGGAGCATGAAAAGCAGGAAACAACCTTACATTCTCGCCATAACTTTATTTAAAAAGTTTCATGTTATTTCTATATTATATACAGTGGCACAATGCTTACAGAGAGCAGTATAAAAGCATACCCATTTTGGTGGCATAGTAGGGACACTTGCTTATGTCTCCACCCATTGCTCCATGGACGGGCATGCCAGCATCTAAAACATCCTCCTGGATGGTTTTACCGATCTCTTCCAACTCCTCGAACACCTGCCAGCACAAACATGGAGTATGTAAGGTTATCAAGCTTGTGGCATACTCTATATTCTTGAAATTGTTCAACAACCAGACTGTCTGTTTTGGATTTTCTGAATGTCTGTTTGGGATAATCCAGCAAAGCAAACACCCAAAAAATCAGAATCAATAAAACAGTCCTGATACAGGGTGGAAACACTGCCCACAAGGGCAACAGATCCCCCTAAATCCTATACATTGGATTTTTAAGGGAAAATCTGTGTCTCAATAAAAACCCATTTCAAATGTCACTTGATCAGAATAACATCAGATGATGACGGTACCTTCAGTAATAAACGCAATACCTTCAAAATTCATTGAATGTTCAAAACAGTCACAAAAAGCACAGAAATGACGCTTCATCACCACCACCACCAGGGAACAGATTCTTCTCTCTACCTCTGGTCCTTCTCCCTGGCCTCTTACCTCCATGTTGAACTGGAAGGCCTTGACAGCCTCATCAACCAGCTTTTTCTTTATTTCCATGTCCAGTTCCAGCTCGTTCATGCGACTGCGGTACAGCTGCTTGAATGATTTGGCACTATGGATGGCATCAAACTGATAGAATTCCAGGCCCTCCCCTGTGGGCGGCAGCTTCATGGCTCTCTGCGCCACCTTCTTCAGCACCTGGCCCCCGGACAGGTCCCCCATGTAGCGGGTGTAGGCGTGGGCCACCAGCAGCACCGGGTCCTCCTGCCCTACTTGATGAATACGGTCCACATAGCCTTGGGTGGCCTGGGAGCAGCTGACTTTGCTTTGCCAGTCAGGACCGTAAAAGTACTCAAGGTCACGGGCCAGAGCTTCGTGGCGGTGCAGCTCTGCAGGAAAATATAGAGGAGCAAAGTGGGGGTGGTTTTTGTTCCTTTCGATCTCCTCCTCCATGGCTGTGTAAGTATAGTAGAGTGCCACAGCACCAAGCTGGGGAAGCAAGAAGGAAAAGTTTGTTTCCTCTTTCCATTTTTCTTTGCTTCTTTTTTTCCCCACACACTTATTACATATATTTACTCATCTTGTTTGTTTACTAACGCACTCTATAACTTTAAAATGTGAAAGTCTCCCCCTGACTTTCTTCAGGCTAACCTTGAAGAGCTCTTTGCGGATGCGTCCCCTGAGGAAATCTTTCACAAACTGGGTGTTCTCAGCCTTCTCATGAACCTCCTTGGTCCCTGCTGCCAGCATCTCAGACAGATCCTCTGGACTGGGAAAAGAAAAGAGAAAAATTGTAGGTACAGTATAATGTTGATGAGGATGATGATTGTCACAATACTGATAGGAGACTTACCTGAGGGCATCTTCTTTTTCCTCATAAACAGGACTTGCTCCATTGGACACATTTGCTGATGTCTCCATTTTCTCTGCTGACATTAGTGGTGTGTTCCTGTCTGCCAGTTACTTCACCCTAGAATCAGTGAAAGACCTAAGATTAGCATTATATTTCTACTTACATTTAAATAATATAGCATCAGGCAAATGATAAGTTTCATCATACTGCACATGTTACTGCATCTTGGAAAAAAAAGTTACGTTTGATGTTTAAATATAATGTTTACAGTTTTGATCAAGGCATTTACAAAAGTAACTTGTGTCAGATTGCATGTTGTGTCCTAACAATGACCTACACACGTTGCTGCTGTCTAAAAGCGTCACTCAACCAACATTACACAACCACTCTTTTAGTCTAAACAACAGACAACAACAACATCAGGCTGCAGTGTTCCCTGTTGTTCTGGAGGTCTGTACATGTGTTGTACTACAAAACAATAACAACAGTAACAACACACAGGGGCAACATTTACAGTACTATTCATTCCACGAAGAAATACATGTTATCCAGAGTCAGAGAAAGGACACCCAGCATAATGTAGACCTAACACAATCACACTAAATTCTCTCATCAGGTCCATACTCAGAAAATTGAGGCAGTTACCAATATGACATGTCTTTTAGCTGCATAATTGTCCTTTAAAATTCCCTTTGGGTGTTAAGGTAATTCAGTGCTTCTAGCCACAAATAACATTTAGACAAGAAATGTACATTCAATGACAGTATGTATTAACTCTTACCCAAGAGGCAGCACAGGTCTGTTGTCCCTGAGATGACGGTCTAAGGGAAAGACACTTTCTCTCAGTTAATTCCGCTGCTTTGAGACTTTGACTTTATTTACTCTGAGAGGGAGAAAGGGCAATGTTAGAGTGAGAGCTGACACAGTCTGGCAGGGTCTGGCTTGATTTACACGGGAATGACTGCTTTAAAGGGTTGAACTACATGAACACAAGCAAACAAAAAGCAGCTCACACAACACGAAAACAGGCCTTCTGGCGTGTACCAGAAATCTCAAAGAATAACTAATGGATGCAGCTAGCTAGTGCTCTGAGGCGAGTTATTTAAGTGATTTAATTCAGTTCAGTTACTCACTGTAATCAGATATCCAGCTTTCATCGAGATACAAATGAACGTATTGCTTGCTACGCCTGACTGTGCGTCGTACTACTCGCTAGGAGCATCATTTTGTCAGCAACAGCTAACTTTACTGGATGACGCTAGCTAAGTTGGCTAACAGCTAGCTAGCAATTCAACAAGCTAACAAACTTAAGATTGGTCGAGCAGCGTTACATTACGTTGCAGGGTCAGCGAGTTTATACACCCATTTAACTTATATTATCAGGTTAGAAGGCTTTGGTAGCACACTGACATTACAAACCTTCACCCCACCACTGTACAGAGGAGTCCGGTTAACTTCAACTGAGCCTGGAGACGGGACTGCTCGTCAAACCCCGCCTCCACCCGGCTGCTCGCAGTCACGTGCTCCCATACAGGAAATGCGAGGACGCAGACTGGCAAAGTTGTAGTTTTCACTGCTGCTGCTGCTGCTAAGACTAGGACTACAAACATTACTGCCACTACTTCTAACAATAATAGTTATATCAATTGCTATTACTGCCATAAAGTCGTGGAGTTAAAGTACATGGATTTCTTGTGGAAAACCCACATGGTTGTGACAACCAAGTGTGCAAGTTTGCAGGTAATATTATATTAGTGTGCTGTTATATTTTACTGACAATATTGCATCATGTCACACATCACAAAGAGCACATCAGCAGTCTAGAAAAGAATAACCACCAGATGGCATTCCAACCAAGCAAATACCATGATTTGACAGGTTACTGTTTCATAGTGTGAATGTATATAATATTGTTGCTAATCTTGTATTTTATGTGATGTTTTATTCTGAAAGTGCACCAACTGTGTAATATTACTTAATTGTGTTTGTTTGTTTTATGCAGGATATGTTTCTGTTTATTCCCAGCAAAACTGATCCATTGTTCATGAAAGTGAATTCATATTTTATTGTCTTTTAAATTGATAATACTGCATAATTGTTGCAAGTGATAACTCAATTCTGGAAATCGGAAATTAAGTATCCCTAATTTCTCCCCCATGTTATGTCTTGATTTCTGTTATAAAACAAATTACCCTTTGGCAACACACTGTGTTGCTCTCTTAGGACACACTGAACTGATTACAAAGTCAAAGTTCTTACATAACCATGTCGTTTTCATCATACAATTATCTCTGTTATGACAGTGTCTATTGCAGTGTTGTTAAATCACTTCTTATTTGGTGGAGTGTCAGCATAAAGTGACCCTTGGTCACAAGGTTTAAACCAACACCTTGTATTTTCTACATTGTTCATTTTCCATTGCTTTCAAAAGCAAAGACCAAGAAAAAGACAAGATAAAGCCTTAAGATTGATGTATTAAAGTCCTTGGAACTGTAGAGTTAAGCTGAGGCATCTGGATTCACAACAAATCTCGTTAAAAGTAAAAATGAATAAATACATTGAATGCATAAAATTTGGAAAGCTGAAATGAGGCAGAGCTGGGCCAGGGCACAGAATTGTAATGGATAGTCTACTATCTTCACAGAGTGTACTGCGAACACCGTGGACAGAGCGTGCTGTGTAATTACAATGAGTGCTTCCAGATTAACAGGTGTTTGTCCAAAGAAGGTCCCGAACACGATCATCCAGAATCTTCCTGGTCTTTCCACAGTTAAACCGTAACATGTTGGTCTGTCCCTCTGGGACATATGAAACAAGTTCATCTTGTTTACAACCTACTGTGGGGTGTTCTGCCAGTTACAGGTCATAGTTTAGCAATGTTTTTGCAGGTGTTTTGTGTACATATGATTCATGCATGCTGTTCATGAATTATGTACAAGGTGTTTGTGTCCCTATGCAGATTTGTCCATCAGTTAATTGCATGCAGCCTGCATGTAGGTTGTGTGTGTGTGTGTGTGTGTGTGTGTGTGTGTGTGTGTGTGTGTGTGTGTGTGTGTGTGTGTGTGTGAGCATGCCTGTGTGTACGTGCATATGGGGAAGAGAAGCTGTATGTGTGTGAATGTCAGAGCCTGATATTAGTCTGGCAACCGGCTGGAGTGTCAGATGCTTGGTTGACGGGGCAGCTGAGTGCCCCCCCACCCCACCCCCGCACCCCTCCTGCTGCTGAACCACAGGAGGCTGGTGGGGGGGAAAGATGAGCTAACAAGATGATTCACTTCCCTCCAACGGTGCCAGCAAGCTGTTGCCATTACATTAACTTGCTTTAAGCAGTGCCTGTATGCCACTGATGCAGTTCAAAAACAGGGGAGGGGTCTTTGGTCTTTAAACTCCAAAGCTGGGAGGATTGGCAATATATCCTCTTGGATGCTATTTTGTCCATTTATAGATGAGAACCTGACAAAACAAAACACATAATTGACAAGCATGTTTCTTTGGCTCTGTTCTGCTGCCATATTGTTTTGTTTATCGCTCAGTTCTGCTGAGGACCCCATATGTGACTGCTTGGACGGATTTCAAATCCTGCACAAAAACTATCACACAAACAATTCAGGTCCATTTCACCGTTTCATCTGGTGCTTCAGATCACATCATGGCAAACAAGAAATGTTTGCATGAGGATGGAACCATCAGAACAGCACAGAAACCAAGATATTAAAAAAAGATGAGAACACAGAAAAACACAAAGTGCCTGAAGACAAATGAAACATCACAATATCTGTTTTACTACACATGACCACGGGTTAAAGAGCAAAAACAAAGTAAAATAGACCAACGCTGCATCACATTGCAACAACTGCTGGAATGCAGCATGGTTTAGGTTATTAGTTCCACCTGTGTTTTTCTTAATAGTCAGCATGTCTGCTGTGAAAAAGTCTGATTCATTTGGGATCAGTAAAGGAAATCTTTCTAACTGCCATTCCTGGATGTGTTATTTGCTATGTATATTCAACTCAACATTGTAATATTGAATAGACATTTTCTTTATGCTTATTTACTTCCCATCTGACAGGGTGGTGCCAGGTTTGAACATACATCAAACAAACTATATAGTAGCTCTTTGCAGTATGACATTAATTATGGCTTTGTTCCAGTTTGACTCACCAGTAAGCCAGCATGCACATTACCAGGGATCTGGCACCGAGAAAACACAATGCAGTGCCCTCCAGGTTTTCCTTCTAGGGGAGAAAATGTGATGCACTGCACTGATGGGTGCCGTCCCTGTGGAGAAAAGAAATGAAGTGCCATATAAGCTGTATTTCATGCTAGAAAAGAAGTTCAACTCTACGTGCCTATAAATGGTTAAATAGTTAATGCCTGGGTTTGTTTCATTATAAATGCATCAGGACTTTCTGTGCACTAATGTGCTGCATGCAGCTGATGCCATTTTTATTTTTTCCACCCCTGCCCTTCAGACAGCCTGAGTCAGCCACTGTACTGAATGGCAGATGAACTGATGTGCACAACATGCTGGCTGCTGGCCTTTCTTCTGTGTATGAATTGCTTTGCCTGAGTGTTTAGACTTTGTTGAATAATGAGCAGTGTTACGTAAAACAGCAAATCAACAACAAATTACCCCAGAGTCAGTCACATCCTTTCTCCATTTCCGCTCCTTCACAAAAATTGTAATGACTGTCACTGACGTGGAAGCAATTGTACAAAACTTTGATGCAAATGTCACTTGGGAACATAACTGGCCTACATAATTTAATGAATGTTATTCTCACATTTATAAACCGTGCTCCCTAGAGTTATCATTTGCAAATGGTAATTCACCTCTTATGAGCCAAGTGCACCAGCAGGACCTGATTAATAAAAGTGACGGCAGTGTCTTCATTTTGATTTCGTTTTTTTTTTTTTATCCTTAATGCCTCCGGATTTGACAAATCATACAGCCTAAAATATAACACAGACGGAAATTATGGTAAAAACTGGGTTTTCACTGTAGCTGTTGTTGTGGCAACACGTCGGCGCAGTATCCCTGGTAACTCTGGCACTTCTCGCGAGAAGTGACAACTTGTGGCTAAGAAGTCAGCTCCAAAGTTCTTCGTAGTGTTTAGCCAATTAACTTGTAAAAACTACAGTATTTATTTGATGACAAATGTTAAACGAGTGTCACGATGATACCCTCTTGAGCATCTGCACATTGTTTCGCGGGAAGAAAAGGAGAAACGTGACTTCCGCATCCGTTAAGTTCGATTTCGCGGGTCAGCACGAAACACGAAACAGTTTGCGTTAAATCGTTTTTATGGAAAGATGTCGAACAACGGGGTATTCAGCATAATCGTGACAGATTGCTATTTTCTCTAAATTTATGTTAAGTAAGTAAGCAGTTGTTTCACGGTTTTCTGCGTCCGGAGCATTGAACTCATTCCAGTGCGACATCCAGACACAGCTTAACCATGTCCCTGCTGTCCTCGGTTGAGCAAGTTATCAAGTCATACAAAGCGGAACAAGCCAAGATTAATGACAGTATTCAATACTACAGAGAAATACTACAGACCTTGTAAGTACTGTACATGTGTGTCATTACCCATACGGATTTTCACAGTTTCACATCTGTCGCATATTCACTGGAAAACAAACTAATTGTAACTCGGTTTAAAACTACAAAACAATGATTTATATGCTGTTAGTGCGTAAGTTAAAGTATATGTGCATGCAAAATACATAATAGATGCAGATGTTTGATCTTGTGTTCTCGTAGTTCCAGTTTGTGTCTCATGTATTTTACCTCTCGTGTATCTGGGGTTACAGTTCTGTGAAATGTTCACTTCTGTCACAGAGATCCGGGATGAATTTGTGAATTCCTTAAGAAATAATCAAATTTAGCTAGCACGGCTGAAGGGTTGACATCATATAAAAGAGGTATATGCGGCCTCATGCACTCATCTGGCGCTGTGGCTTAGTTGGTTAAAGTGCCTGTCTAGTAAACAGGAGATCCTGGGTTCGAATCCCAGCAGTGCCTTTTCTTGCACACGTTGATAGCATCGCTTCCCCCACATAGGGACAGACGCTTGCACATGTACGAGATGTACTGAGACAGATCCGTGGTTAACTGTAACTCTACAGGTAAATTGGCAGCCCATAAATTATAGGTTGATATGTGTGTGTAGTTCATGTCACTGTCGTACACGTTATAAGCTGTACAGAATTTTGCATAGTCATATGCACCGGAGAGCAATTATTTTCCAACTTAACAATGTTAGTCACGGTTTTTTATTTACCGATTTTTCAGGATCTTTATTTAAAAAATCTTTGTTTATGTTACATGTCTGTCAAAAAATGACTACTGGTTGATATATTGTTACATAAGATTTTAAAATCGGCCTTAAAGATTCTGATTCTGATTCTAAAGATCGACTCTCAGTTGGTATGTGATAAAATGTATATATTTATAGTAATGTTTAAATTTTATGAACATACATTCTAAAAAAACAGCAACTTTCACACATAATTATGACTTGAAATCTGCTTCTTAACACCAAAAGGCACCTTTTTCCACTTAGTGCAGCACTTAGTTTGTGCAAATGTTATGTATTATTATATTATTATTATTATTATTCTCTCCTAACTTTTTTTAATGGTGTGCCTTGTGGTTAATTTGAGTGTGTAGTCACATGAAGTCTTTTCCCATAGAGCACCACAACCAAACACTGACTCTGAGAAGTCGGACTCCACTGATGATGCTGCTACAGGTAATATAATAATAATACTAATAATAATAATAATAATAACAACAACAACAGCAGTCTTTTTTTTACTCCAGTGTATTTTTACTCACCATGTGTAAAAAGACATCACATGACACATATGTGTGGTCGTGTGTAATGTTATGACCGTTCCTCATTTAGTCACACTTCTCTCTTTCAGGCCTCCTGGGTCCTTTTTTATCATAGTATTGAATGGTGTAAATGAAGTGGGAGTGCTCTGACATGCTTATGTGTGAACTACTCTGCTGCCATTCTGGCGTCCCTTGTAAAAGAGATCATGTATCTAAAGAGACTGCGAGGTTAAATAAAGGTTAAATAGCAAAATAATTAAACTGTAACCACATGTTTGACACAGATACCTCATCAGCGGAGAAAGAAGATATAGAATTGCTTGAGCGAGCCCTGGAAAAAGCCCTCCGGGTCCGCACTGGTGCAGCGCCTTCTAAAAAAGACTCAAACAAACAATCTGCACCACAAAAGGAACCAGGCGCTACAGGTGTCTCATCCAAACAGGGAGTGCAGGCATCCGCTGCTTCTAAAGGAATTCAGACCACCAGATCAACGTCTAAATCTGCCAGTATTGGCAGAAAAGAGCACAAAGGGCCTGGTGCGTCAGTATCCTCCACAAAATCGTCACCTAGCTACAATCCTGGACAGTGCAAAACCACAGTTAGCGGAAACATAATCCGAAACTGCCCTGCCTCGTCGGCTGGGATTGTGCTTCACCAGACAGCGAGGAAAGCACAGCAGGCTGTCTCAGCGTCTGGCTCTCTTGATCCGGGTCAGTTACACGCCGCAAACTTCCACTCTAAAAACAAGACTATCAGAAGCAGCGTGTTGAGTGGCAATGACCTTGGCAAAGCTGCAGCGATCTCCATGCCTTCTTCAAATAACGCCGTGCCTGTTTCACATACAGAAGAGTCTGGAGCTCACAGTTTACCGCAACAGAAAGGGTATGTTTGTACACGACTGGTCCATGAAGACAACCACACACACTTTTCTTTGCTGTTGTAATCATTATGTTTGCCGTTGCTTCTTTGCAGGGCGGCTTCTGATCAGGCAGCAAAATGGAAATCGCTCAGGAGAAAGCAAGACAGGTGGCCAAAATCAGTTCAACTCAAATTTTCCAACACGTTCCACAGTTTCTTTCTGGACACTAAGGTTTCTGGGCACTTGTCTGTGTTATGTTCAGGTTGTGGGATGAAGTCGCTGCTCTGCAGAGGAAACCTGAGCCTGGGAGGAGTCACTTCATGGAGAGAATGAGAGCTACGGTATCCTTCCTTTTTCTGATGAAGCTTGTCAAAGTGGGCCGGGAAGCCTCGGACAAGTTTTCCATGCTTCCATGTGTAATGTTGAGTTCGGAAATATACTCCAGTGTCGCAGCATAGATAGAATTTCACTGATTTCCAATCAGAGCCTGAGTTTCTGATCAAATTCGATTAGCACGCACTGATTCCTCGAAATGGTCTGATACCCAGTGCGTCACACTTGACCTCATCTCTCTGACACCTCTAGTTCCCCAAGGATTGGCCAAGTGGCAGCCCAGACCAGACCAGGGCTCTGGTGGACAGACTGACTCACCGAGGCCGTGACCTCATCCAGCAGTGCCAGACAAAAGAGCTTCTGGCCAAACAGACTCCAGAAGCGGCCGCAAAGCTGGGTAAAAGACAGAATTACACATGCCAACACACAAAAGTAGCAAGTGGAGGAATTGGAGAAATTTAGAGATTGATGACACAAGTGTGTGGGTGAGCAAATGATATTTGAGGAGAAACTGCACAGGGAGTTGGCAGGGAGCGACTCTCCAAGAGCTATTTAGACTCATATATCAGCGTTGAGCTTCTCCTCTGCCAATCAAAATTCTTATCTTATAAAAAGGCATTTTCTCATATGAACTACGGACAGTATCCGGAGACATGTTCAGACTGTCCAGAGTTGTCCTTTCACACATGTAGCACACAACAAGATTGCAGGTGTCAGATTCTCACCTAGTGGAAATACTCTGTTTGGTTTAGACGAGGGGTGTCGCCTGGGTAGAGCGCGCAGGAGGAGCTAAAGAAAGAGTGATAAGAATTCTACATGTATTTGCAACGTCACCAAAGGGGTAGAAAGCAGTATACAGACAAGCAGAAGAGAGTACGACGCAGCTACACTTGGCCAGGGCTCGGGCAGACATTGCACGGACTTTGTATTGGCAAGCTGGCAGGATAGCATCTGTTTAATGTCTGGGTCTGATTCAGATTTGTGGTCTCATGTACTGCTCCTCTGGGTAATGTCTACACAGTTTAGTAGTGAATGTTTGAAAGGGGGTCTGCTCTCTACCCTGGAATGAGCAGTGACTGCCAACATGAGACCAATTATCACATTGCAGTGACAATAAACAACTCCACTCTCTTCTGCAGTAATGTTGCAGTGAAATTCTTTTTTTTTTTGTTGTTGTATATTTCTGAACAGGTGGTGAGACACTTGAAAGGTTGCAGATGACGGCAGCAGAGCTCCAGAAGTTTGCGGGCCAAGTGAAACAAGGTAGGGAAATAATCCCGCTTCACCGTATACCACCACATAACCCACCTCTTCAGGCCATGCCCTCCCTCCTAAGAGAATCACATGTCAGCCTGACTTATATGAGGGTGGTCAGGAGCAGAAAAAAACGTAATCAAGATGATTTATTCCACAGCACAGACTTGCATATAAAAAGGATATTAGGGGGGAAATCATGACCCCTTTGACTGTGATTACTTAACCGTGTGTCAGGGTATCACTCACGCTGTACCTACAGTATGTAACATGGCATCATTTTCATTACCTCTAATGATGCAGTTATAATGAAGCTGAAGACCTTCGGTTCACACCACTCAAACAGCCGTATCACCTTCAGGGAGGGAGTTTTTTTTATGCTCACCAGTTATAGATCAGGTGCAGCGCAGGTATTTTGCTAAAACCAGAGAGAGAGGGAAGTTTCCAGTAATTTTTACCTCCCTGTTTAGCTCACACACCTCCAGTTGGTGTTGTAACCATATGCATCCAATCTAGCATCTCCACAGGTGTTTTATTTCAAGGCGCTTTATTTTCCAGAGAGGGCTTTATCGTTTATTGCATTTTAACAGCATTTGAAAAATGATGGCGATGAATGTAGCGTGCTAACGAGCTAATGCAGCCTCTCCGTCTTGGCATATGGAAAATGAAAACAGAGCCGCAGTGAAACCTCAGTGCCAGATCAGTACTTTCCTTGGCCCCGACAGATCCCCCTCCCTGTGACGGTGGGGTTTTAAAGCTGTCTATCCTGACGTGGCTAGGCAAGGGCCTAGCTATTTAAAGCTGAGGCAGCAGAGCAGAAAAACGTTTTCGGGTACGGTTGCTCACGCTCACGCTCTAAAAATAACCGTATTTTCCGTCAGAGTGGGAAGTATGGGATCGATGGAGGCCAGAGGGAGGTTGTCTTTGCCCCACTGGGGCAAATGGTGTGTGGGGAGATGGGATGATCGCACCCCTACCCCCGACTATAACCTATACCACAGAGGCAGAGCTCCGAGAGGTGGAGAAGCTGAGGATGAGGGTGGCAATGCTGGAGCAGGAGATTTACCTTGAGCAGGTAAAGGTGGCAGGCTTTAAACACCAGGTAAAACAACTGACTGTGTGTTCTACTAATAAATAATGTGCTGACAGTCTCTCCTTCTACATTTCAGGCTCTGTTTGATGCTCTGTCCCCACACCTTTCGTCTATAGTAGCTGGGCCCGGACGTCCCAACGCCAGTGTGTTGAGAGACGTGTACTCTCTGTTGTGTGAAGGAGGGCAGCGTTTCCCTGCTGTTGTCCTGGACTCTGAACCAGACTGACTGCAGAGCATATTACACTGATTTACCAGTTTATAAAGCATTCAGTGTCTGATGCCATGTAATAACTTAGTTATATGAGTGAAAAAAACAACAATTGTTTGTCATTTTTAAAATTTTTTTGTGTTTCGGACTGTGAAGTGCTGTCGTTACAATTTATCACTGTCCTGTGAAGATCATCTATCTCCAAAAACAGCTTTGTATGTGCTAAAAAAAACCTGTTTTCAGCCATTCCCAGATCATCCAGTGGGGTTTTTGAGCTGGTTTTATTTCACTGTAGAAGTAGAAAAATGTTCTTAATCTATAAAAGAGCACTTTATGACTTCAGCCCTTCAGTTTTTCTCAAATACTGAAAATCACCATGACCCATGGATTTCACTGGATAAAAATGATTTACAAATGTTGACATCAATCTGTATAAATCTATCACATTTAGTATGTGTTATCAGCGTGTGGCAAATAGATTTCATAGGCTGGATATTTGTAAATCCAGCTGGGCCTCTCACAAATATTTCATTTTGAACATCTTAGGTTTTCATTTTCTAATGGTTCAGTGCTTTTTTGATATTAAAATTAGATTTTAATTAAAAATTGTGTTGTTTAATTGTGCTTTTGTATTAGAATAATGAGTAATGGAAAACCGTAACCTGCATTCAGTGATAAGGCTCTTCTAATGCTGACTGCACCAGCAGGTGGCACTCAGCTCACAGAAGTGACCACAGAACATACTAGCAGGTGACTCATCGCTTGTTTTATTACTTCTGTCGCATCAAAAGCTGTCAGTCATCAGTTGGATTCAGTGACTCACATGTGAAAATAAGACTAGTTTTGATGAAATACAAAGAAGTGATGGTTTGTGGTCAGCGTGCTGCCTGACTGTCGGCCTGCTGGTCTGTGGATTCGTGTGACGTGAAGGAACAATGGAGGTGTTTCGTCCTATTTTAATCCCGTCTTTCAACGAAAGCAGCAGGGACGCCGTGACTTCAAGCTCATTCTCCATGTGTTCCAGTTTTGTCCTACTGTCTGGCATGTCAGGGTTTGTCATGAGCTTGCAGTGTGTATGATTGTGCTTGTTAGCTTTAAGATGGACCTGCAACAAGCAATGAAACAAGGGAAACCCCCACTCTTTATCTCAGTATTTCTCCATATGCTGTGCTTGATTTCCATGCTGGACTTTAGGAATCTAGTATACACTGAAGGGATGATGCTATGTCCCCCTGATCTGAGAAAACTGGTAGTCTTTGGTTTTGCCTGCCACAAATGTGAGAGAGGGTGTTTGTGACATGCAGGAGGGCTTTGAGAGGCCGAAAAGGCTCGTGCCCACAGATGACGCGTGGATGGCAAGGGCTATGCCAGACTGGGCGACAGGTGGCGCTGGGTTCACACAGCAGGACGTGGGTGTTTGATCCCTGCTGCACCAACCCTCAACGCAGGGACATGCATACCCAAAGCTGGCTGAGTCACAGAGACGATGCGCTTGGGGGTCTGGCTCTCTGCGTGCTTCAAGCTGGAAATGGCAAGTTTCCCTGAGGAGAGGAATAAAAAGATTAGAAAAGGGAGCGCAATATTTCAGCTTCACGTTGACTGCTCCCCGCGTCTGAAACAGCGGGGACAAAATGGATAAAGCAACTCCTGGCTTAAATCAGATATCCACTCACAAATGTTCACAACATCTCTGTTTCCAGCACCAGAAGTGTCTCACCACTCATGGATTGCAGCCAAGTCATCTGCAGGGGATTGTAGCAATGTGCTGCAGGCTTCTGGTCCGCCCATACAGTCTTGGATCAGTGTGTGTGAAGGGAGTAAAGGAGGAGGCAGGGTAGCATCCTCGAGATCACGTCAACACTACACACAGGTCCCAGAGGGAGTGGCGCCTACGCAGCTCAGCCTTCCTGTGACCTGCATACATCAGCTGCTGCCTGGCTCTGGCTGTCACCAGCAGAGCTCCTCCACTCCCACCACCATGGCCTGGCCCTGCCCAGGTTACCCATGTCTCACGCCTTTGTCCCCCGTTTCTCACGCCTCTTTTTGTCACAGAATGGATCCGAGGCAATTTTACTTTCCATGGAAGAAGCTTCATTTTCTTTCCCATGTCACACACACTCTCACACAGAAAGGGACAGAGCTGAATAGTCTTTTCTTTGTCCTACACATTCCTTCCTACTTGTTCACTGTTTTCGCCCTTTTTGTTTTCACTTTTTCTTAGCCCGAGTCCACTGCAGCGCAGGAGTCCAAGTACAAATCCACAGAAACCGAGCAGTGCGACCAAGAATCCACTTCTCTCCTTCAAATGCCTTCAAATTGAACATCTCTTTTCTCTTCACCCCTCACAAACACATTCCTCGCCTCCCCTCTGGTTTTCCTCTTTTGCCCATCTGCAGCTCTACTGCTGATTGAGCTACGGAGGGATAGTCAAATCAGCGTGGTCACCGTTTAGATTGCATTCGGGTTTATTATTTGATTCCCCCCACAATTCAGCCACTCTGAGCCAGCTTCCCCTGTCAAGTTTGATTTTTCCTTCAAAAATCCAATAATTTGTGCCTTATTGGCATTAAAGAGCATGGATCCTGTGATGTAATTATGAGGAGAAACCCTGTAATTAAGATGAAACCATGCTGGTGTTGTACAAATGCACAGAGTTGCTTTTAAAACCCATAATTAAATCTGAATGGTTGCTGCTCACCTACATCTCTGCTCTTTAGATAGTCAAGATGTCATGGACTATAGTTTTTATGCCAGCAGAGTGTCAAGAGATTACTTTTTAGACCTATAAGCTTTCATGCATATCAAAGAAGCATCACGCACGTATATCACCAACTGTACTTGAAAGCACCATTTGCATCATAGTGGTAGGTAACGTTACATTGAAATTCTAAAACCATTCAGCAACCAACGGCCGTGATCAATATGAAAATCACAGTTCATTTTCAATAAGCTTGGAAAGAAAGAAAAGGAGATAAAATGTTGGCATGGTAAAACCAGTAATGCCTGAAGATAAAAACATTGAGCTGTGTCCACACATTCATCCCTCCCTAATGTAGCTGTTCGGATGTGGAGGAGTGAAATTAGCAAGTTTAGGACAAGAGAGCTGTCTCGATTGATTTTCTTTTCATGGCGGGCGAGCGTACTGAGGGATTAACTACTAGGAGGTTGCCTTCCATTCAGAATGGACTGGCACCAGCAGTGTGTGTGTGGGTGGGAAGGGAGTGGGGGCCGCCTGTGTTTTTCACCAGTGTGTCTTCTGTCACGTGTGGGCATGCTCATTACTGTATTCACGCTTTAACTATAGAAGCACTGTATATTTCCTGTCCTCCTACAAATCAGTGTCATGCACATGAAAGGAGGAGCGTGTAGTTGGCTGGTGGACTTCTGTGTGTTTTTGGATGTCCACGCAAGGGTTGGAGGGGCGCAGTTGGAACGCCGTTACTGTTTAATTGCCATATGGAGGTGACACATCTGTGCTGTCGCAGCAAAGGGTGGTATCAAGGCTATGAAGTGCATGGAAAAAGTAGCTTTCCAATCTGAAATGATGAGGGATTCCCCTTTCTCCCCTGATTTCCAGTCAGCACAAGGCTTCTGTATTCCCCAAGGGATGCTTTTGTGCTGCAGGAAAAAAAAAAGACTGCAATTGAGAGGCAGTGATGGGGAGATGAAGAAAAGAGGGAGCAGTTAACTCTTCTCCCCTCCCCCTTCCTGTGCTTCGTCAACCCCTATTCTCCCTGCTTCAATGTTTGACGTCACACCACAGGAGACCAATCAGAGCGCTTGGACATCCCCGTTTATCTTCCTTAGCTCCTCCCCTTCCCATGGTCCCTTATATATCCCCTGCCACTACATTCAGCAGAGTGTACAATGTGCTGCCACAGAGCCAGCAGGCAGTGTACAGAGAACCAGCCAGAGAGGGAGGGAGAGGAGGGGAAAGTGTGAGTGGATTTCAGCGCTGACTTAGAAGCCTTCATCTGACACGCTCCAGCCATTCCTGCTCCAGTCATTTCTCCGGTCTCATATAGACCTCCTTCTCCTTCCTCTGTTTTTCTGCCTTTCTCTATTTCTCTCTGTTTCTTCAGACTACGAACGAGATCCAAGAGGCCAACGCTGCAGCCCGGTTTCAGGATCCACCAGCCCTCACCATCAGGATGGGCTGCACAACAGGCCACCTGGCTTGCCAAACCCAGCCCCAGACCACCTCGGGGCAGGAGGTTCAGTCCCTGGAGGCTGGTGGTGCCAAGGTGCCTGAGGTGCTCTCCTCTCTGGAGCGTCTGTCGCAGGCCACCGGAGGCATGGAGAAGTCCTGGTACCGCTGCATTTTCCCCTTTGGAATCATCTCTTTGGTGATAGGTGTAGCGGGAACAGGTGTGACCTACACCTATAATGACCTGCCTCAGACTAAAGTGGTGTCAGTGGTGCTACTTGTCATGGGTCTTTTGCTGTTGCTGATGGCCACCGCCTGTTGGACTGTCCACAAGAAGAAGAGAAGGAAAAAGAAAGAGGGTGGCTCGTTCACCTCTGAGCAGTGTCCCCTGTGAAGCACATGGGGAGAACAGTGATAGGACCTCGATAGCAGAGACATACCCGGGTCTGGGAGCTCAGAGGTTGGCTAAAGAAGCTGCCACTTCACCTCCTCTCAGCGCGTAAATCCCCTCTATTCTTTATCACAGAGTTTGGCTCAGTTCACACTGGAGAGAACTTGGGCTGAGAAGTCATAGAGAGTGGAAGGACAGATAGACGGGACACTGAGGATCTGTTTAGTCTGTAAGGTTTGGACCATTTTGGATTGGCAAGGAGGGATCGCCAATGCCTCACACATTCTTTTATCATCAGACAGCAGGTGTCCAGTGTCAAAACAACCTCAGAGGAGACACACAAATATGCATTGCATACTGCGTGCATATTTACATGGCCCTCGCAATCCTGACTTACATATGCACTAGGAGTAACAGAGGGAACTCGCACAGACACCTAACACGCTATGCAGAGCTGCTGCTGGAGTCAATGCTGGCGTCACTAGACACGTCAGTCACAGCATTCTTCCTGCCAGGACAGGTGACTCTCCAAGAGGCCAGAAGTGGGCCAAAGACAGCAACCTGATACCCAGCCGAAAGAGCAGTTCACCCGCGTCAGCGGCCAGCGTCATTCACTCGTCCTGTGACACCGCAGCAATGTGTTGGGGGCTTTTTTTACGCAATGGGAGAGTGGAACTTGAGTCCAGCAGGATCTTACTGGCATCTGTGTGGACGATGAACTGGAGAGGGCAGAGGACCTGCTGGGGAAGTGGAAGGTGTTTGTGTGTGCTCAAATAAAAATTCTGGTGAACTGAGAGACCGTTGGACCTTGGACCTCACTACTAAGGAATAAAAGATTTGCACATATGACCACGTCCATGCCAAGCTAGAGAAACTTTTAGTAAAGCAGCATACTCTGAAAGGCCTTTTGTAGCTTCAGCTTCACATTACAAAGGAGTGGGGACTGACTTTCTGACTGACTGAGTGCCCTCCTGTCAATATGCGAGCATTTACGCCCAGCCTAGTGTCTTTGTGGGGCACCTCAACTCCACAGGCCAGGATTATTGAAGGACACTGCCTGAGGGGACATGCCACTGCAGGGACACTTTGACTGATCTTGCTCCCCTATGGCCCCTCCCGCTTGGTGCCTTGAGCAAGCACTCATGGAAAAAGGCTCTGTTGCATTCCCCCGTTTCCATTTGAACCCCCGAGAATATCCCCCCTTGTTCTCTCTCTCCTTTGACCCCAACAGTACTGTCCTCATCCATCCCATATGCTGTCCTCCATCCTGCATCCCCAGTTTCTAACTTGATCCCACTCATTTCCCTCTTGTGATGTAGCCCAGGGGGACAGTTGTACAGCCTTTTGACGCACATGTTAAGATTCATACATACACTTAAATGTCCCATAGTACACAGATGGTTGACTTTATCTCTCTGTGCCAAAGAAAGAAGATTAAAGAATGTTGACTGAGAGTCCCTTTGTCAGTCTGAAAATAGGGTACACGGCTGTTCTCTTGTGAAAACGGATTGTTTGTTCTCTAAGTGGCTCTGGGGTTTCCCTTCCCTTTCCTACACTTTTTCTTTCAGAGGGAATGAGTGAATGTAGCTGCATTCGGCTCCACATCTGTAAATAGGTGCTTTCTGTTGGTGTGTAGTCTCACAGGAGGAGACTCACAATGGCATTTTATTCTCGTCTTAAATATTCTCATTTCCGCCAATGAATGTAACATGGGATGGAAAACGCAAATCACAGAAGGAACACGTGCAATGATCAGAATGTATAGAAATTAACGAGCGTAGGCCTTGTGTCTCCATGTGAAGGACTGTCTAAGCACTCCTTTACCCTTGAAAACCATCATCGATCACTTTTGTATTGATTCTGGATACCAGATTAGTGAGGCTTGTTACTGAGTAAAATGTGTCTATGCATCCAGAGGTAGCAGTTAACACAATGCCAAAGATTGTCCTGAAAGCCAGCTTGTCAATTACAAGGCTGCATCTGCATGCCTGCTTCAATAGATTTGCAATGGATCAGTCTTTTCTCACACATTTGCAGCTCAGTGTGCATTTAGATATTCGGTTGCAAGCCAATTTCACAGGGAAGGAAGGGGAGAAGGGGGAAATGAGGTAATGGTGGAAGACAAAAGAACCTGGGAAGTCATTTCTTTCACTTTTACGTGGGAGTGGGGAACTATCCTTGCAATTAGACTGGGATCAGCCATCCTGGACAGAGCAGTTTTATTCTTAGGGGATATAATGCAGTACGGGCAGAAGCAGTGAAAATACAAACTTAACAGGAGTATAGTAAGTCTTCTTTGACACACAGATCTGTCTTTGCAAGCACCTGCTGTACAGCCACATCAGCCCTTAATTTCTTTCAAGGTGAACATCAAAGGAAATGCTCATAAAGAGTATTCATGAGTATGTTTTTTTTTAGCACAGTGCAGTGGTATCCTCTGAAAAGTGAGACAAGAGAGAAGCGCCAGTATTACAAAACATTAGTCTGTGAATGTACACACGCTTTCACTCTGCCCTTAACTTTGACTTGTGTATCAATGCAATTTCCACATGTATAGCGCACATTTACTATGTAGTACATTGTTATTGCATAGTTGCATACTCATTTTCAAGCTGTATTGTGCCAGTTTGTTGACACTAAAAAGTGATGGCAGGTGACCAGAATTTGTTTGTTAGAGATGTGAAGTGATTTCCCTTCTGCCTTCAGAAAAACTAAGGGAAAACCTACCTCTCTCTGCTGCAGGGGAAATACTAGATGTCCCTCACCCAGCAGACAGCCATGCTGTCTGCCTATGCTGTTTGTCGCTCCAGTGAGTGACACAAAACATGTTTATTTGTGTGCCCTCCAATATTTGGTGCTGTATATATGACTATTTTATAATTCTACTGTATATTTCTACTTGTATTTGTTGTATATTGTTGTATTAAATAAATGTTATGTGAACACTTTGGTCTCTGATCTTCTAGTTTGTGGCTTGAGGAGAAACTCCCAACGCATTTATTAATAAAAGTTTGTATTAAAGGTGCTATGCAGGATTTCCCTAAAATTCATTTATACACTCATACAAAAATAATCCCTCTCAATCATCATTTATGTCCCACTAGAAGTGCGTGGTGGTGTATTAATCTGCTGGGACCCTGCCCTCTGTCTGCATTTGCTTATTCTTGTTTTGTTTTGGTCGGGACGTTTCTGGGCTGCAACCTTTGGGCAGTGGGTGTGCAGCCCCCAGCCAATAACAGCACCCAGGTGAGGTCAGGACTTTAAAAAGCCAGACTGTAAGCAGAATGCATCCAATAGGAGGCTACCACCATGAAAGACACAGCTACAAAAACGATTAGAAACAATAACCCACAATTCCTCTATAGTATACCTTTAAACTGCTTGGCTTTGGGAGATTGTTCAGAGTCATACAAAGAGTAGAGGCAATAAGCTCTTCAAACAGGCCTGGAAGATCCCCTGGACAGGGCTAAAAATAAAGAAGAGTGATGGATAGTGAGGAGGCAGTGGACTAATTTGACTCTACTGTGAACATAGAGTGTAATTGTCACTGTACCGTTTGCATATATCATAAAAACAAATATGGTTGACGAGACCACCTGAGCTTCCCTTGTGCTTGAAATTTCGATGCTGTATATAGACACACTTCCATGTGCTAGAGACATGTGGGATCCTTTGGTTGTTATGAAAACAGACTGGTCAGAATAAATGACACCCCCTACTGGCAAAATAATAAAGTAAGCAAACTCATGCTCAACTTATGCTCATCATGGCAAGGATTTCTACATATTATTTGCAGACAGGTCTGTATATGTGAGACTGGCTGAACTGCTCAACTCAGCAGGAGTTAGTGTGAACGCATTTTGTTATTTATCATTCAGTGGTAACTGTGCTGGGAAACTGGGTGTGGAGGGAACAATGTTTAGGTCTGGATAAAGGGTGGGGTGGCCAGCAGGGGCAAAGTGCAGATGGGGTGGAAGTGGTCAGTTGGATTGCTAGGGTCAGCACAGATTACAGGAAACCAGATGGGAGCAACTCATCCGCCTCTCAATCTCCAGGACTTGGCTTCAAACCCAAGCACTCAGCACTATTTGGCTTTTATCATACTTTGAATTATACAAAACTGACATCAGTCTAAAATGCAAAGCCAGAAAAGATGAAACAGGCAGCACAATGTGACGTTACGAAGTGTAGATTTGAGCATGCTGGGGCCCTGTGACTTTATTTATGTTTTATCCAATTCCTGATCGACAGCAATTGTGCAAAAGACAATTATGGCTGTGTGTTTAATCAGTCAGCGCCTGCTGCTGGTTCCAGCCGATAGCGTTGCAGTAAGATGGAGTTGTATCAGCGTTAGATGTTATGACAGCTGTTTTGGAGACAGGTGTAGATGGAAATCACACATGCCAGGTCAGACAGTCAAATCTAATCACAGGCGAAATGAAATTAAAATGCAATGTATTATAATAAAAACAAATGTGATGAGAAGCTATTAGATCTAATCTCTCATAGACTTGAGTTTTTTCTATCCACCGTTAATCACCCTGACTCCAATCTTCTCTTAAATTTTTACGTCCTGTCCTTCTGTCTCAGATGTCAGTCAACACGTTTCAGTCCACAGGAGCTTTCTGCTCTGCAACCATTAATTAATACCTTGTTGTATCGGGGCAGCTCTTCTGGAGTAAACTGCTCAGGTGTGAAGTTACCATTCTCCATCTACTTTTCAGGTCAAACTCAATTACCTCATGTGGGAGGCAGCATCATTATAACAATACATCACCTCAGCAAAATTATAGGCCTTCTAAGAAATAATGGATGCTTAGGGAACAAAAAACAAAAAAAAAAAAACACACACACTTGGACCTCAGAGCTTCACAAGCACATTCTGTGTGCTTTTATCACTATAATCATTTTTAGTTTAGATTAAATGATCCAGCCGGTTTCTTTTCCCTGCCTGTCATTGGTCACGTAGTGTTTCACTGAGAAAATCTTTGAGATTGGTTAGAGTTTCTATGGAAACGGTGACTGCTTCCAATTGAGGATGTCACAGCCCCTGCCCCATCCGAGGTCAGTCAGCGTCAAGATAATTAGATCGTACAACACCTCCAGTACGGAGTGCAGCAAGAGTTTTGTGGCTCGATGAACACAGAAAAACGGCAGAAATGTGTTCATTTTTTATTTCTCAGTTGACTTCCCTGATGCTTTTTGGATGTGTATAAAATGTTTAAAACAGTGTGTGTTTTAAGAGGGAGGCTCAGAGGTAGCTATTGAGTGGCAGAGGTAACGCTAAACACTGGCTCTTCCAGGTGATGATGACATTCGGCAAGCAGCAGATGTGAACATCAATAGAGAACCTGAAAGGAGCAAATGATTACTGGTGGTAGGCCGAGTGTACTCTGCTCCTTGATGACCCTCTTCAAAAGACCAGCAATCAAGAGGACACTATTCAGCCAGGAGACTATCACAAAAGGGATCGGACACAGTGGTCTTAATCATCGTGTCAGCTCAAAGGCAGCTGCGTCAGAGGCTGAACCACTCTGTCGCTTTATTGGTTTACATCTCTGCTCAGTCACACAGATATTGACGAGTTAATAAGTTGTAAGTGTGCCTGTGTGTGTGTGTGTGTGTGTGTGTGTGTGTGTGTGTGTGTGTGTGTGTAATGTGTAAAAGGACAAAGCAGCTGACATAATGATTTCTTATTGTTCTCCATCACAAGGAACACATCAATATTCCTGTTTGCTCCACCGGCTTTTTCAATTCTTTGTGCTTCTAACCATTTCTCACACATGCTTAGATTTACTTTGGGCTTCTCTTGATCAACTTATAACAGTACCTGCATAGATAAATGTACATGTCCCTGCCTCTTTATCGTTTGGGCTCAAATGCAAATGTTAATGGCCATTTAGCACAAAATTTCAATTTTCATTCTCAGCCAATACAGATAAAACAGTTTGGGGGGGGGGGGGTCATTGGTCATTGAGATTTGTCACAACTGATTTATTTAAGGATCATTGATGGCAGTTTCAATCACACATCTAATGAATTGAGATTAAAGCTAATTAAGATAAACTGAGCAATAAAACATCAAACAAAATTAATCTCCACTAATCATTAGTCATTAATTTCATCCTCACTTCCTTCCATAGCAAATAGCAACAACTGAGTCATTTTAAAGACCAAATAGCTTAAAATAAAACAGTAAACACTACATTTATCAGAAGGGATTTAGTATTTTCCACAAGGAATACAAGGTAGATTACGTTTTTTAAAACTACATGTAGACCATAATAGGGAGATACAATTGAACAGCTATGGAATAAATAAATGTTACCTTTTGAGATTTATAGAAATGACAAAACTCCAATAATACATGCTATGCTTCAAAGGCAAAGAAAGAAAACACAAGAAAATTGTAATTTATTAGATGTCAAATTAATTTTAAACTTAACTAACGACCTGGTGTAAAAACAACTTTCTCTACTCTGGCTCTTACTATGCGCCTGTCCCTTTAAACACAGTACCTTTAAACGGCCTTTTCTGCTTAACTACATTTCCCACAATCTACGGCAAATAGGTGGATCTGTAGACTTTCTTCATAATCAGGTCAACCAATCATGTACATTCACTGGCGAGCGCGTACTTCGAAATAGCGTTACGTTTTCCAATGATCTTGTAACATTTTACAGTTTATAAAATCTGTCCAATCGGTGCAGACGTTATTCACGAAGACCAATCACGACCCTACTATGTAGTATAAAGGCGTCACTATGTCTGACCAATCAAACTGAATGTGGAGTTTAAACGGTGAGCGCGGGCGGTCCTAGAGTAGCTTTGGGGCGGGTCCAACAAGTGAGGACGCGTGCTTGAATTTGAATTCAAGAGCTAACAACTTGTTAAGCTACTAGTCATCTACTACAGCACAGCAGAGGCTGTGAGCATTATTCTAACACTGTATATCTTACTTTCCGGTGAAATTGTCTCTTTGTTTGTATACGTGTAATATTAGCTAGTATCGCCGTAACATTTAAATCGCTGCTCACTGCTGTAGCTACAGGCATCGCTGTTAAAAGAGATCACTGCACTTGCAATGAAAGCGGGCGGTAAGTAACTTAAATCGACTTTAACTTATCTTATTAACAGACATGTGTGCGTGTATCAATGTAAGGCCAGTGTTGGTGGACGTGCTTTGTTAAATTCTTACAATTCTTGTTAGCTAGCACTGTTAACGAACTAGCTCCTAGCCGACACAAACGTTAACCGGGTAGCCATGGGTTCCTCCTGTAAATTTCAAATGGGTTAATGCTGCCAGTATTTGTTTAAAACATATCTCCTGGCAGTGTACGCCTGCGTGGTACTCTTTATTAAAAACTGCAATATGTTGTCAAACTTTACGGAACCGAGGTCATAACTTCAGGTTGGTTGTATTTGAACCTCAGGAGGGAAATTTGGGCGCTCACTTGATTTGACTTCTCCCAGTGAGATGCTCAGTTCTGCGTCCTTACAAAGCTGTTAACGTTCACAACACTTGACTATACGATGTTGTATGCGTATTTTAATACTCTTTAGGTTATCATATTTTCATGGATTTCAACGATCTCACATTCAAACATGATTTGAGTAGACCACCCGGGGATGCCTTACGTTAGGCGTTTTGAATGTGGAGCCATAACCTTCACCTTAGTGTGCCTGATCACCAGTAAACATTTTAACTGGCCACTGGCTTCAAATGAAGTGCAAATATTTGTTTGACATTAATGTGAGAATGAGTTTGTGAGCCCTGCACTAAGATGTGAAATGCTTTCGGGTGCCTTTGCATGTGTGTGTGCACTTCAAATGTGTTTGCCCTTAAGCTGGATATAAGAACCATGCTACAGAATGGAAAACTTCATGCTAAAATGTGTGATTTGCCTAACTCATAACTACTTTTTCTTTTGGTAGTCCACTGCCGTTGTTCAAAATGCTACTCTGTTCCTGCACGGAAGCGGGTCCGTAAGCGAACTCCGGCCCTCACCTTGCTGTCTCTACCTGAGGAGGTCCTCCTCTGTGTGCTCCAGTGCCTCTCCGCTGAGGACCTGCTGTCCGTCAGAGCAGTGAGTAAACATGCTGCACACACTCTAACATTGCTACACAACCTCTCGCATGTATGTGCTGTGCCATCCCAGATTAGGCTCTGGCATCTTGTGACCACCTGATTTGATAGGTCAGATGTCTCTTTTGTTGAGGGACTAACTGATGTGACTTGTGTTACAGGTTCATTCCCAGCTGCGGGACATTGTTGACAACCACTCTAGTGTATGGGCCAAGGTCAGTTTCAGGGACACGTGGCCATCCCCCAACACCTTATGGCTATTTGAAAGGTACAGCCACTTCTGTTTGAAAAATAAAGACTCCAAACACACTAATGTATTGTTTTTCCTTTGTATGGGTTTTAATCTGAAACATCTCTTCTTCAGAGCTGCTGAGAAAGGGAACTTTGAAGCTGCTGTGAAACTCGGAATTGCTTATTTGTACAACGAAGGACGTAAGTTAACTCCCATTCATTGAGAATACGCTTGCCATTTATGTTTTTCTTTCTTTCCTTATGTTGCTTGGTGCCACATCAGTACGTGTGACATCTATCTTACTAGAATGATAGTTAAATAAAGGTCAGATGGAAGTGGGAGACATAAATCCCTCGTGATTATTTCTCTAAATGATTGCAGATCTTCACATGTGCCTTGTTTCTTTCCACCAGCATTGTTGAGTGATGAGGGCCGAGCGGATGTATGTGGTCGCAAGGCCTCACACTTCTTCAGCCTGGCGGAGAGCCTGTGCTCTCCCTCGGCGGATCCCTTCATCTGGGTGTTCATCCGTCCACCGTGGTCGCCCACTGGCAGCTGCTGCAAGGCTGTGGTGTTCGACCGCCTCAAGGCTGAGTGTGAAAACAATGTGGTAGGTTTCACTGCTGCAGTTTTAGATGGCAGATAAATGCACTTCCTTTCTAACCAGCCTTAATGGAAAGCTTCATCATTTTTAGCTTGTGTCAGCAATTGATAAGCACAACTTTTATCTATCTGTTGGTATGAATATAAATTTGAGGTTAATGGTACTTAATATAAATGCTCCAGCAAAGTCAGACAGATTCCTGCTTTCTTCTGGCTGTTTTAATGAAATTCTGATGCCTCGCAACTGCAATTTTCATTCCTTTGTGCTTAGCGGCCAGCCTGGAAACCCTGTTTTCAGCTTCAATGCTTTTGTCGTCACGGCACCAAATAAAATTCTAATCAAGGCAGATCGTCTTTTATTGCTCAGTTGACAGAAAACTGGCGCATCTTAAATTCACAGAAATGTTTACATTGCATTTACAACTATTGATAATTTCATAGAAGTGGAAAATGTTTGGAGCAGAGTGTTTGTGAGGAAGATGATCTTAAATTCTTTCAAGTGTTCATTAATGTGTTTGTCTCATTCTTTTCCAGGAGAAGAGAGGACCCTTGCTGCACTGTTTGGCCAGAGTTTTGCAGCTGTTTGAAGTAAGTGTAAGAGTGAGACTGTCTCTGTCTGGGTGTAGTTTGCCCAGTTTCTATCAGCCTTTAATCAAAGTGTATTGCTGTCTGCTGCTGTCACAGGGGCTTGTCCGACTAGTCATTAACCGCACAGATGGGATAACTGTTGTTTTGTCGTCTCTTCTTGTAACACAGCTGTTGCCTTGTACTCCCTGTTGAATCTTCTTACTCACACTCCTGGTGTGCTTTTTTATTTAATGGTGTGACAAATTATTTCATGCCGCTTATGCAGAGCTCTGGTTTGTTTTTCAAGATCACAGCACACGAACATTTATCTGCAGACAAGACAACATATCAGCACTTTGTTAGACTAGGAACAGAACGTCTAGTCAGTTTAGCCCGGTAAGAGCTTTCATTGACATCCGATGCGTTACCTTTTCCAGGAGGATGAAAGACGCTCTGATGCCATATCTATGCTGGAGCAGTCATCACAGGCTGGCTGTCTACAGAGCTCCTACCTGTTGTGGGAGCACAACCGGAAAGCAGCTGTGAGTTTGAATTCCTCATTTGTTTATCATTAGTTATTCTTGATTAAATTAAGCTTATTGATTTAGGCTGTACAGTGTCCATAGCACTCAAACACTGGCACATTGTTCCTGGTAAAGCACAGACTTGCACTGAGATTGATTAAAAAAGTTAGACTAACTAAATTGATGGCGTAAATTGATTATTGTGTGTACTAATATGTTAATCGAATTTTGTTTTTTCATATTTGAATTTCAGATGGCTGATCCAGGCAGGTACCTCCAGTGTGTTCGAACCCTCAGGGACTATGCTGGCAAAGGATGCTGGGAGGCTCAGGTGTGTTGTTGAAGACAGCAAATTGCCGTTATACTGATGCAGCAGTTGATTTAATGTGTGTTCTTGTTGCGTTTTCAGTTTCATGATGGCCATATTTGTCAATCAGCAGCTTCATTCTGCCTCGGCCATTCACTGTAATAATACAAAGCAAGTGAAGTGTTTGTCATTTTGACAGCTTTTCATCTGTCCTGTTTTTGTGTCATTTCTCATTTTCATCTCCCGCTCCTCCTTTTGTCCAGATTTGGGACTTATTGAACAGGCAGTGTCAAGAGGCCTTGACAGTTGTTGACTTTCTTTTTCTTTTCTTTTTTTTGTCGCATTCAAAAGCTTTACCCAAGTAGCACCACTGAATCACAGAAATATGACTCATCTGAAATCACAAGCTGTGTAATTACAGCAGAAAACTGCTTGGAATAGCAAACTCAACTTATTGTTGTCTTTCTGGTGTGACCCAATTCAACAAGCTGTCAAGCCTGACACATTTCTTTAACACATTGTCTTTTCTTGCCTCCAGCTCTCCCTGGCCAAAGTGTGCAGCCGTGGGAATCCGCTGGGTTTGGAGTCAAAAGCCTGCTCTGATTTGGTGGCTCAGCTGTTCAGTTCCTCGAACCCGGCCACACGACCCTGCACTCAGGGCATCGTCAGACGAGGCATCAAGGACACCATGAGGTAGACTGGAACAGAAGCTCCTCTGTGATGTTGCTGACATAATTAGAATCTGTCGGTGAATAATCTTTTTCTAGACAATGGAATATTCCTGCTAGTCATTGTGATGACTCACTGTGTTTTGATTACTGCAGCTTTCTTTAATGACATTACTAAAGATGAAACGGAACGCTGGCACGAGTGTGCCAGTCAGAGGTTCCTCGAGGATAAAGTTAAAGCTTTTCCCTGTGAACATACCACATGGCAGGTTTCATGTCTTGATTTGGAGATTGTGACTAATTTTTGAATTCAAATGTCTGCTTGGTTGGGATTCTTAGGCGTTTTGCCTCTTGTATCTTTGTAGTGCATTAGATTTAGACCAGTGTCGCTTTTTAATGCTCCCACCGACCTTCAATTTCTACTCGTCTCCTGGTCCTTCTGTCTCTCCAGGTACATTCTGGTGGACTGGCTTGTGGAGGTGACCACCATGAAGGACTTCTCCAGCCTGACTCTGCATGTGACAGTGGGTTGTGTGGACCGCTACCTGGCCCTGCGCTCTGTCCCCAAGGCTCGCCTCCAGTTATTGGGAATCGCCTGCATGGTAGTTTGTACACGGTAAGAATGCACACGTACATAGTCACTGAAGAGTTTGCTTATGCTTTGATTTTTGATTTTAATGTTATAATACAGTTGTGATTATGGGATTATGTGGGGAAACCAGCTTTGAGGTTAGAGGATTTTGGGGTAGTTTTGGGAAGTTAGTTCTATTTTAGTAATAGGATCTAGAGCTGTGTGTTATACTGGATGTTGTATGATGATAGAAAAGCATCCATTGTTTCATACTGTGCTTGATCATTGAGGTCATTGTGTTGCGAATCACACTATTTTAGGCAATATGTTTCATCATTTGGACTATGCTTTGTGCACAGCATGGATGCAGGCAGGAAATGTGCACTGTGTGAACATCAAAAAAAAAAAAATCACTGTTGTTTTTACACTTTCAGGACAATTTTGGTTCCTTTCTTTTCAGCTATATCAGTAAAGAAATCCTGACCATACGTGAAGCTGTCTGGCTCACAGACAACACCTACAAATATGAAGACCTGGTTCGAATGATGGGAGAGGTTGTATCTGTGCTGGAGGGAAAGATCAGGGTGAGTGCAACAACTATCCTTCTGGTACAAGTGCCAATGCATTGTATTTTTCTGGGGATTTAAAGTGCTGATTTTGCTGCATTTCGCCTCAGAGCCCCACACTGCTGGACTACGGGGAGGTGCTGCTGTCTCTGCTTCCTCTGGAGAGGCGGACCACTCACTTATTCAGCTACATCTGTGAGCTGTTGCTGCTCTACTCTGCTCTCACCACACCACCACCTGCCAAACTGGCCTGCGCTGCACTACTGCTCACACGAGCACTACACCACTATGGTAATAACACTCACTCACTCACTCAAACACACGCGCACAACACGGCCTGTTTGAAAAGGTGCTCTGTGTCACCCCCTCAAATGCAAATCATCTTTTCAAACAAATAGAATTTACGGCTTTAGTTGATGTTCCCCTTGACGTGTTGTCTGTGGTCTCCCTCTGTGCAGCTCCCCTCTGGCCCAGCCACTTAGCTGACTTCACAGGCTTCTCCAAGCAAGACCTCGTCTCCCTTTCTGTGCTGCTCTATGTCAAGTGGTAAGCTTCTCACAGCGTGCATTTTGACTGGATTGGTTGCCAAGCAATTAATTTCTCTCCTCCTGCTCCTGCACAACCAACCAATCTGTCAGGTCACATTCAGGCATAGGGACACCCTGCCCAGCTAAACAGCAGAGCACGTGCAAACCTTTTCTTTTTTTATTAGTTCAAGTGAGGCGATCAGCCATGATGACATAAGTTTTAATAAGAATAACATAGATGTTGTCATGACCTTGGACGAGGGAGAGCCAGCATAGATGTTGCATCTATTCTTGAAAAGCACATTTTAAAAAGGCACTTCATCTGTTGTGATCTCAGCAGTCTGTACGTCTCTCCTAGTGATGAAAGTAATCATTTGAACAAATGTTATTGACGTGGTTGTATTTGTAAAGAAAAGCTCTAGACATTTCATCCCTTTTGAATAGGTGCAGTTTGTTTGGCTCCTGCAGCTGTGCTTTTAATCTGCAAGGTTAGCACGTGATCAAAGCTTCTGACTGGTGCATTATCTTCCTCAGTTGGTTACTTGTAGGCACCACAGTCTTGCAGTACATTAGCATAATCCATTGTGCTTATTTGTTCATTTTACAAAGTGTTCGGCACAGACATTGCTTTTCCAAAATGGCATTAGGCCAAACACACCTCTGCACACCACTGGACATTCAGGACTGGTACTGTGTATTTCGATTATAAATTGTCAGCCCATTAGTACAGCTTTTGAAAGTTGTGTACTGATGTGGTTGTTAAAACCCCTGCAGATCAAACGTTTCCACACAGTCTACTCAAAAAGAGTGTTTTTTTTTTTAACCTTCTCAGATTGTATGATTTGAATATTAAGATAAAGACAAAAGGACCCACTGCTTCACTGTCCTCCCACAAAAAAAACAGATAACAAAATTGATTGGTCATGTGTCTGGCTGTTTTCAACATGCTCATGTAGCCACATTGATTAGATACAAGATTGTTTATAATGTCTTGTGACCAAGAAAATGGATGGCCATTAAGCTTTTTATAGCAAATGCTAAACCTAGAGAGAACTGCAGAGTCATAAAAGACTGCAGGAGGCCTCTGGGCTGTAGGGGTGGTGTGTGTGGGGGGGTGGGAGTAGTGTGTAACCATCAGTGAATCACCAAGTGAGTCACAGAAATGTGCCTGGGGGTGAGTCACTTTGATAGGTGAACATCGCATCGACAAACTGTAATTCTCAAATGGACAAGTAACGAGATTTGTCCCCAAGAGTTGATTATAAAGATGCAGGAAGCAAAGTGGATCAAACTCAGTCATTTTTCTTGTCTCTGCTTCCCCCTCGCTCTCTGTCTCCCCTCAGCTTCAGTCAAGATGTTCCCAAAGATTACAGGCACGTGTCTCTTACCGGCGTCAAGCAGCGGTTTGAAGATGAGGCCTACCAGCACATCAGCAGAGAAAAGGTACTTGATTTTTATTTTTTATTGTAGGTAATGCAACAATGTTCTTTCTACTTAACCTTTTAAAAATAAAAGCATTTCTTGTTCAACGTTCTGTGTATCTGAGTCCCTGAAACTGGTCACTTATATGATTTCATGGCTTCCACAAGGTGATGGACTTTAAAGAGCTGTGTCAGATCTTGGAGATTCCTGAGGTGGAGCCTCAGATGGAGCCTCCCAGTCCCACTGGTCAGTCAGCAGACATCCACACCTTCCTGGCATCTCCATCCAGCACCAACAAGAGGTAAGCCAGTTACCAAGTTCCTCATTACAATGCATTAGGGCTAGGTGATATTGAAAAAACAGTAAATGGTTCAAAGAGGCATTTAAATGTGACATATTGCCAGAAATGAATATTATACAATGTGGACAACTAAGACTACTTTTGGTGCAGTGTAGCACATAATGCAACACAACCTGCTTGCCCCTGGAACATTTTTATGGAGCATAATAAAATTCTTGATATGTCTTTATTACATAGAACTGCCTTCAGCACTCTCAAGCGTGCTGGGCTTCAATTCAATTTCAATGGGCTTCTATGGCTTTCTAATAGCACTTGCCTATTGTGCTACTGATACTATTCAACCCCGTTTTATGATGTTATCCAAAATGTTCATTACAGTAACTTTATTTATCCATTTGTTTTATCTGAATTTGCAGCCTTTTTTACCATAAGGACTGCATGGAGGGACATAATGTTGCCGCTTATTTATTGTGGGGCTAATGTACTGGATTGCTTGTAGTTGTACAAATATCCATGTATTTGTGTCCAACCCATGTAGTTTTGTCAATCAAGTCAATTTTTATTTAAATAGTCCAATATCACAAGTCACAGATTTGCCTCAAGCGGCTTTACAATCTGTATAGCATGGAGTTAATGTGGAGGTAGAGATGTTCACAGCTGACTGTTAGACCAATATCACAATATTTTTATTACATTCACATACTGTGGCACCCCACTTTGCAACACATACTGTACAAAAAATCAATAGAACCTCAGTATTTAGGGCGCGTGTGCAACATAACTTGAAATACATGCAAAAAAGGGGCTCACTAAGTGACAGATGACCAGACCCCCACCTCTCTCCCTGCTCATTTAGCAGTTCTTATCAGTCTGGTGTGCCCTGCGACAGGCGGATGCGTGAACCGTCTTGTCCAGAAGGTGTTTGTTTGCGCCATCTGTGAGATGCTACAGTCACTCGCCGTAACAAGGCTGCTTGTCCACTTTCTCCCCAGGAGACGCGATGATGCCATGCAGGCCCACAGAGGGAGCTTTGTGGCCACGCCCACAGCAGAACTGTCCAACCAGGAGGAGACGTTGCTGGGTGACATCTTGGACTGGAGTCTGGACACTTCCTGTTCCGGTTACGAGGGGGACCAGGAGGAGGAGAGCGAAGGAGAGAAAGACTGTGATTGTGAGTGTTGAAAGAGAAGAGTAAAGAGACTGGGCGCATTTATTCCAGTGTGTTTACTATCAGACTGTCAACAGTGTTTTTCCTGAAAGCACATAAATGAACTAATCCAAACGTATATAGAGGAGAATAATGCATGAGTCATTCTTCCATCAGGACATTATGTAACTAGAGATGACTCAGCACTTGCAACGTCCTGTATAATAAAACAGCACATACATTTAGCCTCATATTATGCATGGCCACTGTCAATGGACAACAAAGCATGGATGATAGAAGCTGTACAGAGTGTGTTGGATCTATAGTTGGTGTAAACTTTGCCCAAAATGATTTGCTGTGATAAACTGTAACACCTATTCTTCTTCTCTTTCAATAGCTTCTATGATATCCATCAAACTGCACTCGCTGACTGATGAAGACAAAGGACTGGAGCACTGCAGAGCCCTGTCCAGCGATGAAGACAGCTTCTGTGAAGCGGACAAGGAGGTGAGCAAAGATCGCCAAGGTCGGGAGCCTCTTTCCTTCTCGTCAGGGTACTCGTCCGTCCAGAGCGTTAGCCCCTCATCCACATGCTCCTCCTCCTCCTTCCCCCTTGTGCCTTGCACATTTAAGACCTTTACCACGTCCCTGGGCACAGCCTCCCCTGGCGCCCAGCCAGGTTTCCGCCTTTTGGTGCCCATGCAGAGGCCCCGGGGCACCTCCAGCAAACAAGTGAAGAGGAAGAACTCGGCGGCCCATAGCGGAGGTGAGGTTGAAAGAGAAGAGGAGGAAGGGGACGGAGATGAGTACACTGCCAATGCAGGGTTTCTGAGCTTATAGACAGCGGTTGCTCGACTGGCCACAGGCTGTTCACAGACCACCTGCTCAGTTATTATCCTCCAGCACTTTGTTCTCGATGCTGTCCTTCACTCCCATCAGACTGCAGTGGTCCATCAATTGCCAAAAGATCAAGAGACTTCGAGCTTCTGGACAGTAAGGGGAAATAGATATACAGTATAAATCTGAATTGCCTAGGAACTTGCTTTTCTAGCACATTGCATTTCATGTTTACATGCATGACTCTGTAAAATACCCTCAGTAAACAAAGACTCGCAGTCAGCTCTGAAACCACTGGAACAGGACTTGACTTTCCTCAGGACCCTGACACAATTTCTCTTCTTTTACAGCCTTCTACAACAACCTATCTCAGATCATGTTTGATAGTTGTAAACGAAATAAAACCTCAAGGGCTTATTTTGGAAAAAAAAATCATTGTTAAAATCATATTGTGGAAATGTTTTAAAAACAGTTTTCATGTAATTGTGATTATCATAGTTTCTGATATGCACTGTCTGTACAAGAATCTGTCTTGTATTTGGAGAATGTCATGTAGTTGATGGAAATGTCTGCATCTGAGGTCTAAAAATACAGATGTACGATTTCTTCTTGTTCATTTTTATGCTTAGTTCAATGTGTGTTTGCCAAAGGTACTGTGGTGGTGTCATTTATGTTTTCAGGGGCATCTACTTCAAGAGAAACAGAGCTGTGAAATGAGTCTGTCAGTAGTCTGCATCCTCAAGAGTTTCGTGCATGTACAGAGTCTTGAAGATGGACACTTATCCCATCAGGAGCAGATTAAGACATTAAGATGTTAACAGTTGAATGATTAAGAATCACCAGCTGGATGACTGTTGTACAAACCTCAGCCCATCATCCAGGTGTTTAGTGCTGCACAGTCATTAAGTATTCAGCTCAAATGTAATGAGGCACTTTTACCATCACAGGAGCGCACTTCAGTGAAATGTAACTGTAACAATCAGCGCTCCAGTATTTTTGAGTGGGTTTGCTTTGCCTTCTTAGAGCGAAAGGGAAGTTCAGACACTAAAAGAAAACTATTACTTGATGGGGTTTGGAAAGAATGTATGCCTCATTCAGCATTCTGAGCACACAATAAATGATTGTGACCGACTGTAAAACATTTTTAAACTGTTACACCAGACTGGTTATTTCCTGTGTTTTATAAATGTACATAGTGCTATATGTATAATTGGAGAAAGACAAAGAGCGTGCCACTACTTGAAATTGTTTTTGCTTCATTCCAAAAAGGCAGTTTTCTTTGTGAAACCTGTTTTTCTCCAGTACAGTGTTTTCTCAATAGACCTATGATGTGAATATGTCATTTTGTATTACTGAGTTCAAATAAAACAAGCCATCATGCAAGTTTCCTTTCAGTCTTACTCTGCATGCCTTTGCCATGACACAGACACAGTTTAACTTGTATTAGATTTACTTACTTCCCTGATTAGTTTGCAGCAAGACAGAGGTTTATAATAAGAATCTGTGGACTTCTTTTCCCAATCAAGCTGTTTTTCTTGGACTTAATGAGAATCATACACAACTTGAAAAGAAAATATGTTTCTTATGAAGAAAATAATTAGTCTAGCTGAAAGACATTTGTAGATAATATGTTTGGGTTTAGAGAATAAAAAGCTCAAGTTGTGTTCAAGAGCTCACCAAATAGGATTGTGTTTTTGAATGTGTTTTTCCCAACCAGAATACATTTCCAGCCTGGAAAATAAAGCATTACCCTTTTATTTTGCAACATGAAAGTCAAAATGCTAATTTGAAGCGTCTCCACCCTGACAGAAATAGAATTCTGGTGGAAAAGTATTGGAAACAGCCTAAAATATCTAAGTTTTTAATGATAAAATGGGCTAAAACTCTGAAATAGACCCAGTGTTCTTCGTGGTAGCTGTGGCCCTGCTAATGAAGGGGCACTCCACCAATTTTTACACATAAACTTCAGCTTACTTGTAATGAGAAGTACTTCTCATGCTTTGACAGCCAGTGGAAAATGAGTTGTATAATATCTTCTGCAGCTCTGGAGGAAGTTTTCCAAAGTCTGGGAAAATAACCAGGACTTGAAATTTTAAGTAGAAGGCTTTGTTACAAACAGTTATTGAGTTTGAAAGATGAGGTGGTTTACCAAGCACTAATTAAAAAAGACTGTTGAGTTGCATTATGGGAAATGTGGGAGCAGACTATTTTGAAGCTTGAAAACTAACGTCAGGATATCTCCGCTGCATGGATTTTGACTGTTCCTCCAGCTTACTGAGAGTGCAATATAGAGCACACTTTAAATGAGAAACATCAGCAACATTAAAAAGGAAGCATTTTTCTGGATAAATTGGCCAGCCAGCGTAGTGTACATAGTGAATTTGTGATTCAGCTTGGAAAAAGCTTGAATTCAAGAGCTCATCAAAATCACATGGCACCAGTGAGTCTTATGTCCTACCTGTTCCTACCTTATGTCATTATTATAGAAAAAAGGGAAACATTCCTGAAAGCAAAACATAAATGACCACACTACAATAACAACAATGGAACTAGAAATTGTACTAATAAGTTGATATTCAATAATAATAATAATAATAATGTGAGCCACAGCACATAAATAATGCTAGATTTATTCTTCATTGTTTCTACATCTGTGCATATAAATCCCAGCTGTTCAGATCACGTGACGCGCTGCTCCACTGAGATCACGTGACGTGTTTTGTTGACGGTTGTCGCTGCATTTTGCACGATGAATTCACGGGCTTATCAAGCCGCTGGTGCAATGTCATCGCCTCGCTAGAAGGCAGCAAACTGGAGGGGAAAAACCTGGACCGGGCCGCGGACGTCCGTCGCTTCTCTAATGCTAGCCGAGCCTCGACAGTGTCGGTGAAGGAAGAAGCCCCGCGGTGATGGTATTGTTGTCGGTTTGAGACAAAAAGGAGGAATTGTTGTCACCTCCACCAGGAAGAGGGACCACAGCTCGTGAAGTTCATATGCCGAAACCTGCTTTTACTTGAGGTAATTTGACATGTTAATGTCACACAACATTGCCAGGTTACTTCGGTTGAAGCATTACATTATTAAGAATGTGTCAAATGAGATAATGTTGGTGAGTCAGCGCATTGTACTTTGGAAATACCTAGCTTTGTGCCTTAGCTCCATCATTAGCATTCATCAGGACCCTTCGGGATTGACGGACAGGTTAATTGTCCAATCGGGAGGTCTGGGGGGCCGCGCTGGACCAATCAGACAAGAGGAAGACTGTATGCATTTTATAAGGAAAGAGCTGACGTCTTAAATAGCTTGTGTACTCTAATTGTTTGCAGGGACATACTAGAGAAATAGAGAAATGGTTGCTCTAAGTATGTAGCACATGGTCTTCTGAATTCAGTTACACGGATAATACACTCAGTTACCCTTAATATATCATGAAAGGGACGAAGCTACTCAGAGATGAATGGCACTAGTGTGACAGTCCCAGCATGACCACTTTCATTACATTTATGAACTGGTGTGCTGTGCTGTGAAATTGGCTTTCAGCAAGACACACCTGGCTGCTGTAGCTTGGATATGTGACTATATCAGCAAATGTGACTGTCAGTATTCGCAGAAGTTCATACTGTACTGACAAAGGAGTTTATTAGCTGTTTAATCAGCCATAAAGACGACTCTGTCACTATCTTATCATCCCGGTTCAACTGGTTCAGTATGTGGTTTTCGTTTTACTGACTGAACTAATTTCTGCTTTCTATGAACTAATAATATCTCCTCTTCTGTTTTATAATACCAGTTCACCTCGTTTCCCCATCACGATCTTGTGATCACGTCTCTGCTCTGTGTACAGTTTTTGAACAGAACCAAACATCATGCCAGTTTTGGTGCTGCTGATTGCTCAATTTCACTTCTCTGTTTTTTCCCCCCATGAGTTATTGTTAAATGGAAACTGAGATCAGAAACCTTTACAGCCATCACTGCTGGTTGAAGCTGTTTTGATAACACCACTAAGCTTCCAGAAACCTCCATAAACATTTTGCAAAATAGTAAATTGCACACTTCAGCTTTTTTAACCTGAAACTAAAAATGTCACTCCTTTTCTGTCTCCATCCACTGTAGAAGGCTGACTGAACTGTGACCTGTGAACTGTTCAAGATGGCTATTATGCGACAGTTTGGACTACTGGTGTGGAAAAACTATCTTCAACAGGTGAGTAGGAGGAAGTTGAACCTTCACACACACACGCATGTTTCTGAATTAGGTGCTGACATTGTTTGCGACTGTGAATTGTCAGAAGTAGCTGTATTTACAGAGCAGAGGCCCGTGTGACAGTGTTTGTTAACTTATAGGCATAAATACAGTAAGCTGGCTAACAATTTATTTTCTACAACTTCTGATGTTACCCAGCTGCTTTGAAACTGGGTGACCCCAGTAATATACAGTGAGCCTGCACTGTTGTGTCACAAGCTGTTTGTAGGTCAATACACTGGTTCCTGTCACATGCTTTTCCTGCCTTATATGGCTATCATTAGAGGGCGATCACCATTTGTGCCTGATTGTTATTTAGTTGATTATTTTTATTGTTGGGACATAGATCATGAGACAGGAGTCATGAGTTAAACACACATACACATATACATACTTATACATACATATATACAACAAACAGTAAAACAGAGAGGAACTAAATGCATTAAATTAAGAAAAATAAGGAAATGGGTGGAGGGGGTGAAAAGCATGTACCAGAGATACACATGAATACATGTAAATAGATTTTATGCTGTATTGCACGTATGCGCATAATAGTCACATTTCCATTTTTTCGTCTGCACACCTTATCACAAATCAGAATCTTCAAGAAAGACATGATGTCCTACGGTAGCAGTTAACTGTAGGCTTGGCTGTTGTGTAGTTCATGGAAAATCATATCCTCAAATTCAGGGTCTCTCCTCAGTTTACAGAAGATAAGAAAGAATTTGTAACAGTGCCAGTGAGTCACTCTGAATGGCGGAATGCAGAGTTTTGTACATTAATATCAGTTGAGGGTTGCACAATATTGCAACCGTTGAGAAAAGGAATTGGTTATCTGCTTTATAGCATGCGTGGTGTGAGGTTGTTGCTCCGATACTAATCCCTGCTGCTCCAGCTGTGGATGTCTGGAGACGACACAGACTCCATTAGGACCAGGCAGGAAGAAAGACTGGGCATTGTGGTGTTGCTTGTCCATCTTGGCCGCAGAACACAGACACAGGCTGCATATTAATCACTTAAACTGTAATGTAGTGTGGACATTGAAATTCAGGCCTATAAAACTCTGTTAGGAAAACAGCTATCACATAAGACCTTGTATTTCTGGGCCATCCTGTTTTTTTTGTCCCCATGGACGACTGGCCGCGTTGAGAAAACTTAAGGTCATGTTGACATATTTCCAGCTCAGCCACAGCAGATTTTGATAGCTGATGAGATTTCTTTTCATGAATGCTATCATTGGGCTTGTTTTTTGTTATAAAGCAGCACATAGCCTAAGGAAGGCAAAATTAACTATATTTTAAATCAAAGAAAATATCTGTTTTGCATATTACTTAGAGCCCTTTAAAGAATTAGTGCAAAATATACTTGAACTCTGTTAAGCTAACCTCCACTTATTTCCTCAACATGGTAGTAATTGAAAAGGTTAATGCTTTGTAGGTGATAGCCTATGTTTTACTAAATTAGATACTGTCTTGTAGTACTTGAGACAGTTACCCCAGTGTTATTTTGTGCCTCATTCAAGTGTTTTATTGAGTTGCCAGTGTACCTCTCCTTGTATGGTCCTTTTGCCACTGAAATCAGAGGCGCCTTGGCTGCCCTGAATGTCCTGGATGCTGAGGCTGGAACGTAACGCTGTAGCTCACACACATACCTGAAATGTGCCCACTGTAGGATTTACAGTGGTGTCACGACTTAAATGCCAGCATGCTTTTCTTTTAATTAAACAGTGGGTTATGGTGATTGGTGATATGATCTGTGCTCAACAATTGTGGCATAGCATTTGTCAGATGCTGGAAATCCAAATGTAATGACTTTAGAGGCTTGAATCAGATGATATGGTGCAAGTAGTTGTGGTGTGGACACAATTTGGTCAATACTCAAAATGTGCTATGGTTCAGCATGCATCCTTACACAAAACAGCGCTGCACAAAAGCAATCATGAGACCAAATTTATTTACGCATTAAAGCACACTTCATGAACATGGATAGTCAGGGCATGGTGTGTATTCCCTGGTAATATTTATTCCTCTTAGGGTCTGATATTGACACCCCTCTGAGATTGACTTAAATGTCCTGAAACTGTCCAAGTCACTTTGTGCTCCAATCACTCAACCGGAGGAGGCCGTCACACAGATTCTGCTAGCATTTTCATAGCGTATTAGCAATAACGAGATTGCTTTTGCTTTGTCTGAGGAGCTTAAAGGGAATTCATTGTACATTGCTCGCCTGTGGCTGAAATATGGAGGCATTTATTCATTTTTGGTTGGAGTTAAAGTCTCGAATATTCTGCCAAACATTGCAGTTAATCCAGCTCTGTGCATTTTCTGTGTGTGCTTATTCCCTCAAACCCTAAATTCCTCTCTCTTTGTATTTTCATTGGCCACCGATGACTCTCCAGAAACGTCAAATCCTGGTGACTCTGGTGGAGATACTCCTGCCTCTGCTCTTCTCCGGCATCCTCATCGTGCTACGTCAGAAGGTGCCTTTCAAGGACTACCCAAATGCCACCGTCTATGAGAGCTATTCCGTCGACATGCTTCCCACCATATTGTTCAGAGGATTACAGCTGGCGTATGTGCCCGGTAACTCCAGTGTGGTGCGTCAGGTGGCAGAGGAGGTACGACGCAACCTGTTCCTCTCCTCAGGTGGGTCATAGTTGGGAGTTGTTGTTTCTCTGGAATCTTAGCCGTTTAGCAGCCTGTATGTGTTGGAATATTTTGACATTTTGGGAAACATGCTTTTTGCTGGCAGAAGATTAACACCACTCTCATGTCTGTCCTGCACATATAAGGCTACAGCCAGCGGCCAGTTAGCTTAGCTTAGCTTAGCTTAGCTTAGCTTAGCATCAAGACTGGAAACAGGAGGAAACAGCTTGCCTGGCTTTGCTCGCAGGAAAGAAAGCTCTCAAATTAACAAGTTATATCTTGTTGCCTAAATGTGTTAAAAGCCTAATTGTAGAAAGGACATTTTATGGTTATACATGGTGTTATTTGCTGAGCTATTTTGCCCTGTTTCCAGCCTTTATCCTCAGTTAAGCTAACAGGCTCGTGGATGTAGCCTTATATTTATAGGGCAGATATGGAAATTGTATTGAATCTCCCCTCAAACTTTTGGCATGAAAGTGAATAAGAATATTTCAAAAAATGCCAAAGTATTCCTTTAATGCTGCCCTTTTCTGAATGTATAAAACATGTTTGATATTCAGTGGCATTATTCTCCCATAAAACTGAGGTCATTTGCTAACCAAATTCAGAAGTAATACATATCAGCACCACGTTGGTTGAAATCTTGAATCATTGCGTTACAACTCTGTTGCAGCAAAGCCTAACGATTACAGCACCATTTGAGCTGTTAGTACCACCACCGCAACCGGTGAAACACATACCGCAGCCTTGACACCAATTGTATTTTTGGGACAGAGCTGGGAATACTGGTTCCTCTAGAAACAGCTCTCAAGAGAGCAAACAGGCCGCACCCTGCTCTTGTGTCAGACTGCAACAGCGGGCAGTTTAGACTCCACTTCATCTCTTTTTCATTGACACACGCAGATAAACACGCAGACGGTCAGACTGACAGATGTGCAAACAGGCTGTTTACATACAGCCTTTGTTTTCACGTCGACAGACAATCAGTGAGATGGCCAAGTAGCAGCAGTGTGAGGCTGAAGGCAGAGATGTAGCAGCAGGTTGACAGATCTGTGTAACTGCAGGTTGTGCTGTACACAGCCGTGTAAGAGCTCAGCTCAGCCATTAATGAATAATTTAGCTGGTTTCAGCATTAAAGGGATGAGGTAGAGGAGAATGATCAAGGCTGAATTTTACGATGTCATGCACACAGAAGACCTCCCAAATGTGACCTCAGCGTCTCGCCTAAAATAATGGATTCTGCTGAACAGATGAAGGTGACAGCAGTTGAAAAGCCCTGTGATATCACAGATGTTACAGTTTTACACACCAAATAACACAAGGATTGTTGAATGCAGCACTCAAAAGACAGGCGGGACATTGCTGTTTGTTTTTTGTAAAGAAACTTAGTGTTGAAACGGCTTGTATGTGTTTACATGGTGTGTTGTGAAATAGTGAATTGTGAAATAAGATTGCTTACATTGTGTAATCTCAGATTTTTGTTCTTAAGAAGTTGTCTTAACTTCTGTTGTAGATCATTGGTGGCTATGATGTGAAGTGAGTGTGCTTTCTTCTTCTTTTACCATTGGAAAATAAGCCACGAGAAAAAAAAATTCATATTCAGTTTCTTAAATATAATGATGACTTTCTCGTCACAAGAGCCCAACACGGAAGTAGGAAAATGGCTGCGTTTGTATGACACAGTATGAGAAGCTTTCACCAGAAAATGACTAGTTTTTCAATAAATTGTAAATAATCCAACTACATGACAGAATTTGAACCTTGCTGATAGGTACCTTGTGGGTAAAAATTTCACTCTTTCATCTGTCTGTCCATCCGTTATGCATTACATTTAGTTTATTATTTCGACCATTAAGTTCATCTTATTATTTTAACTTTTAATCCATTACTTTTGGGTATTTATTTTGGCTGTGTAACCATTACTTTCAGCTATTTATTTTAGCTGGTTAGCATTATTTTTAGCTAACTATGTAAGCCATTTATCAGTTGGTCAGCTGATTACTTAAATGTTCACTTTTTAAATTTAATGCACTATTTCAAATCTTTGTAAATTACTTGAATTCTTTAACTATTTATACCTTTTTATCCATCAACTATTTAGCCTCACTGCTTGCTTGGTAACTAGTATCCATGTACTCTCAATTGCGACACGTGGCTTTAAGGTGTTGCACTTAGTCTTAAAGTGCCATCAGCATAACTATCTTACTCTTATGTAAAAGCTCAACATTACACCAATTTGTAATAGTATTTGCAGTTCAGATTGTGTTGTGTCTGAAACGGTCTTTAAGGTTTTCACCGTGTCAGTGCTGTTTAAGAAAAGCAGCTGAAGTGAGGAGCAATATGTCGAGAGTTTATTTTATGAGCCTGACCCACATTTAACCCTCGGACCAATGTGTAATCCAGGTTTTCTTTGCCAGGCTCATAATACCTTCATGTGTGCTTGATTAGTGGAATACAAAATGTAATTGTGAAATAGAGTCCTGGAGAAAAAGAGATTTAATCAGAAGTGAAAAGAAAACCAAATCTGTTATCTGTCATTCAGTTTCATTTGGCCTGCTGGGGGTTCTTTCAGGCTGTCTGTGGTGCTATTATTGTATTTCAGCTTCGTCTGTACCTCTTCCCTTTTTGTGTGATCGAGCATCTGTGTCATGAAAGCATGCGCTATGTGGGTGTATTCAAGTGTACTTGAATATTTGACCTGTTCATAAAATTGGCCATAGAATTCAGTCTGCTGACAGTGTCTTGACCACCTTCCTCGCTGTCAGTGAGAGGAGCGATCACCAAGGTCAGACAATGAGACGGGTATGAAAGACGTACGTGAGGTGAATGCCACACTTCTAATGCCATGTTCTTTGGATCTACGTGTGTGTGCGCGTTTCTTTCCCAGTGCGTGGCTTTGAGACGGAGGAGCAGTTTGAGGACTATGTGAGAAATGACCCCATGTCAGGAAATCTGCTGGCGGCTGTGGTGTTCGAGCACCCCTTCGCCCACGATGATGAGCCCCTGCCCGCCAAGGTAAAAGGCTGCGTTCACACACTGTCACACATAAAGCAAATCCTCGAACAAAATCCTCAATTTGAATAAAGCGATTCATCTGATTAAATGAGTTAGTCTTTTTTTTTTTTTTTTTATTAAATAAGCTTTCATTAATCAATGTAACTGGTCAGCTTCATCAGCATAAACAAATGTAGGCAGCAAGGAAATCCAATAAAGGCATGAAATAATGAGAAATGGTAATCGTGCTTTCAGGCTTATTGCTGTTAGACCATCCTGTTAATACAGGACAAATGTGGACCGAAGCAGAATATTTCTTAAGATCAACACATATCATTTCCAAAATAGTGAGTAGAACTGCAGTACATTGTTTTGTTGGCTGCTATTTGCATCGAGAGTGCTGCAGAGTCACAACACAAGTAAGTAATTCTGCTTATGTTGAATACAAAAAAGCAAAATTTGTTTAGCTGGTGTCGGTGTAAGGATGAATGAATAGTTACCATTTACAGTTGCCAGTAATACTGGTTCAGGCGCTTTGTTCTATTTCCTAAAACCGCGTTGTTTACTTGTTTGGTTTTTTTGGCCAGCTGGCAGCTTCTTCTTGCAGTCTCATGCTTTGATCATTTTTTGGTGAAACATATCCTCCTCAAAATGAGCTCCACCTGTCCCAACTGAAAGAGTGAAATCCTGCTTTCACATGAATGCGTGAGTTATAATAATGTAATGATACAGTGTTGAATAGCACAGCAGTCACAGGGATAGCTTGCTGTAAAGGAAAGGATCAAATAGGAAATGACACTTCTGTTTTATTATAATAAGCAGTTCCTAATAATTCGAATATATGTGTTTTGTCCAGCAGTGTAGTCGCAGAATAGTTGTACAAACTTTGACAGAGGACAGATGAATTGTGTGATCCCACTGGGCACAATGAAGAGGCATCAGTCAGCCCGAACACTGTCCTCTTCGTCTGCGTGCCCGTCTCCCTCTGCCTCTTTCATATCAATTCAGTTGAACCTTATTGTCCTTGTAGAAAGTTCCTGCTGCCAGGCATAAAACCATAAACACATAAATACTCAAAAGGCGATAAAACAAAGCAAACAACACAAAGTTATGAGTCAACTGTTGTTCTCAACCTTTTTGACGTCTTACAACAAAGGAGTGTCACTTGTTGCTAGTGTCACAAGCTTCACGGTCAAGGCAACAGCCAGAGAAGAACAGGTGACGTGGGCCTTCCACTGCGTCAGTGCCACATCAATCGTTCCATCGGCCCTTTGTAGGAGAACAAAATGGATAATAACAGTATAAAAGTCCAATGAATTGGCAAACCATAAGTAAATTGTACACTAACAACATGCAGACAACTTGTCTGAATGTCCTATTTAACTGTTTGTTTTATTAGCTTATTTTGTTATCAAGTAGTATTTCAGTTTTCAACTTCATAAACTACTGCAACACAGGACCGTGCATCAGTTTTGCAACAGTAAACTAAATTGAAATATTTAAGGTTTTGCCTGAACCAACAAAGAATAACTGTAAAACCCTTTGTTATATATACTGTATGTGGGTCAGTTGTTTAACAGCAGCAATAGGAGGCTTAAAATATTCCATATTAAGAACGTAAAATGGACAATTATGCAATTAATTTGCCAAAATATACTGTAACTCTTTCTCTCTTGGCTTATTTATTGCTTAGTTGATTTATTCACTCTGCAAAAAAACTGAGAGGCAGCTGCACTGCTTGAAGCCAAGCTGATAAATTGACCTGACTGTGAATTCACATCACTCCTCTCCTCTCGGCTTTGCTCGGGTTCACTGATTCTGTTCGCTTTTGGCCCTGTCACACAGGTGAGCTACCACCTGCGCTTCACCTTCACCCCACGCAACGCCCCGTTCAAGGAGAAGTCGGAGCTGAACCCGAACAGCGACCTGGACTGGCACACGCTCAGCCTCTATCCCCTCTTTCAGCTGCCAGGGCCGAGGGAGCAGTACGACAAGGAGGGGGGAACGCCTGGTGAGATCCCTCGCATCTTTCTCGTCTTTGTCTTTCTCCGTCTGTCCCACACTGAAACGTCCTGCCTGCTCTTATCCAAACCAACCACGGTCCTACAAGTCTTTGGCACAATCAGTCGTCTAGTTTTGACACAACGAGGATGCATTGTGCTCTTGCATCACTCGTGGTGTTCAGGAGGAATCAAATGCTCTTAACTTTGCCTCCACATTGGTTACCTCTGTTTGTTTGCTTTGTCATACTTAAATGATTATGATGATGATGAATTGGGGATTAGATAAGACACCCCTCTGCTGTCCCTCCAGCGGGCCCAGACCCCTTTTTACATAATGAAGTTCCAAAACTGAGTGTAACTATAATGGGATGATGAGGCATCCTCCAAAAGATGAAGTCATCCTCACAGCATAATAGAGCTGACAAGCTTTTAGCGTCGCATGAATATGGATTTCCAACCTCCACATGCATAATAACTCATGACTGCCGCTCCACTTTGGCTCCTCAAGGCCTCGTACCCATTTTAATGTTAACTTCAGAAGTTAGAAGGACGTGCCGAACAGGCCACTTTGCAAGTCGGATTGTGCTGTGAGTCATTTTCTGGACCCAGACAAACGCTGATATAAATGATGGTATAAACATATTTTCTTTAGTGTTAGTATCTCTTTTCTCTTTTAAGGTTATTTCCGAGAGGGATTCCTGGCCGTACAGCATGCAGTGGACCTGGCTATCATGCGCTCTTACAACAGAACTGCTGCTTCCTCTCTGCTGCCACAGATCAGAGTGGTGCTGTCACGGTTTCCTTACCCAGCATTCATATACGACGTCTTCATCTTGGCCATTCAGAACCAACTGCCCTTACTACTGGTGCTCAGCTTTACCTACACCTCTCTCAACATAGTGCGAGCCGTGGTGCAGGAGAAGGAGAGGAAGCTCAAGGTGCGTTTGTGTGTCTCTGAATGGGCTGGAATAAAAATGGACTACCTGATCCTTAATCTCCTTTTTTTTTGTTGCTTTTCAGGAGTACATGAGGATGATGGGTCTCAGCAACTGGCTCCACTGGAGCGCCTGGTTCCTCATGTTCTTCCTCTTCCTCTCTGTTTCCGTCTTTTTCGTCACGCTGCTCCTCTGTATTCAGGTGAGTTGTTAGAAATCATTGTTACTTTAGACACATTCCATCACACAACACCCTCAACCACATATTGAAGCAGTTTGTTAAATAAGCAAAAGGTAATACAATGTCGTTATCTACAGTGTTAGTGTAAGTGGTGGAATGTAACTAAGGTTTACACAATCAAGCACTGTCCTTAAGTACAATTTTGAGGTACTTGAGTATTTTCCATTCATGCCACCTCTACTTTCTACTCCATATTGTACTCGACTACATTTATCTGACAGCTTTAGTTACTACTTTACAGTTTAAGATTTTTGTATACCAAACACACAAAGAGCTTATAAAATGTTTTGTTACGAGTACAGTTAAAACAATCGTAGTTGTAATTGCAGCAGTTAAGCGCAGGAATGAGTAGACTTTGGTTTAGAGCCTGAAAATGTCTGTCAGTATGTTATGACTGAGGACGGGAACTCTCTATTTTATAACTGTTGTTTTAGGTGAGCCCAAATGGAGCAGTGCTGAGCTACAGTGACCCCACGCTGGTCTTCGTATTCCTGCTCGCCTTCACTGTGGCCACCATCAACTTCAGCTTCATGATCAGCACCTTCTTCTCACGAGGTTTGTGTTTCTTTGTCTGTCCACTGTATTCTGAAGGATAATGCCGTCTCTCTTGATGGTTGGTCTCTTGCTTTGTACTCCACTGCATGCATGGTCAGACGCCCTTTGGACGGCAGTACTTGCAACGTAGTGTGTTCTCTCAGATGTGGGTAAAAATGTCCGCTGTTTGCTGTGCTCCCTCCTCTTCCGAAGCATAAAAGCAGCAATAAAAGGCACATCAGCTATAAACTAACTAAACGAGAACAGATCAACACAGCAGTCGGCTCGTTATGTGGACCAACTATGAGGGTGTAAATTTCACACACATACTGTAAATCTGATGTAGCTGCTGCTGTTATTGGTGAAGTTTCCTTTATTGAATAGTTTTGGAGCTCTTTCTGTCTTCAGCCACCTGAAATTAAAGCACCCCGGACAACACAGACGATAAAGAAAACTATTTAAACCCGATCTCTCCTTTCTCATGTTCCTCTTCTCTCCCTCTTTGCACTCTCTCTCTCTCTCATTCATAGCTTTTCATTCAGTCCAGCCTCTGTCTTCTTCCAGCTTTGGCCAACAAAGCAGCTCAGGTTGCAAGTGCTCATTGGCCTCAGATTTATGCAGCCTTTTGCAAAGCAGTTGCACATAAGCACTTGTATATGATTAAGCCTTTTGTCCACAGGGGCTCTGTTGAAAAGAAAAGCCTCTCTTCTGTGTCAAAATTCATGAATCATCTTGTATATCTAATACTGGCAAAGTGCCTGAGTGTCATTTTTAAAATACTGTCCAGCTCTTCCTTTCTTCTTCCTGCTTTCTCCGTCCTCCCTCAGCCTTTGACCCATGAAAAATTGTAAAAACTGTAATATTCAACAGCCTGACGAACGTCATTAAAATTGTTTCGCTGGTTTTCTTGTGACACTGTGACATAATAATGAGGCTGAACAAGGTTCACTCATTTTCCTTCTAAGTAATGGTCTGTAGACAGTAGAGGAAAGAGGCAGAGATGAAGGGCTTTCACAGAAACTAGGCCAAACCAGTAGAGAGGATCCTTCATTGCTCTGCTCGGCTGTTTTTGCACAAAGATGGACAAGTGCTCTTTATAGAGGTCTTGTAATGTTGCTCAGAAATGAGGGCAAAAACAGCCCTGAAAGCCTTTCATTCACCTCATCCACAGTAATTCCTCTCTGCTTTCTTCCCCATCTCTCCCCATTTTTTGTGCTTCATCTGAACAGCACTCAGACTTTCTCTGTCAATCATGAAAATGGGTTTCACAGAAAAAGTGCTACTCTTTGTCATTTACCTGTTAGCTTGCTTAGGTTTACAAATACATGGCTGTGTGTTCGAGCTTGTCTAGCGGTACAGCAATGTTCTCTGCAACTGTGACAGCAGACAGAGTGACAAGAGCTGTGATGACACTTTTTACTTCACTGTTGTTCTCCAACCTCTTCTTTCTTCTGTCTTGCTACAGCCAATGTGGCGGCGGCAGCGGGCGGCTTCATCTACTTCCTGAGTTACTTGCCTTATTTGTTCCTGTGGCCACGCTACGACTTACTGAGCCATGCCCAGAAGGTGTCAGCCTGCCTCATCTCCAACGTGGCCATGGCCATGGGATCTCAGCTCATAGGGATGTTTGAAGGCAAAGGTGATGCTTGGGTTCATGGTCAAAGTGAATTTTGTCAGTTACAGTCCACAAATGTTGGACTATCTGACTGTATTAGGAAGTCGGGGTGAATCTCTCTGGTCTTTCCTTTAAATAGTGTTTTTTTTCTGTTTATCTGGTCCCTCTACCCCCTGTAGGTACGGGTATCCAGTGGTCAAACCTGTTTGACTCTGTGACAGTGGATGATGACTTCTCCATGGCCCAGGTGTTGGGCTTGCTGGTTTTCGACTCGGTGCTCTACGGACTGGTGGCCTGGTACATGGAGGCAGTTTTTCCTGGGGAGTATGGAGTGCCTCGACCATCTTACTTCTTTGTACTGGTAGGCTTCAAAGCTACTTGCAGACACACACATACATGCATATGTTCACTGGGGATGTAACCAAATACAGATACAGTAGTGGGATGAATGTGTGAACAGCTAGTGCATTCAAAAGTGATACAAATATTTTGAATAATTGCAGTTATCTGATCATTTTGTGCCTCGTCACAGTGACTTTAGCCTCTTCATCAGTGCCGTTAATGCAAACTTAGAAGTAGTAAACCATGAAATGGGGATGTTGCATGCAAACAAAATATTGCAGGGTAGTTATTCTAATCACCTTTCCCAGAGACAAACTGCACTGAAATGCACTGTCAAAGTTAAAACCTTTTTTTTCAGCGTTGCATTTTACATTTCAAAGCGTATTTATTGATTACTTAATATTGTTTTAATATACCCGTTCAACTTGTGAGGCTGGATATTTTGAGGCTGGTGGAATTTTTAATTTTTAATAGATAGTAAGAAGAAGAAAGAGGAGAGGAGAGCAGTTAAGGGTCCGGGTCCAGGAGGGAAACTGGCACCTCCCCAGCTACCAGCCCACACTCCATAAGTCGAGTCCCCACAGATTGGGCTACTGCCGCCCACATAAGGATACAGATACAGACAGTAGCTTTGTTTCAGGCAGCAGACACATAAACACATACTCATTCAGTTGCTCAAATAAGGGATATGATACTTAATACAGCTTGTGCAGTAAAAAGGACGTGACCCCTCACCAGATTCTCACCTGTGAACACTGCTAACTGTGTTCATTGAAAGGCATGATCTTACCTGAACTATCACTACTACGACCTGCACGTGTGTCTGACATGGCTTTTACATTGTGGTTCACACTTAAAGACACATTATCTTGTATACAAATGTCGTAAGTGAGTGGCGTTCAGCGCTTAAAGCACTATCAGGAAGTTGCAAGGTCGCGGTCTCCTGTAAGAGGAAAAATTGCCTTAGATTAAAGAAATTGCTCCGATACAGTGACAGTGGAGGGGATTGAAAGCGTGAGGTCACAGCATGTCAGCCAGAGGAAGTCTTTGGGCTCAGCTAGCTAGAATAACAGGAAGCGTCTGAGTCTGTCCAGCCAACACAAATAAGGTTTATGTATATAACAACTATGGACGATCACGAAATGGCGTGCCTTTATACACGCTCTAAGATAAACTCATGCTAACCCATTTCCCAGGCGTCAGGAATTTAAGAGACTGCCAGCAGGGTGTGGATTAGATGTTGACGCACTTAATGTCCATTGTGTGTGTGTGTGTTTGTGTGTGTGTGTGTGTGTGTGTGTGATGCTGTTTCTGCAATGTAGAAAGTGGAGGTTTGGTGAGGAGACCAAAGATGTGTGCAATATATGATAGAATATTTTACTTTTATTCTGGAAATATCTTGCAGAAAGATGTTGGAAATTAATACTTTAATTGTAAAGTGCTATATTATACAGCTTGTTGACTAAGGCCAGTTTTGCCGCTCTCCACTTCCTGTCTCTATCTATCCCACACTGTCCCCTAATCTGTTCATCTGCAGCCCTCATACTGGTGCAGCAGTCCTCGCATGGCTTTGGTGAATGAGAAAGAAGAAGAGGAGGATGCAGAAAAGGCTCTGAAAGGGGAGTTTATAGAGGAGGAGCCAAGTGGACTAGTCTCCGGGATCAAGATTAAACACCTGGCTAAGGTGAGCGGCAAAACAGACACAATGACCTAGAGAGTCGACATGTCCATGTGCTGTAAAGGGGTGCAGATGGTTAAGTTAAAGATTGGACAGCAGGAGTAAGATGGTAAACAAGCAGCAAGGTTACTCTGCCCTCATACTGTTTTCACTCAACAGGAATTTCGAGTGGGCAACAAGACGCGGCAGGCTGTGCAGGATCTTACACTGAACATGTTTGAGGGACAGATCACGGTGCTGCTAGGACACAACGGTGCTGGGAAGACCACGACACTGTCCATGCTGACAGGTGAGCAGCTCAGACACACTCACATGCAAGCAACCAATGTGTGGAGACACACTCATGCCACACACACACACATTGCCACCTAGATAATCGTAACTCGACTGATTGTCTTTGTGCTTGCAGGGCTGTTTCCCCCCACCAGTGGCAGGGCCTATATCAACGGTTACGACATCTGTCAGGACATGGCTCTGATCCGCCGCAGTCTGGGGCTCTGTCCCCAGCATGATGTACTGTTTGATAACCTTACTGTCAGAGAGCACCTGCTCTTCTATGCACAGGTACTCACACACACTGTGTACAACTTTGTATGTTATATGAGGCTTGCTGTAGCACTCCATTAACGTCATTGTGAAATAGATGCTTGGGGTTTGGATGATGTATGGTTAATTTGGTGTGCTTCTCTGCCTGATATCCAGCTGAAAGGCTACTCCAAAGACAAGATTCCAGATGAGGTAGACCGGATCATCCGTATCCTGAACCTTGAAGATAAGCGACAGGCTCGCTCCAAGACCCTCTCTGGTGGCATGAAGAGAAAACTCTCTATTGGAATTGCCCTGATTGGTGACTCTAAGGTAAAGAAATTCACAGTCACTATTCATTCTCCTTCTTTTTGTCCCTTCTTTAACCACATTTCATCTCACAGGTGGTGATGTTAGATGAGCCCACATCAGGCATGGACCCATCAGCTCGACGTGCCACCTGGGACCTTCTGCAAGGGGAAAAACGTGGTCGCACCATCCTGCTCACCACGCACTTCATGGACGAGGCCGACCTGCTTGGTGACCGCATCGCCATCATGGCGGGAGGAGAGCTGCAGTGCTGTGGGTCTCCACTCTTCCTTAAGAACAAATATGGTAAGTGGACAGTGGAGTGGAAATAACTGCAGCAGGCTGTCTGATTGCTGTCTGCACGTGCAAGCCTGTTCTTTTCCTCTGCCCACCAGGTGCTGGCTACCACATGGTGATAGTAAAGGATGCCCTTTGTAACGTGTCCGAGATCACCCGCCTTGTCCACATGTATGTACCTAACGCCACACTGGAGAGCAGTGCTGGGGCAGAGCTCTCTTACATCTTGCCCAAAGAAAGCACCAGCAGGTGAGTCATTCAGGTCTTTGTTCTTATGCAGAGTACTCACAGTAACACAGTGCAAAGTGAGCCTGAAGGGGAGAAAGTACACCGGAAGTGACACCAGCTGAACGATAGTGACTAAACGATAACCTGTGTGAAAGGGAGATATATATATGTAGTGAGATAAGAGAGAATATCCTGAAATGGATCAGTACATTTAGAAAATAACTCCCATCATTATGTCCAACATACACTGACACTGAGGATATGATTATAATCAAAACTGATAACTGTATGGCTTGTCTCTCTTTGACTGTGTGCATCAAACTCTTTCTTCTTTTTATATGTAATGCACAAAAATTAGAGTCATTGTGGAAATTATACTAACTCCATCTCTTACTTTACTGTGACCTTTCAGTTTCTCACTCACTCCAGGCTGTTTTTTCCTTTATGGCTGCCACTCCTGTTACCTTGTTTTATGTTCTTATATTCAGAAAAACAGTATTTTTACTCCCACAAATTGGACTTTGACTCCACAGTAACTGTTACTGCTGTTCTACAGTTAGATTTAAGGCAGAACTAAAGCTACAAAATACCATTTTGAAACACAGTGATATAGAGTGAAACCTGGCAGCTTTACACTCACAGAACACATCTTGTAAAGTTCAGGTTGGTTCAGATGGTGCATAAGCTGTTTCTCTGATACACTTGGTTTGTGCTTTCTGTCAGGTTTGAGCTGCTGTTTGCGGAGCTGGAGATGAACAGAGAGGAGCTGGGCATCGCCAGTTATGGAGCTTCAGTCACCACGATGGAAGAGGTTTTCCTCAGGTAGGCGAATTGTGATGTGGGCAAATGTCATTTCTCATTTTCCATATCAGTAGGATCAGACTCGACTGACTATGGCTGGGCACATTTTTCATTAAGCAGCAATTTCGGCCAGTGTCCTGATGGAAATAGTTGCCATGCACATGAGACATTTTAATGCAAAAGAAAGTGAGCTCCATATTCTAAAATTAAGAAACACCTGTTTAAGTAGCTCTGCAGTCAGCAGGGAGTTTATACACTGAACCACACCTTAAAACACATTTCTGTTTTGTTCACATGCAAACCAGTGCTATGGCTGATTTATTCCTTCTTTCCGTTGCTCACACATCTCAATCCCACCTGCCTGCTGCTTACTGAGCCCTTATTCTGCTTGCCTGTGGACTTGATACGTATATCTGAGCACAAGAGGGCTTCCACTGCAGACCGCGAACTCTGCATGCTACTACTGCTAGCACGAGTGTTTGACATTGTAATTGGCCCTGCCAAGAATGTCTGTCTCACAGGCCTCATTATTTACAAGTCACACTGAGAGTCCATCAGTGTGTTGTGGACGTAAGCAGCGTACGGCAAACATCAAACACCAGACCAAGAAAAGCTGCTGTTAGAACATTTGGCCGTTTAGCTCCCGTCTGGCATTCAGTTTTGCAGCCAAAGAAAACAATTCATCAGTTAGATATTGACACTGCTGCATTATTACATTTTTGATTCCGTTGTGATCATCAACACTCAATTAAATATCTTATAATGGTGTTTTCAAGAGAGCTAAATCATCTGATGAGCAAAGGTTTTAACCTAGATTACATTGTAGTTTTTAAGTGTCAAGTGAATTTGACGCAGACTTTTGAAATGAGGCAAGAAAGCAAATGCAAGGTGTAAGAGGTGTAGGAAGGATAGGCGGATGCACTTGTAGGAGGATGTAACTATGTTCAAAAGGCACACATCTGGCGAGATGAAGGTGTCTAATATACATAGTTGGGTCTGCTTTCCTGTGTAGGCGCCTTGATTAAATGAGCTCACTGATAATTTAATTGTGATGGGCAGAAATAGCTTTATTTGCAAGCAGCCCAGGATTTCTCCACCTTACTCACCTGCTGAATGGAAAGAGAAATAGACACAGCAGATGGATTCTTACAGCAAGCAACTCTTATTAAAATGAACCTATTGTGTGGTTGGTTGATGACAAAACTGAAGACTTCATATTTAAGGCACATTTTTTCCTATTTTCATTAAGTTGGTGGATAACCACAGGTTGATTTGTATGTTCAGAGTGGGAAAGCTGGTGGATTCTAGTCTGGACATCCAGGCAATCCAGCTGCCAGCCCTGCAGTACCAGCATGAGAGACGCTCCCATGACTGGACCACAGATGACGCCAGCAGCATCAGCGGCATGACCGATGTCACCGACTTCACTGACAGCGGCACGCTCATCTCAGAGGACTGCTCCAACATCAAGCTGAACACTGGGGTGAGATGACAGGAAGCAAAGTGAGGCATGTCTGATTTCATTCATGTCATTCATACTGCTCACGTTTCACTTCCCCTTTCCTCTCCTATTAGGTCAGACTACACCTGCAGCAGTTCTATGCCATGTTCCTGAAGAGGGCGCTGTACAGCTGGAGAAACTGGAAGGTGATGGTGGCTCAGTTCCTGGTCCCTTTGGTCTTCACAGTCGTGGCTTTAGTTGTGGCACGCACCTTTCCCAACCATCAGGAAGCTCCTCAGCTGAGACTGGCACTCAGACGCTATGGTCCCACCAGGGTCCCTGTGGCTCTGCAGCTTGATCCGGGTCCCCTGGCCTCTGCCTTGGCAAATACATACAGTTCACAGCTCTCTGCTCAACTTGGCCAGCCCGTCAACATCACAGGTATGCCTAGTGAGAGAGACACGGGGATATGGTTCGACTGCTTAGCTGAGAATTTACTGACCGCATGCCTCTTTTCTCCCACTCCCCATCAGACTTTACTGATTACATCCTGGCCCAGGCAGAGGAAGAAGGTGGCAGCTTTAATGAGCGCTGTGTGGTGGGTGCTGCTTTCCGTGGCAGCAGCAGCCAGTATGCAGAAGCAACAGCCTACTTCAACAACGAGGGCTACCACACACCCGCCACGGCCCTCATGATGGTGGACAACGCTCTGTTCAAACTTCTAGCGGGCCCGAATGCCTCCATCCAGACGGGCAATTACCCCATGCCACGCAACCTGTCTGAGGTCGCCCGGAGCCAGCTCACAGAGTGAGTAGAGGGGGGTGCTGGAAAGCATTTGGTTAAAGTATGACTTGAAAATTTCTAGTGAAAAAAATTAACCCCACAAAGGAATTTGACATAGATTTGAAGTCATTTTGTGTAGACATGACACTGGCAAGAACAAGGCCATTTGATTTATTTTGAGGTTTGAATTAGTATTGATTTGTAAATTACTCAGGAATCTTTGCCTATAATTGAACAGCAGTGAGGATTTGAAGAGGTGGAGATCAAGGTGATGGAGCAAAGTAAAAGAAAATGTGACTCTATTTTATGTCTCAGTTATTTCTGTCGTACTATTTCTTCACCTTTCCTTTGCACAATTGCTCTTCAATTTCCTCCTGTTATCGACCCCTTTCACCTCCTTCCTCCTTGTTTTCCCTCTCCTAACCATCTCATTCTTTTCCTCCATCTGTAGGGGAAAGACAGGCTTCGCCATCGCCATCAACCTCATGTACGGTATGGCCTCCCTATCCAGCACCTTTGCCCTGCTGCTTGTAACAGAGTCCTCTATCAAGTCCAAGCATGTGCAGCAGGTCAGCGGCGTCTACCTGTCAAACTTCTGGTTTTCTGCCCTTCTGTGGGACCTGGTCAACTTCCTGCTGCCCTGTCTCCTCATGCTGGTCAGTATGACATCCAGTATTGCTTATTGAAACTGAGAAGTTAGTGTAAACAGTGTGGTTCGATTTGTCCAGGAAGTGAATACAGTATGCCTTAAATTGATATATGCAGTGTACAGTGTGATGTTTTATGTTGTTCTATGTTCTTAGGTGGTATTTCAGGCATTCGGAGTCAAGGCCTTCATTGACGACAACCACCTGGTAGATGTGTTGTTGTTGCTGCTGCTGTATGGCTGGGCTGTTGTGCCTCTTATGTATCTGCTCAGCTTCCTCTTCTCCTCTGCCGCTACTGCCTACACGCGCCTCACCATCTTCAACATGATCTCTGGCACGGCCACCTTTCTGGCTGTCACCATCATGACCATCCCAGGTGAGAGGAGACATTGGCTTACATCACTGGCAGACATCCAAGTGCTGCAAGTTACCGTATTGGCCAGAATATGCTGATTTTAAGATGGGCCCCACCTTTTCAGACAGCTGTGGGAAAAGTGTTTGAAGATAATGAAGACTTTCAGACTAATCCTATCAGTCCAAAAATGGGAAAGTCCTGATCCTTGAAGCCTTTTCTATTGTAGAAAATCCCACACTTGTCCAAATAGATTTTCAGGTGCATCTAGTTCTTCTGTCCTTTTCTCTATGAAGCCAACAATCTAACATTTTTCATCCATTTGAGCCCCTGTTCATGACATTCCATGACACTGATAGTTCTTGACAGATTAATCAGTAGTTTTATGCAGGAAAGATATTTTTGCTCTGAACAACACACAATAAACAGACTTAAAGTAACACGCTAGCCCAGCAGCAATGGCAACAAACAACCCATAATACAACATGCTGTAGGCATCGGTGCTAAAAAATATCATGTTGTACTCTGGCCAATATGTTATGCACTCATTTTAAGAGAGTTTAAAAAGTGCTCTTGTTTGGCTGAACACATGATTGCAGTGGCACAAAGTGGAAAAAGCACTTACCCACACCATCAAACTAGAGGGGCTTCAGTTCTCAGCATCAGTGCTCCTGGCTTGGCTCAGTCCCTCATTGAATACAGAATGCAGTATCAGTGGATGAGAAGCCAGTGAGGCATCATGATCATGATGAAAATAAAGAAATGTTTCCTTTTCGTTCCTGTTGATGGCCTTCTAATGAATTCTTCTCCAGAGCTGAACCTGCAGCACCTGTCGCACTTACTGGATAAAGTGTTCCTGATCTTCCCAAACTATTGCCTGGGCATGTCCTTCAGCCAGTTCTACCAGAACTACCAGTTCATCTCATTTTGCCCCACCAGTCTGGCCACCCAAGCAGTGTGCAGTTACTTAAGTAAGTACTGCCCAAATGTAGCCTCAGAGAATGAGCATTTCTTTTTCCTGAGGGATGCTCCAGTGTTTTCTTTCATACTGCACCAAACTCCACTGAACTACAGACTGTTATAATCCACTTCTCACCTAGCATTTTACATAAATAATTGTTTTGAACCAATGTTTCCTGTGTTTTTAAGTAACAAATAAATGGTATTGAAATGACCAGATTTCTTGTGTAAACTTGCATATTTCTGCCCTTAATTTATTTAAATGAAGTGTTTTCCTGGTTTTAGACATCACGTACCAAACAAACTACTTCTCCATGTCTGAGCCTGGTGTGGGACGCTTCCTCGTGGCCTTCTCAGTGCAGGGTGTCGTCTTCATTATGCTGCTGTTTGTCATCGAGCTGCAGTGTGTCTGCACTCTCCGCCGACTCCTTGCCTCCCTTGGCAGAAGACGCAAACAGGTAGGCGAAGTGTGGGAGTGGTGAACAAGGCAGCATTTGTCTTTTCCTGTGGTTATTTTTCTGGGGGGGGGGTGAAGACTTCAGTTTCACCGGAAATCTCACAACCACAGGTTATCAAGGGGAACAGTCTTGTGTTGAATGAAATGAATCTTGATAAATATGCTCATTTGTTTTTACAAAATCGATACAGAGCATCACTCCTTACATAACAAAACCAGAGTGCCAGCTGTACTTGATCAGACAGAAGAGGCATTGGAGAGTTGTTAATTGAGGCTCTTCACACCTCTAAGATCTATCACCACTGTCTTCATCAACACATCCCTTTTACTAAAGGGATTTCAGCGCTACATGTCTCATCTAAAGGACTGAAAGCCCTCCTGAAACTAGTAGATTAATGCATTTATTGATCAAGAGCAACTATTTTGATAATCAAATACTCTTTAATGTTATTTTCTTCAAGCAAAAATGCCAGTGTCTCAGTTGTGAGGATTTGCTGATTATCGTAGTCTGATGTGATAATAAATTGAGGCTCTTTGGGTTTCAGACAGTTGGTTGGACAAAACAAGGTATTTGAAGATGTTGCCTTTGGCTTGTAATAGGCGTTTGACATTAATATGATTAATCGCAAAAGTAATTGGCAGATTGATCAATAATAAAAACAATCTGTAGTTGCAGCCTTTACAAAGAGAGTTCTTATCTTCCTCATGAGGTGTTTATATTTCTTCAATCTACCTCTTGTAGGCTACTATGACATAGTAAACTACGACAAATGTCTGTGTATTATAGTGTTAGAAGACCTCTGGACATGTACAGCATGTGACATTACCTGGTAGCATGTGGTGAGTGTCTTGTATTTGTGTGTGTTAGTTACCTCTAATAGAGGATGCAGCCCTGCTTCCAGAAGACAGAGATGTGGCCGAAGAGAGGAAGAGGGTCCTGGAGTGTCAGCCAATAGTGGAGTCTATGGTTGGTAGCCCCCTCATACTGCAGGAGCTCAGCAAGGTATGGAGCACGGCACTGCTCTTCCCTTATATGCATGGGTCTGAATGTTGTTTGAAACACAAAGACAGAGCCCCTCAGTGTTGAAATACGTGTGTCTCTGTGAGATATGACACGATGGCACAGACCCACCATTATCTCTCCCTCTCAGGTGTACAGCAGCGGGCAGAATCTCCTGGCTGTGGACAGGCTGTCTCTAGCTGTAGGCAAAGGAGAATGTTTCGGCCTCCTGGGCTTCAATGGAGCAGGCAAGACCACAACCTTTAAGATGCTGACAGGTGATGAGAGTGTTACCTCCGGGGACGCCTACATTGATGGATACAGCATCTTGAGGGACATTAAGAAGGTGAGGGCACAGGGAGATGGATGGGAAGGACATTTAATTTGAAGATAAATTGATTTCAGTCGTTCGACATTTGGATTTAAGTTTACTAAATCTTCAGTGTAGAGCCGCGCTGCTTTCAAAAGGCCAAGGTTTGAAAGAGGACATTTGTCTCTGAATTGCAGGTGCAGCAGCGCATCGGTTACTGCCCTCAGTTTGACGCCGTGTTGGACCACATGACAGGAAGGGAAACTCTGAGTATGTATGCCAGGCTCAGAGGAATACCAGAGAAGTATGTGTCTGGCTGTGTGGAGAATGTCCTGAGGTCGCTGCTGCTGGAGCCTCATGCTGATAAACTGGTCCGCAGCTACAGGTAGGTGTCCTTTTGTGCCTTACATTTTACATTTCAGCCTGAGCGATGTTCTGTTTTGTTGAGCAAGTGTGTGTTAATGACCATCAACATATGCAGTGGCGGCAACAAACGGAAGCTGAGTGCAGGCATGGCTCTGATTGGTGGGCCTCCGGTCATCTTCCTGGATGAGCCTTCGACCGGGATGGACCCTGTGGCACGGAGGCTGCTGTGGGATGCTGTTACACGCACACGAGAGTCTGGAAAGGCCATAATCATCACTTCTCATAGGTGAGCTTCATATTATATCAGCTGTGGTGTGTTTACTTCTTCCACCACTGGGTGTGAATTAAAAGAAACTATATTACAATAAACATATTATGTGCATGAAAAGCAGAAGAAGTCAGGATGCTTACACCTTGGACCCATCTCCCTCATTTGTTCCCTCACCAGTATGGAGGAGTGTGAGGCGCTGTGTACCAGGCTGGCAGTGATGGTCAACGGTCAGTTCAAGTGCCTCGGGAGTCCCCAACACCTGAAGAGCAAGTTTGGCAGTGGCTACACCCTGCTGGCTAAAGTTCACATAGAGGCTGAGCTGGAAGACAGCGACCTGCAGCTATTTAAAGACTTCATCGAAAGTACCTTCCCAGGTAACATTTAAAATAAAATGATAAAATAAATCTGTCTCCCTGCAGATTTGCAGACTTCTCTGTGCTCTGCATTAAATCCGTTGATCTAACATTGTGGGCTTTCTTCCACCACAGGAAGTCAACTAAAGGATGAGCACCAGGGAATGGTGCACTACCATTTGACTGACAAAACACTTACCTGGGCCCAGGTAACTGATTTTCTACAGAAATAGAGTACATATCTGCACTGCTGTGTTAGAGCTCCCTCTAGTGTGTCATGTAATGACACACAGCAACACTTAAAAGACTAAATGACTGAAATAACTTTTTATAGCTACAGCAAGTATTTTAGCTACAGATTGCTCTCTAGAGGAGCAAGCAATGGCAGATGTGTAACATGTGGATGAACGAAGGCAGTCTTTAATTAAAAAACAAAAAATGCATTGATGCTTTTTAACTGCTGCGTGGTCGGACATGTTCACAGTAATAGAGAGCAGAAATAAAGTATATTTATTTATGTTTTCAGTCTTCAAAAGATGCAGGTTGTAGGTTCAAATTGTGAAAGCCTTGGATAACAGATAGCACAGATGCCACTGATTCACCTGTAAAGCTTATTAAAGAGACTTATTTTTTAAACATAGATGCAATATACATCAAATGTGGCAGCTTAAGCTTTTTTTGTTGTTGTTCTTTTAAACTCCATCCCTGGACTTTCTTAAATGGGATGAAGTCTCAACCCCTCCAATGTTGAACCCAAAGTTACGCCCTTGCTCCCTATTCTTCTCTCCCACCTAGGTGTTTGGCACTTTGGAGGCAGCCAAAGAAAAATACCACATTGAAGACTACTGTGTGAGCCAGATATCACTGGAGCAGGTGTTCCTCAGCTTTGCCCAGTTCCAGCACTGTACAGAGAGTGGGAGGAAGTAAGCGGTGCAAGGAGTCCGTCCATTCATCGTCCATTTTCGACAGCGTGTGTGTGTGCTTTGGATCTGCGTACGTGGACTTGCCTCGGTCACGCAGCAGGTCTGTACACAGGCTGGAGCAGAGCGTGGTTTGTCTCCAGCTCCATTTTTACCTTAACCACCAACACACACACACACTGGGCCAGTCTCCAAACATCCAACTTCAGCATTTCTATTACTGTATCATGTTGGTGTGTCTTTTTTGGGTCTTCATGTTGTTATTATTGTTGTTGTGTGACAAGAAGGTAGGAGAGCTGAGCTGGGATGGTGACATGTGGGGATGTTGATTATACCAAGTGATGAACTCTTTTTGTTGGTGAGATCAAAGACAATGATACCACTCATTAGATACTACCACTACTCTGAATTGTACGTGACAGGGGTTTTGTGTGTGTATGTGCACTAATGTGTGTACAGCTTGACTTGTTGTTATTTATGATTTTATTTTATCACTTGATTATGTTTCAAAGAGTCTGTACTTTTTTTTGTAATCAAGGAGTGAACCACTCCATTTGATACATTTATGGAATCGTTGCACACCTTCTGCGCCTTATCTAACTAATGAGGGTTCTTGTTTCTTTATATTGCCCTATACAAAATGCCTGGTTATCCTTAAGAGCCTCTTAATGTTGTTGCCAGCTGTAAATAATGTGATGTGTTCATGGTACTAAAAACCACTCAGATCAGAGCAGAACATTTACTCATTTAAAGACTGTTTTGAATGCATGCATAGAATACGATTTACAGAGTGCATGATACTGAGAGAGCAGAGAGCTGCTAGCGATTAGTAAAAGACCGTCCTGATTGAGGATTAATCCTCAGAACATTTAGTCCACTCAGAGTACACTTAGTACACCTCCATTGTTCGGGGCAACAGTTCTGTTTTTGCTGCTAAACAAGTTTCAGCAACAGTGTGTTATCATGTGGACAGCCAGCCATGATAGTTTAAATGGAAGACATTACGACAGAAAGCATGACATCATTGTGTGATGCAGTAAAATGAGAGGTCATGATGTCAGATCAAGCTGTCTCAGACTGTATGTGATTGATTTGGACCTTGAACAGTGAGGCTGCAATGACCTCTGATGTGTTTTGTACATTTTCTTTTGCACTTGCGTGTGTGCTTGTGTGTGAATGTGTATTAAGAGTGTGTGGGTAAGTATGGCAACACGTTATTCCTGAATTCACCCAGACTAAACTAAAACAGTGCTATGATAGTCCTTAAATATTAAAACCAAGAGATTGTTATTGTGCAGTGGACAAACTTTACTGCTGTGTCATCTGTAATATAGAGTTGCTCCTTCAGGGAATGCCAGGAAATGCAATAAAAAGGCCCAGCAATGGTGTGGATAGTCAAACATAACTTCAGTCCTCTGCATGTAGATGCCTTGTCCTGAGGAAGAATGATCAGCGCAATGTTTGTTCCTTTTTCATTTGGATGTGCCCCTATGAACCCCCTTTCATGTGTTAATCATCTTCTCAAAGCCTTGTTTGTACTTGTACTTAAAGATTTGTTTACTCTGAAGGAACATTTTGAATAACATTTGAACTTTGCAAAGAAAAAAAAATCCCCCAAACATATTGATGAGAAGTCTTTTCTCAGTTTTGTGCTTTTCATCCATGTTGAAGATCAGTGTTTTAATCTAGGATGAATTAGCGTGCAAATGACATTCCTACCTTTGAAAAATGGCTTCAAAGACGTGAGATGAATGTATTTACTGTCTTTATTAAAACAAAGAGCACTCACAGTAATCGACTTTATTAATGGTGTCATATGACTTAGAGCGCTTTCTTCACGTCACCAGATGTGTGTGTGAGAAAAGAAGTAGAGACTGACATTCCTGAAGGACACGCACATGTGGCTTATTGATCTCTAAAGGATTTCACCTCTTAATTTTGACTTTTGTTACATTTGTTTGTGTGTTTGCACAATTTTTGTCCCATTACATGTATGACTTGAATCAATCGCAATGTTCAATATGTATTTTGTGGAACGGTGGAAAAGATTGCGCTGCTGACACTGAAGGATTGAGTTATGCTGTATCATACTATAAAAGGGAATTTCCATCATTGTAATTGTGTACTGTCTTGTACCATGAAACTGACCTTGTCATCTGTATATGTAACGCTATTCTTTTTAAATTAAATAATGCTCTCTGCAAATGGAAGCAAATACCAGAGCCTGGTCAAATTTTTCCAAGAGGCACCTTACACCTTTCTTAAATTTATTTCCATGGCTAGATACTACAAGGAGTAAATATATATATACTTACCATTAAAAGGCATCAAATTTGTAATCGGAGTCAATAAATGAGAATCAAAAGGTTTAACAATGGACACAAAGCATCACAGTGAATCTGAAAAGACATTAAATGTTGTTTCATCTCTCTCATCCAAGGTGTGGGACCACTTTCTAATTAAATGTGAAGCAACAATAGCATGTCCTTGTACTCTTGGCACCAGTGTTTTTACTTCTTGACACATTGACCTGGTAACTTTAACTGCACATAGTGAACACTGGATCCTTTTAAAAGTTACACAGCCTGTTGACAAGTCTTGTAACTTTAGAGCCTTTGCACACCTGAAAGTCTGAACCAAGGTTTGCATTTTTGCTAAATTGTGTACATTTATTCCAGTTAGTTCTCTGCCATGCACCCTTTATTGCTCATGATTCCTTCCATTTTTTTCTGAGCCCCTTCCAAAACTGCTAAAGATCTCTGTCAATCTCTGGAACCACAGTGCAGAATACTGTTAATTTATGGGTCTTCTTTAAAAATATTCCTCCTGTAGCTTCACAATTGCGTCAGCATACTTCTCACCACTGAATGGTGTCCCACATCCATGAGTGCCTTGCATGCTGGGGGAATGGCAGAGGTTTGTCTGAGAGAGCTGGGCTTTCCATAACACAAGTTTTGTGGAGAAAGCCCTCACGTTGTCATAGGCAGCACTGACAAGCTGCCCCTGGCCTTGTAACTTCTTGTTCAGTACATTCAGCTCCTGCGTGATGTCAGTAAGAAAAGCTAAGTCCATGAGCCATTTGGGAACACTTAACACGGGAACAGCCATCCTATCCTTCTCCATGAAGGCTTTCACTTCTGCTCTCAACTCAAAAAACCTCTTAAAGACATTTCCCTACTGAGCCAACGTACCTCTGTGAAGTAGAGCACATCCTCATATAAACCTCAGACATTTGCCCCAAAGGGCCTGCTGATGGATAATGCAGTGCAGAACAACGGCCTCTTCCACATTCTCCTCTTCTAGTTTTCTTTGAAGTGCCACCAGTTCATTTTTCCTTCCTGTCATTGATGGCGCTCCGTCGGTTGTTATTCCAGCAAACCTCTTCCATGGCAAACTGGCATCCTCAATAGCACCACACAGCTGGCGGAATATCTCCTGAACGGTGGTCAGATCATGCAATGGAATCACTGTGAGCAACTCCTCGATCACTTCAAAATTGTCTTCAACACCATGGACATATACTGCATGCTGTGCAGTGTCAGTGTTGTCTGTGCTCTTATCAAGAGCAACTGAGTATGCACAGAAATGTTTGGCTTTCTCATGCAGCTGATCATATATGTTTTCTGACTGGTCAGAAATGCACTCTGCCATTGTGTTAGAAGAAAAACTGATGTTGCTAAACTGACCCTTTTCTGGACAGACTTACAGCTAGCAACATGCACTTTTTAATGAACTCGCCTTCCTTGAATGGCTTACTGGCCTCAGCAACCGTCTCACTCACCATGTAGCTAGCTTCGACTGTGGCTTCATTCTCTTTACTTGCTTTCTTGAATAAATCTAATTGCCTCAATACACATTTTTTAAGATCGGAGACCCGGTTCTTTCTCTCATCTCCCTGGTATTGTGTATACTCCTCAGCATGTCTAGTTGAGTAATGGTGTCTAATGTTGTATTCTTTGTACACCGCAACTTTCTCTGTGCATATGAGACACGTAGGGTGCTCAACAAAAAAATATTCCATCTCCCACTTTTCCTGAAATTGCCTGTGTTTGTCGCCAACCTTTCTCTTCATGGCACGTTTTGAGAGAGACATGATTGAACTGGGTGATGGCAATATTTTCTGTCCATTTGGTGTCACTCCGGAACACGTTTCAACCAAGTGACTAACGTTGATACTCCACCTGGTGCTTCGTGGTTGGCTAGCTTGACAACTGTTGACAACAAACAGCACTGGAAACTATCAAGACACTAGCTGTGGTAGCCCGCAAGTGATAAAAAACAAGCGCAGCATGTGCAATGACTTGGCAAAAATGTGCATGCAGGCCACACTAACACTAAACTTTGAGGTCAAATAAGGGGCCACAAAATATCATCCTGGCCTCAATTGGCCCCCGGGCCGCGAGTTTGAGACCCATGGATTAAACCCTTGCTAAATGACATTTAAGACTTAAGTTGACAATCAGGCTCAGTCAGAGGAATTCTGTCAACAGCACAAGAAATGTCTTTTTTGGAGGATTTTATTTTATCTTTTCAAGAGAAACTCTTCTCCAACCAAACAACTACGTTCGTGGCTTTTGCTCTCCTTCTTGTCCTGTTCTGTTTACCTAACATGGAAACATGCCATTTCTTTTCTGGGTCAAAGTATTACATTGATACTATATATTGGTAAACTTTTCAACTCAGCATTTCTCAATGTGTACAGAGCCTTGACTTGGCGGGTGGAAATGGCATGCCTTCATTTAACTTGAAAATGGTTGTTATGTCGAAAGGTTTGCGTCCTCAGAGGGAGTTCAGGATCATTTTGGAAGATCTAGTCCAGTCCTCCAGTCTCCCTGCCAATGGCATTTACGAATCTGCTGGTCCTCCACCTTCTGACTCCAGTTTCAGGTCCTCAGATAAGAGATAACCTGCTTCAGGTGGATCTCAAGAAACTGAAGAACTCTTTTTTTAAATGTGAGAAATGTGTTTGACTTCAACAATGTGATTCTCTTCATTTATTTGACAGAAGACAGTTTCATTTTAGTAATTATATTACTTGCATAATGCAAATATGTTACCAGTACAAGTCAGTAAATTAGATCTTAGATCTTTTTAGTTGTCCAAAAAATATGGCCACACAGGACAGTCAAACATGCTCTGGTCAACCATACTGAAGAGTATGGAGACAGAGAAGTCGCTCCCATATTCTATGACTTAAACAAAGGACATGATAAGAAACAACTTGTGTTTTCTGGCACACTATTTTCTAATAGTGACTTGTGGAAAGAAAAGATGTGTTTTGGTCTAACTACACTGAAGGATTTTGGGATGGGCAAAAGGATTACTGAAGAGGCATGTCACTACCTGACTGAAGAATTTTGACAACATGAAGGTCACATTATCTCCAGTAAAATACTGTCCTTTCAATACCCTACAGTTGTTTGTACCTCCTGTCCATAACTCTCTCTCTCTCTCTCTCAGGTAAAGCCTTCAGCAACACCCAGGCAACTTCTTATGCGGCTTCAACTGCTGTAGCAGCCATCATGTTCTGAATACAAGGGTGGGTTGAATTCAATACAATACAGAATCAGCTCCCATCTTCCACTGGAAAGTGACTTAATGATTACAAAAAAAGTTGACATTCTTGTGCATAATAAGCACTAGTTAAGACTTAAGAGATGAATTATACGTAAATAACTTGGAACTGAGGAAAACAGAACTTTCCCTGGAGGACCTCTGCATTAAAATCCAATCCAAGTAAACATTTGTTTATTGGAAACTTTATTCTGCTTTATTATTCTTCTTATTCATTATTTTTGTTTTCCTGCAGACAAATTTCACATTCTTGCATGATCATCAGTGCAGTGACTAAAACAGTGTCTTGGATACATGAGCAATCAGTTTTAATCATTTCTTTATAAGTGTACCCAGTGAAGAGCCTCTATGTTATTACTTTAAACTCTATGTATGTAAATGTAAGTACCAATTTCCGCAGTTGTCCCTGAGAAATGTCTTAATAGATTACTGCAAATTTATTTGGAATTCAAAAACCCATAAAGTAAAGCATCTCTATTTAAAATTATTAACAACCTAGACCTAACAATTTGTTAGTCAACAGTATGTGTGTATTAACTATTCAGTGTTAGCTGTCCAGAGGTCCAGCAGTTTTGGGTAAAGGGGAATCACAGGGTGGCTGGAGCTGTTCAGTTTGTTCTTCTTTGCAGATCATTTGCGAGTGCTCTCAAACACGCATATACCTGGAGTCTACTTATATGGTATTCGCAGTGCACATTCCTGGTTGCAGTTCCCAGACGGGTTTGCTCTGAAGACAATATAGGTCACAGGATGATTACCAGAGTTGTAAACAAAACAAACATCTGCCACATAAAATAAGGCATATTTTTTTGTCTTGTGAAACACTGAAAGGATTCATTTCTTTGGGCCTAAAAATGGATTTAAATGAAAAAACCTGGGAGGGGTTTTTTGTTTGAACTTTTCATAGCGCATAAACATATACAACCCTGAAGATTTGCAAGTTGATAGTCCATCTATTAACAAGTCAAAAAGGTTGGGAACTACTGGTCCAGACAAGTAAGACCCTGAAGACATCTGAAAGCACTTTGTAGAACTGACATCACTCAGGAATTTCTAATCAACAATACAGGTGACTTAAATTTTAACCTACAATTACATGTACCTGAAATCAGAGATGCTCAGACATAAAACACCCTGTTGTTCAATGAGTCTTTTCATTGTAGAGCTCAGGTCTACCTGGCCAAACAAGTCCTTGGGCTTTTACTATGAAGTCTGCTTCACCTTTGAGACATGTCTCTGACAACAAAGCCCTGAAGGGCGGGGAGGTGATAAGTAATCCTATACCATAGCTGCAAGAGACAGTTCAGGTTGAGCCTAAACAGCACTGTGTTTTAGCACCAAGGCTCAGTCAGAGGAATTCTGTCAACAAATGTCTTTTTTGGAGGATTTTATTTTCTTCCTCTTCTCTAGCCCAACGACTCTGTTGGGGGCTTTTGCTCTCCTTCTTGTCCTCTATGTTGTTTCCAGCAGTTTCACCTCCCAGGAAATGGGGAAGGAGCCTCCAGGACCGAGGCCTCTTCCCCTGCTTGGCAACCTGCTGCAGCTTGATCTCAAGAGACCCTACAAAACCCTCTGTGAGGTGAGTTTAACACTTTGACCACAAAACAAATCCATGTTGGAACATGTTGCGGTTTATTTCATTGTCATTTCATTTGCAATAATACATGTCCTGACACCATCTCTGACATATTCAGTTACATTTTTAAATTTTACCAGCTTTCAAAGAAATATGGATCTGTATTTACGGTGCACTTGGGAACCAATAAAGTGGTGGTCCTGGCTGGATACAAGACCGTCAAAGAGGCTCTGGTCAGCAATGCAGAAGCGTTTGGAGATCGAGAAATCTCTCCAATATTTTATGATATGACTCAAGGTCATGGTATGTCCTCCTTTACACTATTCACAAAGCCAATAATGTAAATGAACAGTTACAGCAAAAGCAAAACCAGTGATGACATTGGATTTGCCATCTGTTTAATAAAACACTATTTTTATCTGTTTCGAGATTCAATCTTATAATTTCTAGACTGTTTCATTTAGGCAAATCACAAATGAGCATTATAGTATACTGTATGTATATGATAGGGATTCTGTTTGCAAATGGAGAATCATGGAGAGAGATGAGACGTTTTTCCCTCTCCACCCTGAGAGACTTTGGGATGGGTAAAAGAAAAGCTGAGGATAAAATCTTGGAGGAATGCCACCATCTGATCCAAATGTTTGAAGAGCATAAAGGTATGGAGTCAATGTATGGAGGTGATAATGCACGACATTAAGAAGGCGTCATCGTAACGCTGAGTGATAATTTCATAAAAAAAAAAAAGAACAATTTCTTGCTGTCACTTTACAGGGAAACCATTTGATACAGCACGTCTTGCCAATTATGCAACAGCCAATATCATCTTCTCCATTGTGTATGGAAACAGGTTTGAATATAATGACCCCCGATTGCAAAACATGGTGAGGAGAGCCAGCGAGAACTTTCACATGTGTGGCACTGTGCCAATCCAGGTAATCTTCATATTTGCTTTTTAACTTGATGCGATTTTAAAGGGATTACACATCATGCTAATTTAAGTAAGCAGTGGTGACGGACAAATTGGATCTAGGGATGCATGAACAAAATAAATTTGTCATTGAACAATTGTGCAGAATGGTAAAAAGCATCTGAGCCTTTAGCATTTCATAATAGATTCATAGACACCTCCAAAGTCCACCAGAAGGCTAATTATCGCATGGTGCTAAGGGGGAGCTTGACCACCATTTTCATGACTTCAGAGTTCAGCCCTGGACAGCACTCATGCAGCTACAATTTATAACACAAGACCTTCAAAATGCGACAAACAAGAAGTGCATGCATTCCACATGCATAACAAGCGGCAACCTCTGAAAAATGAAAAGGCTGATATATATACCAGGGTACAGGAGAACAGGTGTGGTCAGAAACAGGCAGGTTCAGCAACAGGAGATCAGTCCATATGAAATAGCTCAAGAGTTTTGCATAGAAACAATGACAGTCTGGCCAAGAGTGAGTGTGCCAGAGCTGCTTATATACTGCACTGATTGCTATGAGCCTCAGGTGTGTGATCAGGCGAGCAAGCAGGTAGACATGGCTAAGTGTGGAAAAGTACTGAGGGCATTGGTGAGCAGATGAGGAAACAATGGTAGCAGGTCAGAGGACTGAATATCCTGTGACACCCCCATGTTAAAATGCTGAACTTTACAGCAAAAATAAACATGTTTACAGCCTGTTACAAACAACAATTTTGCTTTCTCTAGCTAATTCCTCCATTCATGACATCTGATTTATGTGAATGCTAAATATATACGAGTACATACACTGTAGATAATGAGCTCATTCCCTTTCATTCTTCCTGTAATATGAGCTTTTACATATTAGACATGTTGATGTATGAAAGTATTGTCTTCAATAATCTTTGTTGTTTACTGTTGCCTCACAGGTTTACAACATATTTCCCCGGCTTGCCAGCTGGATCAAAACCCGGAAGCTGGTATTAGAAAATTTTGAGACGAGTATCAGGGACTTCACCAATTTGATGAAGCCTCTGAAAGAGAGTCTGAACCCTGACTCATGCAGGGGGCTTGTGGACTGTTTTCTGATTCAGAAGCAGAAAGAAGAGGTAAGACTTTTAATCTTTTTTGATTACTCTGCATCAGTAACATCAACAGCAATGATGCACACATTTATTTTATACTATGTTCAGTATTGGGCAAGTTTCTTTCAAAATGTAATATATTTCATGTTACTGGTTACTTTGTTTAGAAAGTAATGCAACTTTACAATATTATATTATATTATTGTTTATTTGATTACTGATTATGCTACTGATTACACTACTTTTGCACTATTTCCATTAAAATAACTGCAGAAGTATGATTACAGTTTTGTTTGGCTGTATATTGCGGTGCGTAATAATAAAGCTATCGCTACTATAGCCTCAGCATAACCTGGCTGCTATGGCGATGTGAGCGTACCTTATGATTGCTTTTCACAGGGATTTTACTGACCAGCTTTATCAGATGTGTTTCTCACTTGTCAACATATACACTCTCATTTTAATCCATGCAGCTGTCTGCACCAGCTCCATGCAGACATGTTGACGCTTGAAGTCTATTTGTTCAACAATATGTGTGTACATTTGAGGTTGATGCCCAATAACGAGACACTAGATAAATAAATTTCTGTACATTTTGCAACCTAGGTGGAACAGACTGTGGCCAGAGCCGAACACATATACATGTGCTGGACTGAGTTGTTTACTTTGCTGTTGTTACACACACAGGCACACACACACACACCTCTTTTGCACCATGTTTGCTGAAAGCTGGATCTATGGCACGTTCCTCATCATGCCATGGTGGACTGAAGAGTTTGTTAACATTAGTGTTTTCATAACAGTGGTTGTACCGTGTTCAGGACACAATGGTTTATGTTGAGAATTGTCATTTTTGTGCACACTTATAGTTTTAACCATTAGTGAGGTGGCTGCTACCTTTCTTGAGTCCAGCTGTGTTTACTGGCAGCTGTTATGAGATTTTGTCCCCCGTGTTGAAAGCTCTGAAAGGGTTGACAAGTCTGAATTATGCTGAGCAACTGGCTGTAATGTATTGCGTGATTTAATTTCAATATTACAGAAACATGATATATTAGACGGGTAGTGGACAAAGTAATGTATTACTGTGTCATGTTACTTTTGAACAGCATTACCGTCAAAATCGGACATATGTGTGTTCTTTCTCTTAGGACTCTTGTGTAATGGACACTCACTACAATGAGAAAAATATAATACTTACCGTGGGCAACCTGTTTGCAGCTGGTACTGAAACCACAGCAACTACAATGAGATGGTGTTTGCTGTTTATGGCCAAATATCCACATATACAAGGTAAGGAGAGAGGAGGCTACAAACAGATGTCCCTGACTGAATGCATCCAGCTTGGCCACAGTTTCATCTATGTTGAAACAATCTGTGTGCAGTGTGCTATGGCTTCTACAATATGTAGAGAGTCATTCCACCTTCACCAGATTTTGTACAGATAACCTGGGTTCCCAGAGGATGGACCTCAGTGACTTTGATGATGTCTTGACTCTTCCTCTTGACCATGTTAGTGTTGTCATTGTATGCATGTTAGCATACTAATATTAGCATTTAGCTCAAAGCACAACTGTGCCAAAGTACATCTTCACAGAGGTGCTAGCATGGCTGTAGACTCTTAGCCTTGTCAATTCATTTTGTGCTTTCAGACCAGGTTCAGGAGGAGCTGAGCAGGGTGGTTGGAAGCCGTCAGGTCCGGGTAGATGACCGGAAAAACCTACCATACGTTGATGCTGTCATCCACGAGACGCAGAGAGTGGCTGACATCATCCCCACGGCTATTCCTCATAAAACCAGCCGAGACGTCACCTTTCAGGGCTACTTCATCAAAAAGGTTTAATGCTCACATATGTTTCAGTAGTTATCCAAGACGAAAATATCCTGGATATGTCCATTAACCTCTCTACTTTAATTCTGAGACCCTATACCACATATGTCAAACTTAAGGCCCAAACCGGCCTGTGATGGAATTATATTGGCCCGCATAATATCTAATTATTATTAGAGCTGGCCCACTAGTACTACAAGTCCCACAATGCACTGCCAGTGCGTTGGCATGTGAATCAAAGGCCCGCGAGCGCGAGTCTCTGCCCCACTCGTTGATCAGCAGCCTGATGGAGCTCGTTACATGTGGTCAACTTTGAGCTAGCCTCTCTCTGAAAAATGGATAAATGAATGGTGGACTTTGAAAACAGGGGTTTTCAAGGCAGGTGGGAGGCAGAGTATGTGTTCACGGATATGAAGGACAAAGCTGTTTGTCTTCTGTGCGCAGACAGTGTGGCTGTCATGAAAGAATATAATGTAAGAGGACACTATGAAAGGAAACACCATGACAGGTAAATTACCTTGAAAAAGCTGCATAAAGAGCCAAAAAAAATGAATGCAACTGATTTTTCTTGTATTTAATGTTCAGTGTTGTTGTTTATAGATAAAATGGTCTTATAAACTGTGTTAGTTCCAGGTTCAAGTATCTGGCTTGGACTAGTGCGCATCAGAGAGCAGCACACTCAGGTTTAATATATGTTGAATTTTTGCACTCTTTGGGCATTTTTGGTTTTTGCTGGAAGGAAATTATTTTTTGGCTGTTGTTGGCCTGTGGGAAAGTGTTTTCATTTGAAATTACTATGGAAAGCTGTGTTAGTTCCACGTGCAATATGTGCAGTATGGTCATTTGAATCAGTTTTCAATAAACATTGACCCATTCTGGGCCTCGACTTAGAACAATTTTTTAATTTTGGCCCACTGTGTATTTGAGTTTGACACCCCTGCCCTATACGATAAACCTGCTCTCTTCCTTTGCCTGCAGGGGACGACTGTGCTTCCTCTTCTTACTTCTGTCCTGTATGATGAGAGTGAATGGGAGAGCCCACACACTTTCAACCCTTCCCATTTCCTGAATGAGGAGGGTAAATTCATCAGAAGGGAGGCCTTTTTGCCCTTTTCTGCAGGTAAAACAACTTCATCAGAGCTTTCTCTACAGGCATCTTACAACTCTAAATACATGATCCGGTTGAGCTTGTTGCAACTCTTCATTCTTGCAGGTCGCAGGGTGTGTCTTGGAGAAAGCCTTGCTAAGATGGAGCTGTTTCTCTTCTTCGCCTCCTTCCTCCAGCGCTTTCGTTTCACTCCCCCCCCTGGAGTTACAGAGGAGGAACTGGATCTGTCACCAGCTGTCGGCTTCACCCTCGGCCCTACACCTCATAAGCTGTGTGCTGTCCCTCGTCAGTGAGGAAGAGGGCTGGAGCAGTGCATTACAACTGCCTGCGCAACATGGCATGCATATTGTGTTAATATGTATTATGTATATCAAAATGTATAATCAAAATGCAAGACTGAACGCCACAGGAAATCATTCCTGCATGTGGCCATCAAACTGTACAACTCCCTCTGAATGGCCCTTGTCTCAGTTTATATATTTGGTTAGTTATCTGCATATACAGTGCTGTGAAAAAGTATTTGCCCCCTTCCTGATTTCTTACTATTTTGCATATTTGTCACACTTAAATGTTTCAGATCATCACACAAATTTTAATATTAGACAAACATAACCTGAGTAAATACAAAATGCAGTTTTTAAATAATGATTTTATTTATTAAGGGAAAAAAGCTATCCAAACCTACATGACCCTATGTGAAAAAGTAATTGCACCCCTTGTTAAATCATGAGTCAACTGTGATTAACCACATTTTTTGGAAAGCTGAGCTCAATTTCACTGACCACACCCAGGCCTGACTACTGCCAGACCTGTTCAATTAAGAAATTACTTAAATAGAACCTGTCTGAGTAAGTAGGATGCAAGATCTTGAACAGAAACACATCATGCCGCGATCTAAAGAAATTCAAGAACAAATGAGAAACAAAGTAATTGAAATCTATCAATCTGGAAAGGGTTACAAAGCCATTTCTAAGGCTTTAGGACTCCAGGGAACCATGGTCAGAGCCATTATCCACAAATGGAGAAAACTGGGAACAGTGGTGAACCTTCCCGGGAGTGGTCTGCCTACCAAAATTACTCCAAGAGCGCAACAACTCATCCAGGAGGTCACAAAAGAACCCAGAACAACATCTAAAGAACTACAGGCCTCACTTGCCTCTGTTAAGGTCAGTGTTCATGATTCAACAATAAGAAAGAGACTGGGCAAAAATGGCATCCATGGGAGAGTTCCAAGGCGAAAACCACTACTGACCAAAAAGAACACAAAGGCTCATCTCACATTTGACAAGAAACATCTTGATGATCCTCAAGACTTTTGGAAAAATATTCTGTGGACTGACTAGACAAAAGTTGAAATTTTTGGAAGGTGTGCGTCCCATTACATCTGACATAAAAAGAACACAGCATTTGATAAAAAGAACATCATACCAACAGTCAAACATGGTGGTGGTAGTGTGATGGTCTGGGGCTGCTTTGCTGCTTCAGGACCTGGACAACTTGCTGTGATTGATGGAGCCATTAATTCTGCTGTCTACCAGAAAATCTTGAAGGAGAACGTGCGGCCATCAGTTCGTTACCTCAAGCTCAAACGCACTTGGGTTATGCAACAGGACAATGACCCGAAACACACCAGCAAGTCCACCTCTGAATGGCTTAAAAAAACAAAATTAAGGTTTTAGAGTGGTCGAGTCAAAGTCCGGACTTAAATCCAATTGAAATGCTGTGGTGTGACCTTAAACGGGCAGTTCATGCCCAAAAACCCTCCAATGTGGCTGAGTTAAAAAATTCTGTGAAGAAGAGCAGGCCAAAATTCCTCCACAGTGATGCGAAAGACTCATTGCCAGTTATCGCAAACGCCTGATTGCAGTTATTGCTGCTGCGGGTGGCACAACCATTTATTAGGTTCAGGGGGCAATTACTTTTTCACATAGGGTCATGTAGGTTTGGATAGCTTTTTTTCCTTAACAAATAAAATCATTATTTAAAAACTGCATTTTGTATTTACTCGGGTTATGTTTGTCTAATATTAAAATTTGTGTGATGATCTGACACATTTAAGTGTGACAAATATGCAAAAAAATAAGAAATCTAGAAAGGGGCAAATACTTTTTCACAGCACTGCATATTTTGTTTAGTTATCTGTATGTATATTTTGTATATATATTTTATTTTTTTATATATATATTTTTTCTCTTTTAATTTTCACATACATGTTTATCTCTTCTTTCTCTTCTATATCTCTTCTCTCTCCTCTTCATCTCTTCTATTTCTTCTATTCTTTTAACGAGCACTAAAACAAAAACAATTTCCGCCGGGATCAATATAGTATATCTGATTCTGATTCTGTGTATGTAATTTTCGTTGTATGTACATGTATATTAGAATGATACTGTTAAATTTGCCTGCATATTCTTGCCGTTCAAACACTGTGGATTTTTTTTACTTGGTTTTGTAGATTGTAATTTTGTCATGGGTTTAATTTCTTATATTGAGAAAATGCCAAAAATCCTGTCATGTATTACCATAATTCAATTTCTACTTGCTTCTTCACTTTTTAAGGTTAAAAATGGGTGAGACTTACGGGGAAATATTTGAACAGCAAGACAGTGGGAGAGAAGGGAAAAATAAGAGAGAATCCTGGCAAAAACTGGAGGGTTGACGGATCTGACCCAACCTCTCACCTGTTCTCACTTGCCTCATGTGCTCTGCAGTTGCCTGGTTCCTCACCTGCAACTCATTCCATCATCAGCCACTCACTATATGTACTGTTCTACTTCCTTTGTTTCTTGGCAGACTGTTGAGTCAGTTAGCATGTGTTTCATGTTGTGGCTGTCTAGCTTATGCATTAGTGTTCTGTTATATGTTAACCTGACCCTGTTTCTGCTGCCTGGCCTTTGTGTTTGACCTTCTGCTTACGTACTGCCTGCCTCATTTACTCTGTAAGTGTATGTTACTCAGTTTCTATTATTAAACCACTGAACTGCACTACATCTGTCTCAGTCATTTGCATTTGAGTTTATACGTTAACCTGAACCTGTTTCTGCTGCCTGGCCTTTGTATTTGACCTTTTGTTTGCTTACTGGACTTTGGGTTCCTGCCTCCTCCTTATTAGATTTGTTGTTGGTGTTGGACTGCTGTCTGCTTTTGAGCCCTGCCTTCCTCATTTACTCAGTAATCATATTATTAAACCACTGAACTGCCCGATGTCTGTCTCAGTCATTTGCAGGAACAACCATTCTGTTTGCATTAGCAAGAGTCCTGTCAGTCAGTGCTTATATGTGCAGACTGCTATAGGAAAAAGCAGTTAACTATTTATGATAAAGAATGGACAGAATCCAGGAGCCGGTGCCTTTGGTATTCTTACCAAATGCACATAAGGCAGAGAGTTATCATGCATTTCTCCTTCTCAGAGTATCAAGTTTATATTTTCTAGATTTTGCATTTTAATTGCTCAGTCTTGACTGACAGTTTGTGTCAAGTCTGCAAGATGCACCCAGAGAGACGGTGAAGGCAACATGTCAAGCAGAAGGAGATGGCATCCCTTTATTTAACTTGGAAAACGGTTGTTCTGTGAAAAGGTTTACTTCCTCAGTGGGAGTCAGGTCCAGGTGACTCTAGGATAATTTTGGAAGATCTTGTCCAGTCCTCCGGTCTGCCTGTCAGTAGCATTTATGGATCTGCTGGTCCTCCATCTTCTGACTCCAGTTTCAGGTCATCAGATAAGAGATAACATGCTTCAGGTGGATCTCAAGCGACTCAAGCACTCTTTTTTTAAATGTGAGAAATGTGTTTAACTTCAACCATGTGATTCTCTTCATTTATTTGACAGAAGACAGTTTCATTTTAGTAATTATATTACTTGCATAATGCAAATATGTTACCAGTACAAGTCAGTAAATTAGATCTTAGATCTTTTTAGTTGTCCAAAAAATATGGCCACACAGGACAGTCAAACATGCTCTGGTCAACCATACTGAAGAGTATGGAGACAGAGAAGTCGCTCCCATATTCTATGACTTAAACAAAGGACATGATAAGAAACAACTTGTGTTTTCTGGCACACTATTTTCTAATAGTGACTTGTGGAAAGAAAAGATGTGTTTTGGTCTAACTACACTGAAGGATTTTGGGATGGGCAAAAGGATTACTGAAGAGGCATGTCACTACCTGACTGAAGAATTTTGACAACATGAAGGTCACATTATCTCCAGTAAAATACTGTCCTTTCAATACCCTACAGTTGTTTGTACCTCCTGTCCATAACTCTCTCTCTCTCTCTCTCAGGTAAAGCCTTCAGCAACACCCAGGCAACTTCTTATGCGGCTTCAACTGCTGTAGCAGCCATCATGTTCTGAATACAAGGGTGGGTTGAATTCAATACAATACAGAATCAGCTCCCATCTTCCACTGGAAAGTGACTTAATGATTACAAAAAAAGTTGACATTCTTGTGCATAATAAGCACTAGTTAAGACTTAAGAGATGAATTATACGTAAATAACTTGGAACTGAGGAAAACAGAACTTTCCCTGGAGGACCTCTGCATTAAAATCCAATCCAAGTAAACATTTGTTTATTGGAAACTTTATTCTGCTTTATTATTCTTCTTATTCATTATTTTTGTTTTCCTGCAGACAAATTTCACATTCTTGCATGATCATCAGTGCAGTGACTAAAACAGTGTCTTGGATACATGAGCAATCAGTTTTAATCATTTCTTTATAAGTGTACCCAGTGAAGAGCCTCTATGTTATTACTTTAAACTCTATGTATGTAAATGTAAGTACCAATTTCCGCAGTTGTCCCTGAGAAATGTCTTAATAGATTACTGCAAATTTATTTGGAATTCAAAAACCCATAAAGTAAAGCATCTCTATTTAAAATTATTAACAACCTAGACCTAACAATTTGTTAGTCAACAGTATGTGTGTATTAACTATTCAGTGTTAGCTGTCCAGAGGTCCAGCAGTTTTGGGTAAAGGGGAATCACAGGGTGGCTGGAGCTGTTCAGTTTGTTCTTCTTTGCAGATCATTTGCGAGTGCTCTCAAACACGCATATACCTGGAGTCTACTTATATGGTATTCGCAGTGCACATTCCTGGTTGCAGTTCCCAGACGGGTTTGCTCTGAAGACAATATAGGTCACAGGATGATTACCAGAGTTGTAAACAAAACAAACATCTGCCACATAAAATAAGGCATATTTTTTTGTCTTGTGAAACACTGAAAGGATTCATTTCTTTGGGCCTAAAAATGGATTTAAATGAAAAAACCTGGGAGGGGTTTTTTGTTTGAACTTTTCATAGCGCATAAACATATACAACCCTGAAGATTTGCAAGTTGATAGTCCATCTATTAACAAGTCAAAAAGGTTGGGAACTACTGGTCCAGACAAGTAAGACCCTGAAGACATCTGAAAGCACTTTGTAGAACTGACATCACTCAGGAATTTCTAATCAACAATACAGGTGACTTAAATTTTAACCTACAATTACATGTACCTGAAATCAGAGATGCTCAGACATAAAACACCCTGTTGTTCAATGAGTCTTTTCATTGTAGAGCTCAGGTCTACCTGGCCAAACAAGTCCTTGGGCTTTTACTATGAAGTCTGCTTCACCTTTGAGACATGTCTCTGACAACAAAGCCCTGAAGGGCGGGGAGGTGATAAGTAATCCTATACCATAGCTGCAAGAGACAGTTCAGGTTGAGCCTAAACAGCACTGTGTTTTAGCACCAAGGCTCAGTCAGAGGAATTCTGTCAACAAATGTCTTTTTTGGAGGATTTTATTTTCTTCCTCTTCTCTAGCCCAACGACTCTGTTGGGGGCTTTTGCTCTCCTTCTTGTCCTCTATGTTGTTTCCAGCAGTTTCACCTCCCAGGAAATGGGGAAGGAGCCTCCAGGACCGAGGCCTCTTCCCCTGCTTGGCAACCTGCTGCAGCTTGATCTCAAGAGACCCTACAAAACCCTCTGTGAGGTGAGTTTAACACTTTGACCACAAACCAAATCCATGTTGGAACATCTTGCGGTTTTTTTCATTGTCATTTCATTTGCAATAATACATGTCCTGACACCATCTCTGACATATTCAGTTACATTTTTAAATTCTACCAGCTTTCAAAGAAATATGGTTCTGTATTTACGGTGCACTTGGGAACCAATAAAGTGGTGGTCCTGGCTGGATACAAGACCGTCAAAGAGGCTCTGGTCAGCAATGCAGAAGCGTTTGGAGATCGAGAAATCTCTCCAATATTTTATGATATGACTCAAGGTCATGGTATGTCCTCCTTTACACTATTCTTACATATTAGCACAAAGCCAATAATGTAAATGAACAGTTACAGCAAAAGCAAAACCAGTGATGACATTGGATTTGCCATCTGTTTAATAAAACACTATTTTTATCTGATTCAAGGTTCAGTCTTATAATTTCTGGGTTGTTTCACTTAGGAAAATCACAGATGAGCGTTATAGTATACTGTATGTATATATGACATTTACAGATTAATTTTCGCTTGAACATGTCATGTTGAATAGGGATTCTGTTTGCAAACGGAGAATCATGGAAAGAGATGAGACGTTTTTCCCTCTCCACCCTGAGAGACTTTGGGATGGGTAAAAGAATAGCTGAGGATAAAATCTTGGAGGAATGCCACCATCTGAACCAAATGTTTGAAGAGCATAAAGGTATGGAGTCAATGTATGGAGGTGATAATGCATGACCACGTGTTCTGATGTACAAAAATAAAAGACGACGTTATGAAGGTGTCATCGTAATGCTTTCATGATAAAAATGAACAATTTCTTGCTGTCACTTCACAGGGAAACCATTTGATACAGCATGTCCTGCCAATTATGCAACATCCAATATCATCTCCTCCATTGTGTATGGAAGCAGGTTTGAATATAATGACCCCCGATTCCAAAACATGGTGAGAAGAGCCAACGAGAACATTCGCATGGCTGGCTCTGCGCCAATCCTGGTAATCTTCATATTTGCTTTTTAAATTGGGATTGCACACCATGCTAATTTAAGTAAGCAATGGTAGCTAGGGCTGGGATAATATGCTGATTATTATCCAATTAAATGTATATAACAGTTCTTAAGTATTGAGATTCTACAAGTATTACAATAAAATGATTCTATATACAAATTGGACACAGGATTTAGAAAATAATTAGTTATTGAATAATTATATATAATGGTCAAAAGCATCTAAGCCCTCAGCAATTTACTGTGAGAGTAACTTTGTAGTAGCAGTTACAATGGTTCGGGGCAAATTTTAAAATGACAATACAATACAAGAAGGCACTGTCAGAATAAAAATGACTGGAAACTGCAGGCATCTGGTGATGAAAATATTCAGCTGTGGCAAAAAAACTGATGAATATTGTGTGTAAATACTAGCTATTTCTGAATACATATAGGGTGCACAATGAGCTCATTCCCTATCATTCTCCCTGTATTTTGAGCTTTTACACTCATGTGGCAAGAGTGGATGAAAGCATTGTCTTCAGTAGTCTTTGTTGTTTTTTCTGTTGCTTCACAGCTTTACAACATGTTTCCCTGGCTTGCCAACTGGATCAAAAACCGGAGGCTGATATTGAAAAATACTGAGATGACTGTCAAGGATACCAAAGATTTAATCAAGCATCTGAAAGAGAGTCTGAACCCTCACATATGCAGGAGTCTTGTGGACTGTTTTCTGATTCGAAAGCAGAAAGAAGAGGTAAGATCCTTTGCATTTGTTTTTCACCTGCAGCTTCAACAGCAATTTTGCCACGGGGGAAGGACTACCAGGATGGGTCAAAAGCGGAGGAAGAATTTCACCAATGCATGGCATGTGTGTAGCATGTTCTGTGTTGTGTGTGACAAATAAAGGGATGTCTTTCTTTCTTTTCTTTCTTTGTCTTAGGACTCTTGTGTTGTGGACACTCACTACAATGAGAGAAACTTAATATTTACAGTGAACAACCTGTTTGCAGCTGGTACTGATACCACAGCAGCTACACTGAGATGGGGTTTGCTGTTTATGACCAAATATCCACATATACAAGGTAAGAAGAGAGGAGGCTTGTAAATGTATGTTTTTACCTGCGGGTGCCCTTCAATGCTTCACAAAGACAAACAAAGTGTGCTATGGGTTGCACAGTATGCTATAGAACCCATAGCTCACTGGTCTGTAGGTATGTCTTTTAAAAGATCCATGTACCTAAATGATTGATTCATTTGCTCATTTCACCTTAGCCTACATTTAATTTTCAATCAATGAAAGTGGGTTTGTGTGCAGAGTTCCCAATTGGTGCCAGTTCACATTGCTGGAAGATTTCAACGTCTCTTACAAATGAGAGGCATTCTAGTCACATATTACCTGTGTTTATGGACCCTATTTTACCATGTTCTTGAGTGTAAGTGATTAATGGGGACACCGGTTTCTGAAAATGTTTCAGCAACCACAAAATGAGCTGCTATGCAATCCATGTATGTCCACTAAAAGTGTTTTGTTTTGTTTTTTTTGCCACTGACAGGCAAAAAAAAAAAAAAAAAAACAGTGTGTAGTGGCAGATTGAACATTAATAATTTTGGTAATCCTATAACTTTTGTCCAGTACTTTGATTTATGACTAAATACCCACAAATTTAATGGCATTCCTTTCAGCCTCATCTGCACTTGTGTTTATTGCTAAATAGATCACACTTGCTTAACATGATCATGTTAGTATTGTCTTTGTAAACATGTTAGCATAGTAATATTAGCATTTAGCTCAAAGCACAACTGTGCTTCATAGTAAATCTTCATAGAGGTGCTAGCATGGCTGTAGACTCAGCCTTGTTAGACTAAAAGCAGACAAAAAACATCAATTCATAATTTTATGTGTTCAGACCAGGTTCAGGAGGAGCTGAGCAGGGTGGTTGGAAGCCGTCAGGTCCGGGTAGATGACCGGAAAGACCTACCATACGTTGATGCCGTCATCCACGAGACGCAGAGAATGGGTAACATCGCCCCCATGGCTATTCCTCATAAAACCACCCGAGATGTCACCTTTCAGGGCTACTTCATCAAAAAGGTTTAATGCTCACATATGTTTCAGTACTTATCCATGTAGAACATATCCTGGAAATGTTCATTAAGCTTTAATTAACTTTTATTTGACGTCATATGTTAAACCTGCTCTCTTCCATTGCCTGCAGGGGACGACTGTGTTTCCTCTTCTTACCTCTGTCTTGTATGATGAGA